>BSUD01000001.1:617814-632561 GCA_033239045.1 Fagopyrum esculentum
AAAAAAAAAAAAAAAAAAAAAAAAAAAAACGGGTTTCTTCAAAAAAATAAAAAGAAACGGGTTTCTTCAGACTGGTCTTCCCAAAATTAAAATTTGAGAGAATGAAGTATATATATCAATTGACTATGTGATTCAAAATTAGTATGGAGAGGTTGTCACCCTCAATGTACAAAAAAACAATTTCAACTCTGCTGGAGTTTTTGCCTTAAAGTTAGTCTACAGATTTCGAGAAAAAAAAAATCTAAATAGAGGGTAATAATTTGTGTTATATAAGGTTTGTCTATTTACCGATCTCTTTTGAATTTTTGATCTCTTTTGATTTTTCGATCTTATAGTCAGCGCGCCGTCTATGAAATCGAAACCCGTCTATGAAATCGAACCGCTTTCTGCTATCAAAAAAACAATAGTCCGTAAAAGATCAAGATGTTATCAAATATAAGATGTTTTAGGTTGGACTATTTCTAAGAAGTAGTCAACCTGACCGTTATATCTACATGTAGATATAGATGTTAAAATGCAATTCTACCACCAACACAGCTCACTATCCGGAGAAGTTGAAGTCGCTAATGAAGAGAGAAAAAGATATTTTTTTTTAAATATCCAAATTACAAATAAATTTTTTATAAAAAAAAAAGCCAAACTCACATCATGAAGAATGGAGAAGTTTTATAAAGACTTCTAAAACATGCTTGGGGATTTTTATGTGTACTCCACACATTGATGTAATCCGGAAAGGCAAACTTGATAAATTAACAGAAGCATTTATAATTAATCAGGCAAGCTAAAAGAAGGACTATTGTACAATGGCTGTTGTAAGAAAGTTGAAAGTCCTGCAGATCTTGTGTGATGATGCTATAGAAACTGCATTACGCCAACCAAAGAACTGTCAAAACTCCCATGGATGAATCTCATGTACAAATGAAGTATTTACCAAATCAAGTTCCAGAATCCTGAACTGCAGCACAATCAGATTGTAGGACTCCATTGAAGAGTGCAAGCAAGGCATCAGATTCGAACTCGATTTGCCAGATCACAATATACTTCCCAGCAAAAGAATCAACAAAGATGTTAAGCTCAAAGTAGTTATAACACAACAAACCAGTTTTAAGCTCCATTGCAAGGAGCACAACAAGAACTCGCCTTTCTGGAAGTAGATAGGCAGCCTGTGTTTCCGTTTCCGTTTCCATTTCCATTTCCATTCTTCAAGCTTTGGAGTCTAAGATTGTTCTTCACAAAGACTAAATCTTCTGCGTTATTAACTCCTAAATCTATCACAGATTTTCTGCATGGTAAATCCTTGCATATCCAGCTGTCTTTACACAGCCAACTGTCGTCGCATACAGAAACACTTGAAACTTGGCTCAAAACCTTCATGGCTAATGTCTGCAATTCAGGCGTTTCAAACCCGAAATTCTCCCACCAAGCGACGGGATCCATTTTATCTCTAGAGTCAACAGCGTCGTCTTCTCCCAACGAGCCTTCCAATCTCCAGTACGAACTAAGTTGCTCTCTTAACACTCTCCTTGCACCGTTATCACTCTCGTATCTTGCTATTGTAGCTTTCCAACCCCGCATTGCATTCTTATCCTTGCTTTGCTCATTGCCAAAGTATTTCGGATTTAGAATATACCCAACCGCTTGTAGCGGTGGGAACAACATATCCCATTTGCTTTCTATTAGCAACTCCATCTGGTTTAGTACAATGTTGTCTATCCCTTTGCTCCTCAGAACCTCGAGTGATTGAATCCGCCAATTGTAGATATCGCCCATAACAGATTTGTCGATGTTAATTGTAGAAAGTAAAGTCAAAAGGGGCTCAAATAACTGCAACATTAAGTGGGCCCTTTCCCAAAAATTTTCATCCAATATGGAAGTTTCATAGTTAAGGGTACCTTCAGGATGGTTCAGCGCCCACTGCTTCCATTCATCACTGTTAACAAGAAGTTGCAATGCTTGCTTCATCCAGCAAATCTTATGAACTGTTGCATATGGAGCAAACTTTAAGCCCAGTGGGTTCGAGTATTCTTTGATGTTATCCATGATTTGATATGGATAAGTTGAGATAAATTGCTCAATTTCCTTGGCACAAAGCACAACATTCTTCATCCGACCCATCTCAGCAATCTCCTCCATTAACGTGGAGACGGAATACGAAGCACAATGAGACCAGAATATATGCGGGAACTTTGATACTATAACGGGTTCGAAAGCGAAACTGGCATGGCCAAGATGGGTAATGACTTGGAGCACATTTGTGGGTCCTACCTCAAGAATCATATCAGTCAGAATGCTAATAAACAAATGGTCAGCCCCGTCACCACCATATATATCCATGTCCTTCAGAAATACCATTCCTCTTGGACTAGCAACAAAGAAGTTGATGCAAAAGCAAGAAAGTGCGCTGTCCAACCGATTGACACAGAGAATAGTGCATCCTGTATGAGCCCATGACTCTTTAACCAAAGCTATGCCCCTCTCAATCTTCGCTTTCTCTTTGCTTAAAGAAGAATCAGACAACTTCTCTACTGACGGAGGCTCATATCCCGGGCCAAATGAACCGAGCGCTCTGACCATTTCTTGAAAGTAAGGGGAATTTACACTATTGATGTCCAAACCATCTGCATAGAAGAATCTGGCAACTGTATCATCCACGTCTTCTTTGGAAATTGTTCTAGAAGGGTTTGACAGAATGTGAGAACCCTCAAGGCACTGGTTGATATGCTTGGCGATAGGATTTCCCAAAGTTCTTTTCTTCTTCCGGGCTAGGCGTTGTTCCTCCAAGACTAGAAATGCTTCTCTCATGGACCTGTCAACCGCAGGGCAGCCCTTGATCCCAATACCAGTGCACCCAAGAAGGTGTGCTCTGACACGTGAGTAGGATCCATTGTATCGGAGATGGCAGTGGTTACATTTCCACCTCTTTGTACCACTCCCCTTGTCAAATCCTCCGTAGATAGTTACATGCTTCCATCCCCACATATCAGATTCTCCGGCCATGCCTTAAAAGAAAAAATAACTCAATACAAGAGAAGAAATATATGCATGAAATAAGTACATTAAAAGGCAAACAAACAAAGCTGATGAGCTCATGTTCTTGTGAAAGATTAAATGAAGTAAGAGTTATCTCACATCTCTGGTGTACAAACATAAACTAACAGGGAAACAATTCTCATCTTTATGCAAATTTTGTATCCTCTTTAAAAGGCAAGGTTATCAGATTGAAACATATAAGGAAAGAATTGCCAATTTGTATAACGACATACGCTACATGCGTAGTCGACAAAGTACACTCCCTCTCATCCTTCATCGAATCAAGCCACAGTTTTGCTAGTCCCTAATTAATCATGTATCTCTCTCCACACGAAAAGCAAACACTACAAATAAACCAAACAATTCGACCAATGATGACCATCTATCATTGAGAAAACTTGTAAATTCTTGATTGACATAGATCAAACCATGCTAATATCATAATTATCATGCTTAAACACTATCAACTGACCTCGAGGCAGATAATAGACTATCAAAATAAACCTAGAACTACAATTACTTTCCCATAACAGAAAATCAAAGCAATTTCAGCAACATTATGCAGCTACAACAATTCAAACAGATTTTTTCATTCCCTAATGATAGAAAAAAGTAGTGATCGATAATCATATATGAACTAAATCCCTACACAACAGAAAACTCACATTCCAGTAGCAAAATTTGCCCGATTTCATCACAAATAAAATCACCCATTTCTAGTTGAATAGTGAAAATCAACTGGTCATGAAAACCCTAAAATACTATTTCACCTCCCATCTGGCCGATGATATCGATCAATTCTAAGAGAAAAACTACTACCAAGTACTAACCATCTGAGACCCCATTAACCTTAACTTAAAAATAAAATTCATCAAACGGACAAACACCTTGGTGGCAAAACAAAGGGCTTACCGGATTGAGGAGACATTTGTAGTTGGAAAACGATGATCTTGTGCTAATCGCAGTGGAGAACGAAATTTTGGGAATCCAAACCAGACATTTCCTTTTGGTCGAAACCTGAAACCTTCAACGTGCGGGGTTCAACAGTAGTGTTGGACTTTCGCTCTTACGGGTTCCGTTTGACGAGGAAACGGGTTTTTCCTAAAATAAAAGGTTGAGAAAATGAAATATAAAATATAAAATTAAAAAAACGTATTGGGCCTAAGATGGGCCTATCGGGACAAGGTTTTTTTATTTGGGCTAAAATCTACAGAGGCTATGGGCCTAAATTTTCTCATAGCTTTCCCAGCCCATTGGGCTAAATAATTAAAGGTGTTTCATTTTATTTTTTTAGAAAGAGGTTTAGGCCCGTTTGTTATTAACTCCGGAATCGGAAACGAAATGGAAACGAATCTAGTCCATATGTATATCATTGTTCATAAAAGTTTGTGGATTAATTCCTTGTGGTTTGAAGGAATTGGAGTAGAGTTTGATTACTTTTGATACCCTATAGGGTAACAAAATGTGTGGAAACAAGTGCATTTTATATTAATCCACAAGGAATCATTCCACAAAATTTCATATATAAGGATATACATATGGACTAAATTCGTTTCCATTCCGTTTCCGTTTCCGGAGTTGGAACCAAACGGGCCCTTAACGTGTTATTTTTTGGGAGGGTGTTATATCCAAATTCTTAAAAATACTGTGTTACATCAAGCAAGTTCGATGAGCTAGTTTAGTGTGTTTAGTAAAAATATATTTGTAGTTATGGACCTTGTGGTTTCAGTTATAAACAATTGTTTTCTCATATTGGTGGTTGTGATATGAAATAAGTATTTATTTTGATTAAAGATCAAATTATAGGTAAATAAATTACAAGCATAAGGTCAAATTTGAAATGGATGGTTCTTCTTTCTTGAAAATCAGTGTTTTCCTCTTCTTCCCCGCGCTACCTTAGATGGCTATGAAGACCAAAATCAAAACATAGGGACTTAACACTAATTTTGAACAATTTCTTTGGCCCTGATACGTAGCCACTTGTTTTTTTTGTTGCCTATTTTATTATTCTTTGATTAGTTTCTTCAACCCTAATACATGGCCGATTTTTCTTTGACCCTAATGCACAGTCGCCTGGTTCCTTCTTCGATTGTCTTGTGCTAGAGCTCTTATTCGATCAATGGTGGGTTTCGCAACGCAAAATCGATGATTGTGATGGTGTTTGTTCTTGTTTTTTTTGCTTCCTTCTTTGATTTTTTCTTTCTTCGATTTCTCATATTTTGGGTTGTAAACACAACAGAACACCATTTTTCTTATTCCTTCTTTGATTTTCTGGTGACTGGTGATGATTGTGTTTGATCAATTTCTTCTGCTTCCTTCGATTTTCTGATTTTATTTTGCTTCCTTCGATTTCTGATTTTCTTCTACTTCCTTCGATTATTTGTTGTTGTGTTTCAAATGATAGAGAAGGGTAAGAATGGAATGAGATTTGAGAAATCTCTACCGCGAGGCGAATAAAGTAGCGGATTTTGTGATTAGTTTTGCTATAAATCTGTCTTTGGGCTTTCATGTATTGAGTGACCCGCCGGAGGGTGTAGTTGAATTCCTTATTAACGATGTAAGGGGTCGGGCTATCCCGTTTGCTGACTACTTAGCCTCTTTTATTAATAAAAGCGCGTCCAGGTGCGCCGGAGACCACTGACTCTCCTTCCAACCAAAAAAAAAAAAGAATCGTTGTTTTAAAATCCCAAAAACAATTACCAAAAAACCCACAATCTAAAATACTAAACAACCTTAAAAGATGATATTAAAATAAAATCCCAAAATCACAACCACCTATCTAATACTAAACACAACTTATACATCAAAGCCATATGCATGATAGCAATGCTACTGCTTGTGAGTGGTTACCGGAAATCGCTATAGAGTTCGATTCACCTTCGAGATTTAAATTTATGATCATTGTCACGCATAATTGGAGTGCGTTGAGTGTCTGGCAACATTCAAATTTATAAGTGTTCTCAACACAAAGGCATTGTGCCTGCACCAGACCCGCACATTCAGAGTGTGCTTGATCGTTAGTTATTGATTTACAATCGAATTGTACAATTGTGTTTGTTTTGTCGGAAACCGCTATTGGATTTTTTGGTAACGAATACAACAACACCTTAATATCTAGATAAAAAAAAACAATTAAACCCTTAAAACCTTTGAAACCTTTGCAACCCTTTATTTTGATTTATTATCTCGTGTAGGAATTGCAAGTTCAGTGAGGTTTGGGTAGAGTGTGTAGTTTAATAGAGTTTATTTCGGATACTAGATCAAACCGACAAAATTATACTTGAGACTTGAGGCTTATATCGGATTCTCATTTTAAAATAATGTTTGGTTTATAGAATAAAAAATATCAAAAAATATATTTTTTATTAATATTCTATGGGTGTTTGATATAGCTTTTTGGATATCTTTCAGTAAAGCTTAGCGTTCTAAAAAATTTATGTTGTATTTGATAAAAAAAGTTTTTTTTATCATCATTAGTTTTTTCACGAGTTTATTGAAAAGATTTTTTAAAGGTTTTTAAAAATCTTACAATATATAACTTTCTATACATTTTCAATAATTTTTTAAAAAAAAATTAAAAAAATTTACCCTTATCGATATCACATGATATTTGTTGTATTTATATGTTGTCTTTTTTTCGCTAATTTTATCCCATAATCTGCCATAAAATCTCTTTGTTTTTTTATGGTTTGAACATTCATATCTTAGTTAGAGATTAAATTGTCAAAAGAATGTTTATTTCCCTTATTTCATGTCATTGTAGCCTTTACTTTGGCCAAAAATGGAGCTCAAATGATGATATCTAATCACTCAAGTCATCCAAGCATCATACATCAATTCATCATCCACCTCAAGAACAAAGAAAGGAAGAAAAGCCACAACGAGGAAATTGTCCTTCTCTTGAGTGAACTCAAAACTCTAGCAAATAAGTCAATAAAACTCTAGAGAATAAGACATTCCACTAAAGCAAGTAAGACCTTGGTGTGTCGAAGATTTAACGTCTCCGGAGTTAACCTCGAGTGACTCTCAACTTGAGCAAGAAAGACTTCTAAACTAGAGCAAGGAAGGCAATAATCTAGATTTGTCAAAATATTTCATGCAAAGAGACAAGAAAACTCGAGAGAAGAAGACAAATGACTCGAGCAAAGAAGACAACCACTAAGTCGGCAAAAGAGCTTGAGGTTAAAAAGAAGAAACTCAGCCAAAGTGTCCAATCCATGCGATGGGTCTCTGCCGAGTTTATGCATTAGCTCATTCTAAGAGATTCTTCCTAACTAACTTTGCCACTTGTTCTACTTGCTTCATAAGGGGATCACGTATTTGGAGTCTTGTATAAGCACATTGACTTATTGTAATTGTATCATATCTTCATACACTTCTTAAACTACTTTATTATTTACTATATTAGATTTATAAACTTGTTTTGAAGCTAATTTGAGACAAAATATTGTATCAATCAAAGGAAAGTTTGGTTTTCTTCAACTGTTCTTACTAGATCTTCACTACTTCAACTTGTTTTGTTCATAACTTATGATTGGTAAGGTCAAACTCATTCATTATTCTTCATAATTCTCTAGTTTTGGGTATACTTTTCTACATGGCATTTGTTTCTACTATTATGATATCCACATTTATGACGATTGAGTAGTTTCCTTGCTAGGTTTTGTGGTGAGAATTCCCAAATCATGCTAGAATAATATTGCTTTTGCATTTATTCATGATATGATACGAAGGGAACATAAGCATGGTTAATAGCATATATTAGATAATAAATATGGATTTTACCATTCATTCATGTTGGTTATATCTCAATGTTGGTGGTTTAGACTTTTATCAGCTTAAATATATCTTTTAAAGCATTGTATTCTTCAATGCATGAGTGAATGATGTCTTGACTAATCATTCAAGTTGAGACTTACAAGTAGACCTGTACAAATCCGGGCTCGGGCCGGGTTCGGGCCGAGCCATACCTCAAAACTCTACCTAGAAGGTGCGGGCCGGGGTGGCCCGGGCCGACTTGTTCGGGCCCCAAACGCTACCCATGTCCACCCATGTAAAAAGCGGGCGGGCTACCGGGCCGGCCCGGATGGCCCGTGTGTACTTGCTTGTGCTTTTTTTTCCAGAATTTATCGTTCAAAAAAAGTAATACAATGAATTTAATACACACTTTTAATTCAATTATACTTGCATAGTACACTACCAATAAGTTCAATAACAATAAACACACAAAAATGAACAAGTACAAATTAGACTTGTGACCGGTTCAAACCAAACCGCCGAACCGGCTCAAACCGCCGGTTTGACCAAACCGGCGGTTTAGGTTTGCCGGTTTGGTTGAACCGGGGGTTCGAGGTTTAGGTTTAGGTTTGGTTCAACACCAAACCTAAACCGACGGTTCAAACCGGCGGTTAACCGCCGGTTTGAGCATTTTTTTATTTTTTTTTATTTTTTTTTTGCCAAACCGGCGGTTAACCGCCGGTTTAACCGGCGGTTTGGCAAAAAAAAGAGACGTTGGCAAAACTTTTGCCAACGTCTCTTTTGGGCCAAATTTTGAACGTTGGCAATGCCAACGTTCACTCCAACGGCTATAATAGCCGTTGGAGGTTAAAATTTATTTATTTATTTATTTTTTTAAATACTAGTTTAACTAAAAAAAAAAATTAATACCCACTATTCCTATAAATACCATACAATTATTTCATTTAAATCACACCAACATTCTCATCTATCTACTACTACTCTCAAGTCTCAATCTCCATCTCGTAATCTCGTATTCTCTTTCTCGTATTTTCGATCTTTCGAAATGGCAAACCCGGATTTCCCAAGCGACTACGACTTCACTCCGACTCCCGCTTTCTTTCCTAGCACACAAGAAAGCGAGACTCAACCGCCGGAATCGGAAATGCCACAAGCTCCACAAGTTCCACAAGGTGAAGGGCCATTCCGACAAGCCCCTCCACCGAAAATGCTCACCTCCGACATATTCACCAAACATTACAACAAGGGTCCGGTGATGGACGATTATTGCCAAGTTTCGTGCAATTATTGTACGAAGGTGTACAAGTGGAAGTCGAAGGGCGGATACGGAACTTTGCAAACCCATATGCAAAAGACTCATCCGGAGAAGCTCGGAATATCACGGGGACAAACTCAATTGTCCCACGGGTTTGCATCCTCTTCCTCTCAATCTTCTTTATTTACTTATAATCATGTTGATGAATCTTTAGCATTAGCCAACTTAATTGCATCCGAAGCATTTCCATTTTCTTTTGCGGAATCTATTAATGTAAGAGAATATTGTTCTAATTATCTTCAACCGACTTATAAACCAACTTCTCGTAAACAAGTTTCGAAATTAGTTTCTCATTCTTATGAACAAAAAAAACAAAAAATTCTTACGGTTTTACAATCTTTTTCGCATCAAGTTTCAATTTGTAGTGATGTTTGGAGTACTTTATCACAAAAACATTTTTACATGGGCATCACTTTACATTTTATCGATAATGATATGTACTTGCATAAATTTGTTATTGCATATCGACATTTTAATGAAAGACATAGTGCCGCCAACATTGCTAATTTAATAAAAACGGTTTTACAAGAATTTAATTTACAAAACCGTGTTTTTTCATACTCATTTGATAATGCTTCCGCTAACACCCGCGCCGTTAACCATTTAGTAGGAAATGCGGGTCAACTTATAAAAACTTCTTTTACTCACCAAAGATGTGCATGTCATATTTTAAATTTAAGTGTTCAAGATGGCCTAAAAGTTTTACATGAAATGTTAGAACCTATAACCGATGTAATTGAACATATTTGGCATTCAACCGAATTAAGAAGAAAATGGAGATCAACTTGTATTGAAAAAAATTTTCCTCCAATTTCTTTTTCGAAAGATATTGGAACTCGGTAGAACTCAACCTATAAACTACTAACTCAAGCTATTCGTTATAAAAATGTTTTACAAGAATTTTATTCACAATTTATTTCTTGGTCTATTTTAGATGATGAAAGTATTTGGCAAACTTGTTTTGATATTTGTAGTGTTTTAAAAGTTTTTAGTGATGCTACTAATACATTAAGTTATGTTTACATTCCTACTTCTTGTTGTTTTTTAGAAATAGCCGTAAATGTTGCCGAGGCTTTACAAACCGGTTTAGCTTTAGAATCACTTAAATATGCGGCAACCGAAATGAAAACAAAATGGCTAAAATATTATAATGAGGTTCCCGTAGTTTATCTTATTGCCGCCGTTTTCGATCCTAGACTTAAAATAGATGGTGTTACGGAATTTTTAAATGCTTATTATGAATGTTTAGGATTATCTACTATTATGAATGTTAATAATATTATTAGTAATGTTCGTGTTGAAATTGCTAAATTACTTAATTTATTTGAAACTAGTGCTAGTGCTAGTGCTTCTACACAAACAACTCCTCCACCCACTTCTTCTTCTCCTTCTCCTTCTATTCTTTCTAAAGCTAGACAAATTTTATCTAAAAGAACTAAAACACCTAGACATTCATCCGCAAGTGCGGAATTTGAAGATTTTCTAACTACTCCTTTTAGTTTTGATGGTGATATTGATAGTTTTGAAGTTTTACAATATTGGAAGAAGATGGCCCCAAAGTATCCAACATTAGCCAAGATTGTGCAACAAATTATGGCCGTTCCCGCATCAACGGTGGCCGTGGAGCAAGCTTTTAGTCAAGGAGGAAACATGCTAAGCTACAAGAGGAGTCAATTGAAGCCCGATAAATTGGAGGCTCAAGTTCGTGTTCAAGATTGGATAAGGGCGGAGAGGAGGCTACAACGGAATGCACCCACTTATGATAGATCATCGGATTCCAACTCCGATGATCCGGCCACTACTTCCGAGTCCGAGGCGCAAAGGTAATGGGGTTACGAAAACAACTCGGAAGTCCGAAAAAAGGTAAGTAAAGGTAAGAGAACTACGTGGGCTTTGATTCCTCTTAAACCCCAAGAGGATACGTAGGCAACCGGGAAACCGGTTCAAGCCCTTTCCCTTTTTTTTTTTTTTTTCATTTAGTTATATTCAAAATTTCAAATACTAATGTAAAGATGTAATAAAAAATTTAGCTTCCTTTATTTTGTTGTAGAATTGTAGTTAGTACTTAGTAATTTTGTTTAATATGTAATTATTATACAATTATACATTGAATTTCAATGTATAAAAAAATTTGTTTTGCTTTGTTGTATAACTTGTATGTTAGTTAGTCATTTTATTTTAGTTGCTTCTTTCTTTTATTATTGTTAGTAATTTTTTTTACTATGTAATTATTTTATTCAAAAGCTAATGTAATGAAAAAAAATTCAATGTATAAAAAATTTGAGTTTGCTTTCTTTTATTATTGTTAGTAATGTTATATTAGTTGCTTTCTTTTATTTACTTAGTAATTCTATCTAAATGCTATTGTAAAAAAAAAATTCTATGTATAAAATATAAAGTTATAAAATAATTTTAATTAATATATATTATTATTATACATTTATACGTATATATTATATTACTTATTTATATATATAATTTTTTTTTTTTTTAAAAGTCATGTGCCAAACCGCCAAACCGGCGGTTTGGCGGTTTGGCAAACCGCCGGTTTAGGTTAAACCTAAACCGGCGGTTCCTCATTGGCCGGTTTAGGTTTAGGTTTGGCTTGCCAAACCTAAACCGCCGGTTCCCAAACCTAAACCGCCGGTTTAGGAACCGGCCCCATGTCTAGTACAAATACCTAAAAAAAATAATAAGTACCATTACAGCCAACTTAGTCCTACAATCTTGTGTTGCAAACGAATATTACTCGTCAAAATACTCCAAACAAACTAAATGAACTATCAGAATATATAACACTCGAAACAATATAAATTATATACACATACATATAAAAATATTTTATGTATAAAACTATATTCGGGGCGGGCCGGGTTAGCCCGCGGGCCAAAATGTTTACCCGTACCCGTCCCATCGAAATGCGGGCCGGGTCGGGCCAGTCCCGAACGGGCCAAACTTGCTGCCCATGCCCATGTTTTTTCCCGGACGTGCGGGCGGGCTGGACGGGCCGGCCCGGTTTTGTACAGGTCTACTTACAAGGTAATATCAAGATGATTGTCCAATGTTTAGATTTCTATCATGCTATAGTATGATTGATTGGAGCCGAAAGGATTTAGCCTACTTGTGATGTTTTATCCAAATTGTATTTAGATTAGATAATGTATGTAAATAGCAAACACCATGCGATGCATGCTTGATTGGCATAAAGCTATTTTATAAACTTCAAAAGAGGATTATGATGCTTAGATAGAACTCACCTAAATTACATGCACTTTGTTCCCTTTCATTGATTGAATATTACTTCTTAAGCATGATACTAATTATAGTTTGGGAGGACTAGCCACAAACATAGTGTTACCTCATATATTTGATACTCTTGTGTTACTTGATTATAGTTACTTACTTTCCCAAAAAAATTGATCTTTTAATCACCTTTCCCCCTTTCTTTTACACACTTACACCTTGCTTTTGAAACTTATCACAATTAGGCTATATAGAATTCCTGTGAAATTCGACCTTGATGAAAATATCGAATACTTATATTGACAATGACTGTATACTTGCGAGAATATGTGATTATTGAGTGTCTCACCAATGCACATCATTATCTTTGAATAAATGGTGAATAATGTGCGATTTTGTGCCAATTTCTTGACAACTAGCGACTTGCACAAACAACTAATATTAAACGGGTCTTTTACAATCTTTTAAAAATGGTACTTTTATACAAATAAATAAATACATAAGAGATGTCATTATAATTTTACTCTATCTATTTAGACAATATGACAATTATATATATATATATATATATATATATATATATATATATATATATATATATATATATTTCAACTTTAAAAAGGTTTTCCTCTTTTTTAAAATTCGTTTCAATAATGTTGCTTTGATCCTACTTGGTTTAGTTTGATCTTCTCAAAATCTATGGTGCTTTGTGGTTTTTTTTGTTAGGACCGAAATCGATATGAGTCCGAATTTAAAAAAAAAAAAACATATGATCAAAAGATCCAGCATCATATGTATAAGTTTTAGTAATCTTCTATGTACTATACTAAAGTACACTACACTAATGTTGACGTGACGCCCCCACGATTTTTCTCAGATTAAATCTTTTACTAAATTATGAATTAAACCAATAAATCTTTTTTACTAAAATAAAATTAATTTTTTTTAACTAATTCTAATAATATCAAAATCTACAAAATCTTTGTGTTGTTATTCCCTAACACAATTTACGTTGGGATATAATTTAAACTTCTCCTCCAAGATAAAAAGCAAATCCATACAAAACAAAATTAAAAAAAATAATTTTTTTAACTAAATCTAATAATATCAAAATCTACAAAACAAAATTTACGTTGTTATCCCTTAACACAAATTTCGTTGAGAGAAAGCCTAACTTCTCATACACGTTAAAAAAACAAATCATCAGTGAACGAAACAAAATTAAAATCAAAAGATATATAGAAACTGTGCAGTAAGGGATCTTTAGATCTTTGTAGGTAGTCAGTCTTTACTTAACTCGATCAAAGCAATGCCCCCAAATCCCATTCCTTTCTTGGTTGGACCAATCGATGATTTTCTTCAAATTGGAGGAGCACGAAGAAGCGGCGACATCCTTCTGAATTGGCGGCGAATGGAGTGCCACGATCCTATAATATCAAAATATACAAAATTTATGCGTTGTTATCCCCTAACATTGATTTACGTTGGGATAAAACCTAAACTTCTCATGTTCGTTTTATTTCTCACACTATATACACAAATAATATCTCATCTTCTTCCATTCAGTTCTTGTTTTCCAACATTGATAAAATTTCTTTCATCTTTTTCAGGGTTTTGATAATTTAAAAAATTTATAAGTTGCTTCGTCATATTGTTTTCAGGTTATTCTCTACATTGTTATCCCCTTACTATCATTCTTTTTTTTTTTGCATATGGATTTCCAATCATCGCATTCATTTTGCTATCGCTTGTTTATTTGAAAACAATCGTATGTCTCCATATCTTCTCTATGCCTTTTTTGTTTCACGATTTATGTGTTGTGTGTAATGTATAGTTCGAGAAAATATGTAAAATCTGTAGCAAATAACCTAGTTATTTTCTCCATCTGCTTGAATTTCTCGTACTTCCGTGATTTGTTTTCAATAACTTTTGTGATTCTATTTCACGATTTGTTTTCGTGCAAATATGTGTAATCTTTCGTTACCTTTTTTATTCAATTTTGGTTTATTACAACTTTTTTTTTTATTCTGATTTAGATTTTGTAATTTTATTTTGTTTTTTTTTTCAAATTCCAAGGATATGTGTATCTTTGAAATTTTTAATGATAAGCATTAGAATAATTTTTTATTCAATTTCGTTTTTCAAGAGAATATGGGTAATCTTTCGTTACTTTTAATTTTATTTTAATTTCAATAGCTTTCGTTAATTTTAATTTAAAAAATATTGAACTACAAATTTCGTATATATCTTTAAAAAATTTAGCGTGCCACTTGTATCTTTAAAAGATTTGTTTTTTTATTTTAATATTTCTTTTAAGATTTCATTACTTTTTTTTTTTCAATATTTCTCTTAACATGTTGTTTTAACATTTAAAAGATTTGTTTATTTTTTAATCTTTTTC
>BSUD01000001.1:632645-723883 GCA_033239045.1 Fagopyrum esculentum
TTTCAAAGATATTCAACTTTTTTTATAAAGATATATTTGGTTTTGTTTTACTTTTTTTTTGCAAAATTTGTTTGGATTCTTTTTTACAAAGTTGTTTTACAAATTCTATTTATTGTTTTTTTTATAAATAAATTTATTTTACCGTGTTTTTATATAAAAATATACATGGATTCCGACTAACTAATTTGTTTGAATTCTTTTTTTATGAAACTGTTTTACAAATTCTGTTTACTATTTTTTATAAATAAATATGTTTTATTGTTTGTTTTTTTCTTCTTTCTTTAATAAAAATACATTTGGATTCCGACTAACTAATTTGTTTGGATTCTTTTAGATCGGACTAAACACCACCTCATAAGCAACAACTTTAAATTGTTTTGATCAAATCCGTTTTGAAATATCTATATTTTGGTTTTGTTTTTTTTAAAAATATTTTTCAGAATGCCGAAAGATCTAAATGTAAGATTTTGTAAGTTAAAAATTATATTCTCTTTTTTTCTCTTTATTTACAAAATTTTTGTTAGTAGTAAATTTAAAAAAATTAATTAAATTTAATAACTTGTTTTATTTCTATGCGTTGTTATCAAAATCTACCAAAATCTACCAAATCTACGCGTTGTTATCCCTAACATTGATTTACGGTGGGATAAAACCTAAACTTCTCTTACACGTTTTATTTCTCACACTATATATACAAATAATATGTCACCTTCTTCCATCAATAACTTGTTTTCCAGTATTGATCAAATTTCTTTCATCTTTTTCAGGGTTCTGATAATTTAAAGAAATTTATAAGTTGTTTTGTCATATCGTTCTCATGCTATTCTATACGTTGTTATCCCCTTACTATCAATTTTTTTTCATACTGATTTTCAATCGTCGCATTCGTTTTGCTATCGTTTATTTATTTGAAAACAATCGCATGCCTCCTTATCTTCTCTCTGTCTTTTCTATTTCACGATTTATGATTTATGTGTTGTGTGTAATCTGTACTTCGAGAAAATATGTAAAATCTGTAGCAAATAACCCAATTATTTTCTCCAACTGCTTTAATTTCTCGTATTTCTGTGATTTGTTTTCAATAGTTTCCACGATTCTATTTCACGATTTGTTTTCGAGAGAATATGTGTAATCTTTCGTTACTTTTTTTTTATTTAATTTTGGTTTTTTACAAAATTTTAATTTTGAATAAGATTTTGTAATTTTATTTTGTTTTCGTATACAAATTCCAAAACTGTTTTACAAATTCTGTTTACGCTTTTTTGCAAAATTTGTTTGGATTCTTTGTTACAAAACTGTTTTACAAATTATGTTTACAATTTTTTATAAATAAATTTGTTTTATTGTTTTTTCTATACGAAAAAGCTAAATGCACGAGGCTTGTTTTACTAGTGTAAAAAATAAACGCATTCCGATGGCGTTCAACAAGTAAAAAAAACAAACAAAGAATTTGAGCGCCAACGCCTTCCGAAGGCGCTCAAATCTTTAATAAAAAAAAGGGCAAAAATAAGAAAAAACAGGGGTTTGGGCGCCAGCGCCATGCGCCGGCGCTCAAAACCCTGTTTTTTCTTATTTTTGCCCTTTTTTATTTATTTTAATATTTGAGCGCCGTCGCAAAGCGCTCGGATCTATTAGAGCGCCACCGCAAAGCGTTCATATTCGGTACCAAGTAAATTTAAAATCGTGTATATAACACGCCCCTTTCTATAAAAATATATTTGGATTCCAACTAACTAATCTGTTTGAATTATTTTTTTACAAAAGTGTTTTACAAATTGTGTTTACTGTTGTTTATAAATAAATATATTTTATTGTTTGTTTTTTTAATAAAAATACATTGGATTCCGACTAACTAATTTGTTTGGATTCATTTAGATCGGACTTAACACCATCTCATAAGCAACAATTTTAAAATTCTTTGATCAAATCCATTTTTAAAATATCTATATTTTGTTTTTTGTTTTTTGACAAATATTTTTCACAATGTCGAAAGATCTCAATGTAAGATTTTGTAAGTTAAAAATTATATTCTCTTTTTTTCCTCTTTATTTACAAAATTTTTGTTAGTAGTAAATTAAAAGAAATATTTTAAAAAAATTTTCCATAAATATATCATTATTTTTCACATACACTAGTTGATGACATTTTATTCAAAAAATATCAATATTTAAATATATCTGCACAAGGTGCGGGATATGAACTAGTCTACATACTAAATTAAAACAAAAGCATTTGAATTCACGTGTCATTTTCTTATGCATTGGATGACACGTGTCATTTTCTCATAATGTACGTTTTACTGTTAAGTATATTTTATCTATTATATCTATTTGAATAACTAGTTATATATCTTTCATTAACTAAAATTTAGTTATTTTTTACCATATAATTCAAGGTGAAATAAAATCCTACTAATCTAAAAAATAGTATCAAACTAATTGATATCTTTACTATCTAAATATATTTAATTCTAATGAAATAAAATCTCATTTATTTTTTTTCCTAATATAATAGATTTGGCAAATTTTATTTCAAAATTTTATTTTAAATTATCAAAAATTTCAATATATTACCTTTATCATAAACCAAATAAAATATATTCTTTAATTATAATATTTGGTAAAATATAATTATAAAAATATATTTTACGTTATTTTTTCAAGAAAATCCGTGTAAAGCACGAAAACTACACTTGAACTAAATACCGTTGGATTATGATTTCATAACAAAAGATCCATCATAATATGTAAAATATCCCTCTATTGTGTTTTGTGTTTTCTAGTTATTAAACTATAATCAAATTTCCAATATGTACTTAAATTCAAACAACAATATGCCAATATGACATGATTTCATAACATATATAAATTTTAGTAAATTCAAGTAAATACCATTGTATTATAAAAAATAATTTGTCGCATAAGTTTAAATCCATCATTATTCACTTTCTAATAATAATAGGAATAAAATTAAAATTATATCTCTAAAGATTTTAATTATTCATTGTAAACCATATTGGTTATTTCTAGAGAGTATGAAAGAGAAGATGAGCTATAAAATATATAAGGAAAAAATCACAAATATACGACAATCTTTATCTATAGAAAATATGATAAATTATATAGGGTAATTAATAAAATAGACGGTAAAAGCTTATTTATTTTATTGACATGAAATATTTATATATACATTTAAATAAATAATATATTAATAAATATACGTAAATAAATATACAAACATGATTTGAAAAGTAGAAAAACTCGATAGTCCTTTGGCGCGCTTTCCCCCTAATTTTTTGGCACAATTTGAAGTTTGTGATCTCGTAATGGACATAGGAAGCAGAAAGTGGACCGAGTCGGTTACAACTGCAAACTATTACGCCCAAACTCGGACGAGTTGTACCCGAGTTGACGAGTCGACCCGCACGAGTTGTCAAAATCTTTTGACTCGCACGAAAAATTGTAGAATCCGTTGGGCTTCCTATTAGGGCTGTGCTTCACATTTACACTCTCATCCTCTCTTTCTCTCTCCATTCTCTCTCTAGAAGCGTCATGGTTGCTATGGAAATCTGCTAGGTTGCGTCCTCTTTTCCACCCCCTCGCCATCGCAGGTAACCAAGGTTTGTTTTACATCAGAAAAATTCGCTGTATCTCGATTCTTTACGATTTTTTGTGTTTCTTTTCGACTGATTTGGTAGTATTCAAGCCTAATTGATGTCTAAAACGATGGATTTCAGGAAGTATTTGGATCTGATATCTGTTTGGGGGCAGATTTGGCAGTTTTATTTAGATAAAAGTAAGCGACGGGCTTTTTGAAAACCCTAGGTTTTGTTGGAGATAGTTTTCGATCCGGCGTTGATTTTGATATCGGCGTGATCGATGGAACCTTCGGTGAATAATATTGAGCGTAGAGGGAGGAAGAGGAGGAGAAAGTTCGAGAAGAATGCGCCAGATGTTGAGGAACCAGGTCGCCAGCCTAAAAAGAGGGCTATTGAGATTCGAGGGGTGCCTCTTGTGAGCCGTTTCGTGCTCAAGGAATTTGATGATAATGGGGTTTTTCTTGGAAAAATCGTTTCCTATGATAGTGGTTTGTATAGGATTGAATATGAGGATGGTGATTGTGAGGATCTGGATAGTGGTGAGATTCGTCAGTTTCTTATTGCTGATGAATATTTTGATGATGAGTTGCTTAAGAGGAGGAAGAAATTAGAGGCAGTTCTGGCAAAGAATAGGAAAAAGTTAGATCTGTCCAAAAATGCTGACGCTCCAAAATCCGAAGTAAATAGGGTTGAGTTGACGATGCTCAATGGGTTGCCTGATAGGACTGAAGCTGATGTCAGTAGAATCAATGATGACGAGGATTCGTCCAGTGAAGAATTGGATTTACAGCTGGAGACCCAAGCTCCCAATGTCCCACCACCAGAACTACCCCCATCATCCGGGACAATTGGATTGCCCGAGGATTCTGTTCCGTATCTCTTTTCCATATATGGGTTTTTACGTTCTTTTAGTGTAACCCTATTTCTGAGCCCCTTTACCCTGGATGATCTTGTCGGGTGCCTTAGTTGCCCTGTTCCAAACATGCTATTAGATGCCATTCATGTTGCTCTTCTGCGAAAGGTGCGTCAGCATCTTGAGACTCTGTCTTCTGATGGATCTGAGATTGCATCAAAATGCTTAAGGTAATTTACCGATACCAGTGAATAGATTGTCGCATATATGTTGTGTTGTATTGCTACCACTTTGTACTTTTGTAGTACCCAGGATGAGAAACAGGGTTTATATGTTTTTAGTGGTTAGTGTTTGAGCCAAGTAGCTCTAATTATAATATTAGAAGTCTGAAGTCCCAAGTATGAATGTGTTATCTGAATAGACGGTGCTCTGTTATATTTACGCTACTGTTTCGGAAATTTTCTTAATTGTTATAGACCATTCCTGTGCCACAATACATACATAAGAAAGCACACACATAAAGATAATAGTATTTATATACTCGTGTAATGATCCCGAATACATGATCCGTGAACCTTTTCTTTCAGGTGCATTGACTGGACCTTGCTTGATATGCTGACATGGCCAGTTTACATCATTCACTATTTTAGGATAATTAAGTATAGTACCGAGCCTGAGTGGAAAGCATTTTATTTTGATGTATTAGAGAAGGACTATTGTACGTTGGCTGTTGGAAGAAAGTTGAAAGTCCTGCAGATCTTGTGTGATGATCTCTTAGAAACTGCAGAGGTAAGAGCAGAAATTGATAAGAGAGAAGAGTCTGAAGTAGGAATAGCATCCGACATAGATCCAGATTTTCCACCAGAAAATGGGCCAATAAGGGGGTATCACAGATATCCCAGGCTATCCTCTTCCAAGGTCAGAGAAGCAACAGCTGTTTCATCCAATATAAGTTCTACACTTCACGGATCCAGTGACCGTGATGTGAGCACAGCTGACGACGAGGATAAAAATAGTGATGAATGCCGACTTTGTGGCATGGATGGGACATTACTTTGCTGTGATGGGTGCCCATCAGCTTATCATTCAAGATGTATTGGTGTGAGCAAAATGTTTATACCAGAAGGGCCTTGGTTTTGCCCTGAATGTACTATAAGTAGGATCGGGCCACCTATTACAGTAGGAACATCACTAAAAGGTGCTGAAGGGTTCGGCTCTGATCCTTATGGGCAAGTGTTCATGGGCACATGCAACCACTTGGTCGTGTGAGTTTCCTCACTATCATCATTTTGCATTTTCAAATGTCAATTTTTGTATCATGTTCCATGCGAATATGTGATCTTATTTGGAAAGGTGGTACAGGTTTGATGAATATGTTCATCTGAATGAACGGCGCCGTTGTGTTATCAGAGATACATGCATTTGTTCTGAAGTTAAAGAGACATCAATCATAACTGCTAGGAAGGAATGCAGTGTATGACCGGATGTTCCATGCGAATTTAAAGAATTTATAGTAACCGGTCAATTAATGCACCAAACATAGTATATTTAAAATTTTTTTGAATGCGAACATCAAGAAACAATTATACGGTAGCTGTATTAACAACAGTATTTAGGTAAATGACACTACGAATTTACTGTAGTAAAGAGTGTATTTCCAAATTTGTTTGTTAGCTGTAAATGATCTTTCTTCTAATATATCTGAGATGTTTTATCCATGATAGAAAAATATATATTTAGTAGTCATAAGAAAATCAAGTCTAGCTTTATTTGCTGATCATGATATGCGAAATTAAACACTTTTACATCTGCGGTAGCTCCTTTTTTTTGTTCGTTGACATAAAATGTGAGTTAGATGTATTACTCCATTACCCAGGGGAATTTCTCTATTTGGATGTAGGTAGCCTACAATTAAACAAACTTTTACCCTGTTAAAAATCCAAGTGAACTTATGAGGAACTGAAGAACTAATTGATCTTTATCTGCCTGTAATGGTGTGTGACTAGTTTCTGCTGTCCTTTCACACTTTGTAATATTTTTGTTTTCCTTTTTGAATGTCTTTTACTTGCTATCATGGTCTATGATTTCTTGCTCATGGAGTTTGGCATAACAATTACAGGATTAAAATTTCAGAAGATATGACGCCATTATCCAGATACTATAATCATTCTGATGTTCCAAAAGTTCTACGGGCTCTTAATACATGTACCGACCATGAGGTTTTGTATTCAGGGATAGGCCAGTCAATCTCAAAGTATTGGGGACTTCCACAGGGAGTGTTGACCCCTCCTAAAGTTGAAGCTAATATAGACGTAAACCACCAAAATGAAGAGGCTGCAATTCCAACTATATCGAATGTAAAAATGGAAGATTGTGGCATAGAAAGCATGGCAGACGATAAGGGTAGCTTGGCGAAGCAAACTGACTTGGCTAGCATGTCATCAAATTATGATATGGCAATGAAGGATAACTGTTCAATTGCTCCTACCCATGGGATATCTGAGAATGTTATTGGTCAGTCTCCCATGATCTCTGCTTCCAATGCTTCCATTAGGCAAAGTGATGTACATTCTAGCTTAACTCAACATACCTCGACAGGTGGATTAAGTTTGAAAGAGCAGGACAAAAACACTTCATCACAGAGCAACAACGGCTATGGAGGGAACACAAATGGAATTTCTTTGCGGATAAAATTTTCTCTTAAAAAAGAAGGCAGCAATGGAGTTGTATTAAATGATCAAATTAGGGCTATGGGATCTTCTTTCAAACCTCATGCCTACATCAACCATTATGTTCATGGTGAATTTGCTGCATCCGCTGCTGCAAATCTGGCTGTTTTTTCATCAAAAGAGAACCGGGCAGAGACTCATGTATTTGATAATCCCAGGAAAGCAATATCCGCTAGTATTTCATTGCAGACAAAAGCTTTTTCTTCCGCAGCTGTTCGTTTCTTCTGGCCTAGTACTGAAAAGAAGCTTTTTGAAGTTCCGAGAGAACGCTGCGGTTGGTGTCTTTCCTGTCAGGGGTCCATTACGAGCAAGAAAGCTTGCTTGTTAAACGCAGCTGCATTAAATGCCACTAGAGTTGCTACAAAGATTATTTCAGGCCTTCGTTTGAGTACAAATGTGGAAAGTAGTGTCTATAGCATAGCAATGTATACTTTGTACTTGGAGGAGAGTTTGCGTGGCTTACTAATGGGACCTTTTCAGAATGCAACTTACAGATTGCAGTGGCGTAGACAAGTTGAGTTGTCTTCATCTTGCAGTGAGATCAAGGCCAGTTTACTTGAAGTGAGTATAAAGGAACTAATTGTTATTTTACGCAGTATAAAGTAAAATTTTTCCTATTACCTTGACAGAACTGCTTTTAACACCACCTCACAAAATTTTAAATTAGCCAGTGAGATCATGTTCAAGTTGCCTTTGTTTTTGAATCGATAACGAATTACTAGTTTTCCAGTGTCAAATAGAACGACTTTTTACTGTAATGATCTTCTCCTTATATTTTCTTTGTTCTTGAGTCCCTGCATTTGATTGTTTTTTTTCTTAACTCTCTGCCTTCGATCCGTCACAGCTCGAGGGAAGTCTGCGAATCATCTCTCTTTCAGGTGACTGGACCAAGCTGGTGGATGATTGGAGTGCTAAGCGTTTCATGACTCAGACTACTGCCGGTGGCTCAATACAAAAGCGCGGCCCTGGAAGGCCTCCCAAGAAGCATATTTCCACTGCTGAAGTTGCACCTGACGAGTCAGTTGAAAATTCAAATGATTTTATATGGACGCGAGGAAGAAAGCAAACAAAGCTTATATTCCAGAGAGGAATGCTGCCACATGCGATGTTAAAAAAGGCAGCTCGCATAGGTATCAGAAGTCAAAACCATATTATCTACTGGAAAACTTTTCTGTATTTTTTCCCCTATTGGCAGGGGATATCTGAAGAGTTTGATGATCAAGATGCATTTTGATTATAATCTTATAATATAAAGAGCAATCTACTGAAAAAAAAATGTAAATTTCAATTGACTGATGCTTAACCGAGGCAGTGAGGAAGTACTGAGGTTCATTGTCTGTGGCTTGTTAGGTGGCAGAAGTAAGATCACTGGGCTTAACTATGCTGATGTTTCTGATATTCCGAAGAGAAGCAGACAGCTTGTTTGGAGAGCTGCTGTTGAGAGGAGTCAGAATGCATCACATCTTGCATTTCAGGTCTTATCTTAATCTTTTGCACTTGGTGGAGGCTTTAATTTTTCCTTTTTATGCCATCTAGTATCTCAATTGTTGACATTGTGCTTCAGGTGAGGTATCTGGATCATCATATAAAGTGGAGTGACCTTGTTCGTCCTGAGCAGAGCCCCCAGGATCTGAAAGGTCTTGATACAGAATTTTCTGCTTTCAGAAATGCATTTATCTGTGATAAGAGAGATGCGGAAAACAAGGTTTTATACGGGGTTGTGTTTGGGCATCAAAAGCATCTTCCCTCTCGTTTAATGAAGAGTATCATTGAGAAAGAAGAAACCCAGGATGGAAAGGAAAAATATTGGTTTGTAGAAACAAGGGTTCCTTTGTACTTGATAAGAGACTATGAGCAGCAGCAGACGGAAAAATCTGTTTTGCCTCCTGACAACAGATCATTACATAATTTGTCTAGTTTGCAGAAGAAGCAACTAAAAGAATCCCGTCATGATATGTTCTTATACCTTGTGCGCAAAAGGGATAACATGGGTGTTTGTTGCCTTTGTTCTTCCTGTCAGCAGGACGTTTTACTCAAAAATACTGTCAAGTGCAATGCTTGTGAAGGTAACCAATGTTCTACCTTCTATATCTCGATCCAGTGCTAGTCTGTAATTATCAAATGCACGTGCTGTTCTTTTTCTTTCTTCATTTTTAAATTTGGATGTGCTATATATTTGTTTTTAATTTGCATGTGCAGGAGTTCGTCTTTGATTGCCATCTTACATTAGCTTGTTAGTAAACATCTCATATAAATGTTGAATGATTTGAGTACTCACTGGTGTTGAATGATGAACAGGCTATTGTCACAGGGAATGTACCATGAGTTCAACAGTTCAAGCAAATGAAGATATTGAGTACATCATCACTTGTAAAAGCTGCGTCCATGCCAAAATTATTGCTCAAAACAAGAATGTTGAGTCTCCAACTAGCCCCTTGGCCTTGCAGGGGCAAGAGTACCAGAATGGTTTATCAGCTGCAAAGACTGCAAATCAAAAGCAGAGTGGTAAACAGTTGCTGCCCGTTGGAGCCTCTGGGGGAATCTCTAATGTTAATGGCGGTTTATCTGTCGGCAAAGATAGCAAACAAAAGCATAGTGTGAAACTGAAGCTCCCCATCAGAACTCCTCAGAGTGTTTCTACCGTCAATCCTTCATCAGTTTCAAAAAAGCGGAAAAAAACTCATAGTGGTAAAAAATTGCTGCAAGAAAGTGATTCCGGTGTGAAGCAGCCTTCAGCTGTTTCAAATCTGAATTCAAGTAAAAAGAAGAAATTATGTTCACTTGGCCTAATTTGGAAGAAATATAAGAAGAATGAACCAGAAGAAAGTGGCGATGAATTCAGGCGCAACAATATACTCATGAAGGGCAATCCTGATAATATTGATGTATCTGAGGTCCGATGTCGCAGTTGTATGAAGGATTATGATCCTTGCTTCATGTACATTCATTGTGATAAGTGCAATTGTGAGCAAGCAATCCTTTTTCCTTGTCTCAATATTTTTGGTAATGTTATAACAGTTTATAAGCAGTATAATTTATTCACAAATTTACTATGTGACTTGTGCAGTTTGGTTCCATGCTATGACTGTTGAGCTAGAGGAGTCAAAATTGCCCGAGTTGGTCGGGTTTAAATGTTGCAAGTGTCGAAGAATAAGACAACCTGTTTGCCCGCTACGTGAGGAGAATGAAGGGAACAGTGGTAAGCTTTTTGAACCAAATCAAGGTGTGGAATCCTTCTCTGATTACATGTCTGAGCAAGCTGAGTCATCGATACCTACAACTCCAATGACTCCCATAGAAGATGATGTTTACATAGAGCTAGATGACCCTCTTATTTCATCTGTTGAAATGGATGATATTCCGGAGTTAATGCCTGAAGTGGACATAAATTGGGAAACTCCTTCCATGACCGGACCTCAAAAGCTTCCCGTTAGGAGACATAATAACTTATCTGAAACCGAACCACATGTAACCGTTGAGTCCAAGGATATCTCTGAACCTGTTGGCAATTTGCTCGTTTCTCCTCAAGCTCAATGGGATGCTTCTACTGGTGTTGAAGGCACGAACCAGTTTGACTTAGACCAGTTCAACTATGAGGTTTCGGAGTATGAACCACAGACCTACTTTTCTTTCACAGAGTTGTTGGCCTCGGATGATGCTTCACAGCCAGCGACTAATGCATCCGTAAGCATCCCGGATCCTTGGCAAAATTTTGCTGTTCAAACCGAAGAGGATCAGCCTACTTTTGATCAGCTAATGGAGCCTTTAATCACTGATGATGAGCCTGCTTATAGCATTCCATGCGAGATCTGTACACATACCGAACCAGCTCCGGAACTCTTTTGCCAGAACTGTGGGATGAATATCCACAGTCATTGTTCTCCTTGGGAAGAGCTTCCTCAAGACGAAACTTGGTTGTGCGGAAGTTGTAGGGCGTGGAGGTAACAAGCGGCAAAGCTCACGCTTCCCTTTTGGAAATCTTCCAATTATAGACAGACCACCAAAGAGTGAGAACCTTGAAAGATCAGGTCAAAACCCGAAATGCTGTCAAGATCTTGAACTGTTCTTGTTTCACACAGGATCAGCCTGGTGAGCAAGAATGGAGTTTTGCGCTTTTTACCGCGGAAATTTGTTTGGTGTTAATAGGGCATTGTCTGGTGAAATGGACACTCCTAGCAATTGGTATGGTTTTTTAGGGTTTATACAGCTCAGACTTATGCTCTTATACTTGGAGCTGTAGGTGATGAAATGTTGTGGGGCTTAAGATTTTATATTCCTGAAAGGTAAGCTTGTTTTTTTTGGGGGGCGTGCTTATCTCATTAGAGTTAGATGTAAAAAGTTTCAGTAATTAAGTTTTATCTTAATACTAATGATATTTAAAATTCATTCTCATTGTGATGATTGTTACCATTGATGGAAGGCAAGTGTTTTGAATAAATTGACCAATCGGCTCGCACAAGAAGATTGTGGTGTTCTTGTTCTACGCGGAGTCGAGTTCCATCCACAATGTGTCAAAATCCTAGCCGTTGTATGCTAGGATCTCCGCTTATGGGGCCCACATTAATCGTCTTTTTGACATTTTTGATTCGGTCCAAAAATCCCTCGGAGACAAACGTTGAGTGAACTGGTGAAGAAACTTCAACAAGTAGTTAAGTAATGGACCTCAAACGATCAACGAGAGAAGAAGAAGATGACAGGAAAACTTACCTGAGTTTAGGGTTGAAAGCTTGAGGGGTAGAAATGAGAATAAATTCGTTCAACCTTGATAACTTGGGGTCCTTTGGTTGAAGATTGGAGGGGAATTTCAATCATCTTCAACAAGTTCAATCTTATCTTCAACTTCCCTTGAACTATTCACCGAACATGATAAAGCACTTTTACTCCATCTTCAACTGACTTTTTTTTTTTTTTTTGCAGCCGAATGGACCCAAGTTAGCTTTGTGGTGTAAAATAATTTTTGAAAAAGTTCAAAAGTTGACAACTTTAAGACATTAAATTTTTGGGTATCAAATCATTCTATACGTCAGGACTCTCGGCTACGAATTATCCACCGTGATCTTAAAGCTAGAAATGTACTACTTCATGTTGAGATGCGCGCTAAGATTTCGGACTTTGGAACGGCAAGGTTGTCCGCACATTGTAAGTTTCTGATGAAGTGATTGTATCATGTCATTTTACACGTGATCTAACTAAATTTTACTACATTACAGTGGTTCGTTACACGTCTTCGTTATGCATAATGCAAATAACAAAACAAAAGTGAAAGCAAACAAGAAATAATATATTGAGGTCTAGTCAAACATCGAGGGTTGTTCTTATGACAGAGTTCCTTGATGAATTCCTTCAGCCTGTAGGGCCAACGAAATCACGACAGTTTTTCATGCTTAAATGATGTATATTATAAATGATTGGAGTGAAAATGTGGGATTTCCAGAAAACAAAGGAACTTGTTAGAAAAATCATAATGCTTTGACTCATCCAAGATAACAAAACTACATTGAAATAGCATCAATGTCATAGGACAACAGGATAAATCTCACTTGTGAAATACTGCCCAAATTTAATTCTGCAGCTCCAGGCCAGTAAGTTGAGTATGCATCAATATCTTAACATACGAGGAGAGAAGAACTGGAATTGTGGAAGTCCTGCAAATTCATGGTCCATCGACATGTTAATGTGGTAAAAGGAACAAACTAGTGTGTAGTGTACTAGCACATACGATAAAGTTATCTAATAAAGAATATACAATGTACCCACTTTCATCATTGTCTCATGTATGGCAGATTTGTCAAGATATTCCCTGGCCTTTACTGCTGCATAAGGCTGAAAAAATGTGAAGGCGAAAGTATGATTCCTCAGAATAAATTGCAAGACCACCTCAGTTGAGATAGACCAGTAACAGTAGCTCACCTGCAGATCTTCATTATTAGTAACAAACTGACCCACCCGGAACCATATGTCATCACTAACAAAGTCGGAATCTCCTGGAATGAGTGTGACATCTGTGCAATTCGATGGAATCAACTACCAAACCTGGAGTCGACAGGTGATGATGGCTCTGGATGTGAAGCTGAAGCTTGGATTTGTTGATGGAACACTAAAGAAACCAGAAGCTGGAACTGCGGATTTGATTCTCAGTTCTATGGCGGCAGGTATATCAAACTGTTTCATGAATATATATAGCCATATGGGACGAGATCAAGAATATATATAGCCAAGGGAATGCGCCTATGATCTTTCGTCTAAAGCAGAGTTTAACAAAGACCGCGCAAAGTAGCATGATTGTTACTGTGTATTTCTCAAAATTGAAGAGCATTTGGGATGAAATTAACAGCCTGAATGGAAATCCAAGCTGTGAATGTGGAGCTTTAGCGAAATGCACTTGTAAGGTGATGATGCGTACTCAAGAACTTGACAATCAGGATAAGGTGATGCAATTTCTGATTGGACAGATGGCCACTACACAGACAATTGTTTTGAGGTCATAGGGTATCCAGATTGGTACAAAGGGAAGAGGAACAAACGTGTAAACAAGATTGCAGCTAATACAGAAACACAGCAAACTCCATTGTGCTCATCTGATGGAACTGGTTTAAGCAAGTACACCAACTTTGATCCAGAGTTTCTGCAGGCTATGTGTCAGGAAATGGCAAAAATGTTTAGAGGAAAGATGACAATTAGTTCCTCAGCCAACTTTGCAGGTAGTTCTTCTACTCATCTTTTTGTACATGATTTGAATAAGATGGAGTGGATATTAGACACTAGGGCAACTGATCATATGGCTTCAAATCTTGATTGTTTGTTGAATGTGAAACAACTGGAGATGCCTGTTATGGTAAAATTGCCTGATGGAGCTGTGATTAAGGTTCAAGAATCTGTCAGTATGTTCCAAAGTTCAAGTTTAACTTGCTATCCATCAGTAAGATAATCATGCAACATAAACTCTGTGCCTATTTTGATGCCACTCATTGTGCTCTGTAGAACCCTATGAGTGAACGAGTTGTTGCTTTAGGAAAGGAGTTAGGTGGGCTTTACAAATTACATGCACAAGAAAATAGTAATACCATATGTAATAAGGCTAGTGCCTTTAGTTGTGATTACATTTACACAACAAGTTAGGCCATATTTCTTTTTCCAGAATGAAGTATTTGCATGGTTATAGTGGGCAGAAAACACACGATGTACTTTGTGATACATGTGCTATGGGTAAACTTCATAGACTTCATTTCGTAAGAGTGAATCTCACGCTGATGCTTGTTTTGATTTGATTCATATGGATCTGTGGGGTCTTTTTGTTGTTCCTAGTTTGAATGGTGAAAAATATTTTTTCTTTATAGTGGATGATATGAGCTGGGCTACTTGGACTTATCTATTGCATGATATGACACAGGTTTATGACACTGTGAGAAACTTTGTGTCCATGGTACAAACACAATTTGGTGTTATTCCAAAGATAATTAGATCAGGCGATGGGACATAACTGATCAATAATAGGTGCAGAGATTTTTTGTCTGCTAAGGGAATTTTGCATCAGAAAATTATTCCCTACAACCTCAACAGAATGGAATAGTTGAGAGGAAACATAGACACATCACTGAAACAGCTAGGTCTTTGAGGATTCATGCCAATCTACCTAAGGAATTCTGGGGTGAATGTGTCCTCACTGCAACGTATTTTCTTAATAAAAATGCCATTGGTTAGCATACAATAGAAATCTCCATTGGAGGTTTTATTTCATAAGCAGCCAAGCTATGATAATCTACGAGTCATGGGATGTTTGTGTTATGCTTTTGATGCCAGAATTAAGCATGACAAGTTTGAGCCTAAGGGAAGAAGGTGCATCCTTCTAGGTTATTAACCTCAACAGAAGGGATACAAGTTGTATGATCTAGAGACTAAACAAGTGCTTTTTGAGCAGAGATGTACATGAAGCAAGGATCATAATCCTTCATGCAACTGCGACATCGGACCTCAGATACATCAATATTATCAGGATTGCCCTTCATGAGTATATTGTTGCGCCTGAATTCAACGCCACTTTCTTCTGGTTCATTCTTCTTATATTTCTTCCAAATTAGGCCAAGTGAACATAATTTCTTCTTTTTACTTGAGTTCAGATTTGAAACAACTGAAGGCTGCTTCACACCAGAATCACTTTCTTGCAGCAATTTTTTACCACTATGAGTTTTTTTCCGCTTTTTTGAAACTGATGAAGGATTGATGGCAGAAACACTCTGAGGAGTTCTGATGGGGAGCTTCAGTTTCACAATATGCGTTTGCTTGTCATCTTTGACAACAGATAAACCATTAACATTAGAGATTCCCCAGAAGCTCCAACGGGCAGCAACTGTTTACCACTCTGCTTTTGATTTGCAGTCTTTGCAGCTGATAAACCATTCTGGTACTCTTGCCCCTGCAAGGCCAAGGGGCTAGTTGGAGACTCAACATTCTTGTTTTGAGCAATAATTTTGGCATGGACGCAGCTTTTACAAGTGATCACGTACTCAATATCTTCATTTGCTTGAACTGTTGAACTCATGGTACATTCCCTGTGACAATAGCCTGTTCATCATTCAACACCAGTGAGTACTCAAATCATTCAACATTTATATGAGATGTTTACTATCAAGCTAATGTAAGATGGCAATCAAAGACAAACTCCTGCACATGCAAATTAAAACCAAATAAATAGCACATCCAAATTTTAAAAATGAAGAAAGAAAAAGAACAGCACGTGCATTTCAAAATTACAGCACTAGCACTGGATCAAGATATAGAAGGTAGAACATTTGTTACCTTCACAAGCATTGCACATGACAGTATTTTTGAGTAAAACGTCCTGCTGACAGGAAGAACAAAGGCAACAAAAGCCCATGTTATCCCTTTTGCACACAAGGTATAAGAACATATCCTGACGGGATTCTTTTAGTTGCTTCTTCTGCAAACTAGACAAATTATGTAATGATCTGTTGGCAGGAGGCAAAACAGCTTTTTCAGTCTGCTGCTGCTCATAGTCTCTTATCAAGTACAAAGGAACCCTTGTTTCAACAAACCAATATTTTTCCTTTCCATCCTGGGTTTCTTCTTTCTCAATGATACTCTTCATTAAACGAGAGGGAAGATGCTTTTGATGCCCAAACACAACCCCGTATAAAACCTTGTTTTCCGCATCTCTCTTATCACAGATAAATGCATTTCTGAAAGCAGAAAATTCTGTATCAAGACCTTTTCAGATCCTGGGGGCTCTGCTCAGGACGAACAAGGTCACTCCACTTTATATGATGATCCAGATACCTCACCTGAAGCATGATGTCAACAATTGAGATACTAGATGGCATAAAAAGGAAAATTAAAGCCTCCACTAATGCAAAGATTAAGATAAGATCTGAAGTGCAAGGTCACTCCACTTTAATTTTCCTTTTTATGCCATCAGTATCTCAATTGTTGACATTGTGCTTCAGGTGAGGTATCTGGATGATCATATAAAGTGGAGTGACCTTGTTCGTCCTGAGCAGAGCCTTCAGATCTGAAAGGTCTTGATACAGAATTTTCTGCTTTCAGAAATGTATTTATCTGTGCTAAAAGAGATGCAGAAAACAAGGTTTTATACGGGGTTGTGTTTGGGCATCAAAAGCATCTTCCCTCTCGTTTAATGAAGAGTATCATTGAGAAAGAAGAAACCCAGGATGGAAAGGAAAAATATTGGTTTGTTGAAACAAGGGTTCCTTTGTACATGATAAGAGACTATGAGCAGCAGCAGACTGAAAAAGCTGTTTTGCCTCCTGACAACAGATCATTACATAATTTGTCTAGTTTGCAGAAGAAGCAACTAAAAGAATCCCGTCAGGATATGTTCTTATACCTTGTGCGCAAAAGGGATAACATGGGTGTTTGTTGCCTTTGTTCTTCCTGCCAGCAGGACGTTTTACTCAAAAATACTGTCAAGTGCAGTTCTTGTGAAGGTAACCAATGTTCTGCCTTCTATATCTCGATCAGTGCTACTGCTGTAATTTTCAAATGCACCTGCTGTTCTTTTTCTTTCTTCATTTTTAAAATTTGGATGTGCTATATATTTGTTTTTAATTTGCATGTGCAGGAGTTTGTCTTTGGTTGCGATCTTACATTAGCTTGTTAGTAAACATTTCATATAAATGTTGAATGATTTGAGTACACTCACTGGTGTTGAATGATGAACAGGCTATTGTCACAGGGAATGTACCATGAGTTCAACAGTTCAAGCAAATGAGGATATTGAGTACATCATCACTTGTAAAAGCTGCGTCCATGCCAAAATTATTGCTCAAAACAAGAATGTTGAGTCTCCAACTAGCCCCTTGGCCTTGCAGGGGCAAGAGTACCAGAATGGTTTATCAGCTGCAAAGACTGCAAATCAAAAGCCGAGTGGTAAACAGTTGCTGCCCGTTGGAGCCTCTGGAGGAATCTCTAATGTTAATGGTTTATCTGTTGTCAAAGATGGCAAGCAAAAGCATACTGTGAAACTGAAGCTCCCCATCAGAACTCCTCAGAGTGTTTCTACCGTCAATGCTTCATCAGTTTCAAAAAAGCGGAAAAAAACTCATAGTGGTAAAAAATTGCTGCAAGAAAGTGATTTGGGTGTGAAGCAGCCTTCAGCTGTTTCAAATCTGAATTCAAGTAAAAAGAAGATTTTATGTTCACTTGGCCTAATTTGGAAGAAATATAAGAAGAATGAACCAGAAGAAAGTGGCGTTGAATTCAGGTGCAACAATATACTCATGAAGGGCAATCCTGATAATATTGATGTATCTGAGGTCCGATGTCGCAGTTGCATGAAGAACTCCTTGCTTCATGTACATTCATTGTGATAAGTGCAATTGTGAGCAAGCAATCCTTTTTCCTGGTCTCAATATTTTTGTTAATGTTATTACAGTTTATAAGCAGATTCAGTTTATTCACAAATTTACTGTGTGACTTGTGCAGTTTGGTTCCATGCTGTGACTGTTGAGCTAGAGGAGTCAAAATTGCCCGAGTTGGTCGGATTAAACGTTGCAAGTGTCGAATAAGACGCTTTAAAATTTTAGAGATGCCGAACAAATGTTTTGGTCCATAGCCTTTGAAAATAATCAAAAAATGAAAGATGTCTGAATATGGTAGTTTTATATATCTCATGGCTCTATACGTTATATGACATGTATTAAAAACCACAAATTTTGAAATAAAGACATAATATTTTTTAAAATTTAGAGATTTCGGGCGAAATTTGTAGTTTATGTATAATATAGCTTGAATAAAAGCTAGCTCTATGCATAATAGAGTCACATTATACATATAACAAAACAAAAGTGAAAACAAACAAGAAATAATATATTGAGGTCTAGACATAAATGAGGGTTGTTCTTATTACAGAGTAGTTCTTCACACTACTATGACTGCATACTAACAACTACCAATTTTACAAAGAAAAAAAAATACAATCACGCATCTAAAAGAAAATCAGCAGGAAAAATTTGGGGGAGAGCATCATCCTAGAGGAAAATCCTAGCTAGGGCAACAATGGAATAGCTGCACAAAAAATAATGTCTACTGCTAACTGAGATTGTCCTATTTGCATGAACATACCATTACCAAGCCTATAGCATTTGGAGCTCACTTTGAATTCCGACAGCCCCGGCATTAGCTTCCGGTGTTCAGAATGAATAGTAGGTCTTTCGGGATGAGGTTGGAGAGTTCAGCCGTATGTATAAACAATCATAAGAAGAAATCTCAAAACGGAATTACTTTCTTCTAGCCGAGAAGACCAGCGAGCAATGCACCGGGATCTGATGATGCAGAAGGCGGTTGTGGTGCTGGTGGGTTCATTGGCTGGGCAGGAGGTAGGGCCAGTACGGGAATAGATGAAGGTACGACAGATGCTTGGGGAGTTACCGGCATTGGTACAAGTAGTTCCTTGATGAATTCCTTCACCCTGTAGAGGCCAACGAAATCATGTTGGTTTTTCATGCTTAAATGATGTATATTATAAATGATTGGAGTGAAAATGCATACTCGTAGGTTAATGTGGGATTTCCAGAGGCTACTGTCATTCGCAACTGAGTTCTGTCAGCTGGATCTGTTTCTATTCTTGCCTGTTATAATACCATGACACCCAAAGCACGGAATTTATAGAACTAAGTTGCTAGCTACACGGTGATGAATTTACTAATGTATAACCGTCATGCCTTTTCTTTGTAAATGCATGCCAAAAAAAAAGTTCAAAATATTTTTTGAACCTGACGTGCAGTCTCGCTGCGTATAAGATTGGTGTTTACAAATCCGACGCGACTCTTTATTGAACCAACGTGGCAAAATATAATGTCAACTTTCCAAAAAGATCGCCTCCAACAAAAAAGGAAAAGCATGCACATAGAGACATTACTAGAGAACAAGGAGAATTTATGTACCAAGCAAAGCATTGTCCTCGTAGCCTCTGAAAAAAATGTGGTGCATGCAACCAAGTTGTTTGGATTTGGATCCTGAAACATAAAAAAGGAGCATTACAAAATACTTATGTATTCTGTGTGTTGCGAATAGAACTTATTAGAACACATGAGAGCACATTATGTCACTTACAAGTGCTGGACAAACCATTAGCCTGTAGCTGTGAAGTAGATTTGACATTTCCAGGAGAGGCATTGGCCTGACTCCTCTAACCTGTCGACATAAAATCAGAAGAAAAAAATGAATGATGCAAGTAATTCAGCGTCTTGATAAAGATGACTGATTGTTGGAAATATGTAGCATTGTCGATTATCATTCAACTATGTCAGGACAAAATTTGATGCTGATCACATCTTGGACAAGCGGGAAATTTTGATACCAAAAATATATGTGCTAATCTTAGTAAACAAAACAATGTTTTCTAGCACACGAAGAGCATACCACTTCCTGTAGTTTCAAGGGAGGTCCTGGAAGGGATCTCCATTGTGCAAAAAACTCTTCTGCAGAAACGGATATAGGATGTAGAAATTTATTAAGTACGGCAGGAAGTCGGAGCTTGACATTGACCTGAGGAGTGCGTAGCAAGAGATATATATGAGTAAATCTTATACGGAAAAATAAGCATCTTAGTAAACTATCAGGACAGAGCTTTACCAAGGATGTTGCAAACTTATACGAGAAATCAAGCACAGCAACGTCCCTACTGGGTTGGAGATTAGCAACTTCAAGAGGGCATTGAACCTGCACCATGGCACAAACAGAAAAAGAACAAATATATAGGAAGTCAAACACACAAAGCAACAGGATTTGTGTAGGGAAATCGTGATAGAGATTCACAAAGGTAGAATTTAAACAATTATGGAAAGATGCAAGTCATCTTCACCTGAGCACGTGGAGGTATAGTATCTGGTACTTGAGAAAGTTCCATCTTCAGATGGGCAGGGGGCAGTATAAGAGCTTGAACTGAAACCAAAGGAGAAGTATCCTTATTTCCAAGAAAAAGGACAAGCCGGCCTTGATGTAATTGCCACTGCGCTTTTATACCAATCTGGCAATTGCATAGAAAAATGTCAGTAAAACAGTCAAAAGTACATTCTAAGCTCTTATTTGAACACATGGAGCTAAATCAGGACGCAAGTTCTGCTAAAATTTACATATCAAGAAGAGAAATATGAACCTGAATGTAAGGGTCTTCATATAGAACACCACTATCCTTGAGGCACAAAATCTCAAATCTTTCAGCAATGTTTCCAATAGGCTGTACAAAAAGATGACTTTAGTAAGTAAACATAGTCCATTACCGACATACAAAAAGATGACAACAAGAGAAGCTGTATCTAGCAATGTCATACAAATTGACCAAGAAAGTTCCCCAGTCACATCAACAAGTGACTAACGAGCGACGAAGTAGTTCTCTTGCCATTTTATAAAGAAACACGAGAAGCAGTGGACTTCTATCATCATACTAAGGTCCTTGATATGTTGTTTCTATCTGTCAATTGATTAGATGGATACTTTTGCATGAATACCACCTCATCTATCAGTATCAAGCTTTAAGTGCACGATCATCATATAGTTAATTCAAAATCTCACTATCTGTTATTCAATATTTTGTTCATGATAGTATAGTATAGTGATCTTAGTTTGACTTTGAAAGACGTGTGAGATAAACACCAAGTACTCTGTATTACTAAATTAAACTATAAGCTAACAGAGGTTTGATAGTGTGACTAGGGGATGATAAGGGAGGTCTGATACATACATAAATGGAAAATTCTAAAAACTGCAAGGATGAGCCGGAATAGTGTAGGATCATATCAGTTATTTGGCTGTTAGGAAGGTTTGATAGTGTGACCAGGGGACAATAAGAGACTAGCTACTATAATTGTGTAAATTTATAGATAAGAGGGGGTGGCTATCTTGTAATTGGTATATGCTTTAAGGATACTAGTTAGGAGAGTAAACTATAGAGGTTCATTCCTCTAGCTTTGATTTATCTCTTGCATTTATTGTATGTTTAGTTTCTGTACCTTTTGTCTGATTCAAAATAAAAACAGTGACGATAAAATAATTGAATACAACGACTGAAAATTATCAAAAAAGTAGTAAATGGAAAGGCACTAGTCAGACACGTCAGAATTCAAGCTGGTAAAGTTAATAATATCAATAGTCAACTTTTTCAGAAATAGTTATATTGACTAGTTCAGTTCACCACTTGACCCCGGCCTGGTATCAATCCACATATATCTCTGTAAACGCAACGACCCATTATTCACCCATTGACGACCTGCCAATAGTTGGGTGTGTATAGAGGGGGTAATTGCTCAGGAGTTGCATAATCTACTTCACATGGACTATCAGCATTTAGAAAAAGAAAAAAAAGGTTGCCAATTTGGAAGGTGGGGTTCAGGGAACAAAACAAATACCTGAACTGTGCTTGATTGCCCTTCTACAGCTGCAAGCGCTAAAGCATCACTTGAATCTGAAACACTTCCCTGTCCAGATGTCATGGCTTGCTCTGATTGTAGAGAGGCACTCTGTGGACCTTCGATGGCAAGTGGACTCAGAAGAGCTCCAAGGGCATCTGGAGAAGGAGGGGCAATCTGGGACCCTACTTCAGTTGCAGTCCCATTTGGATGCGCCGATATATGGTCTGTTAGGTTCTGTAACGGAGAAGATGTCAATCAAAATGTCAGATGTTTAAGAGCTAATATGCCATGTCAAAAGCTTCTACTGTTTTTTAGAAAGCTTCTAAAAACAGGATTAGAACAAAATCTGGAGAAGATGGTCTTACAGCATTATTGATCATACTCGGCATTTTCACTGGACCAGGTTGCGGTGTAGCTTCATTTGCAGGTCCTGGGTTAGCAACGACCAGTGCAGTTGATGTCTGTTGTTGAGCCCGTAACTTGATTGCACTTTTTTCCGCAGTATCAATCTCAGCATCTTCAGCTTTCTTGATCAATGCAGACTAAACCCGAGAAATGAGGACAAATATGAGATGATCCATCTAATGTGTGTAATTTTGATTATTTTAACATCCATTAAAATGATTGCTATGCACACATACAATTTTCTTTCTTCCAAGTAACAGAAGACAAAAGAAAAGGTCAGGGCCCCCATTTTTCCTTTTCATCTCTCACGGGGGGTGCTTAGACTGAGAGCTTGCAGTAGAATAGGGAGATAAACTATAAGCTGATATGCAGCCACGAAAGAAGCAAGAATACCTGACGCTCAGGAAACTTTGGCATTTCAGCCAATACATCTATCAATGCAGGGCCTCTGCTACACATGGCTAGATATTCAGTTGCTCGTTGTTGAATCTCGGCATCAATGCAACTCTCATATCTGAAAGCAAAGAAACTTGTTAAAAGATTCATAATGCTTTGAATCATCCAAGATAACAAAACTACATTAAAATAGCATCAATGTCATAGAACAACAGGATAAATCTCACTTGTGAAATACTGCCCAAATTTGATTCTGCAGCTCCAGGTCAGTAAGCTGAGTATGCATCAATATCTTGGCATACGAGGAGAGAAGAATTGGAATTGTGGAAGTCCTGCAAATTCATGGTCCATCGACGTGTTAATGGTGTGGCTGCTACACATTACACAACAGGTAGATACAAGTAAACAGGTGAAGTGCTCTTACGAAACCGTTGGAAGCTTCTCATGTATAAGTCTAAAGAGTTCTTTTGGGCTGCATCCAGGACGTCTAGCCAAAAGATGGCCAAATTCTCCAAGTATGTAAGCACTAACCTGTCACAGGAAGATATGAACTCTTTGAGCAGTATGACTCTGAAGGATGGGTATTCAAATCAGTTTCAAAAGCTTTCCAGAGCGTGGAGAATACGGGTCATTCTGTGAAAGCACACACGGTTTATCACGCTCCCAGATTGTAATAGGTTTATGTAGGTAAACTAAGACTGCTACATATATTTTGCTAAAAAAAAAAAGTACACTTCCAAGGCAAGAGCAATCTCTGACATTCAACAGTAAGCATTATAGTATGGGAGTCCAAACATCAGTCGAATTAATTTTATGATTCCTCCACATAATATGGTAAAAGGAACAAACTAGTGTGTAGATTACTAGCACATACGATAATATTATCTAATAAAGAAGATATAGTATACCCACTTTCACCATTGTCTCATGTATGGCAGATTTGTCAAGATATTCCTTGGCCTTTACTGCTGCATAAGGCTGCAAAAATGGGAAAGAGAAAGTATGATTTCTCAGAATAAATTGCAAGATCCCCTCAGTTGATAAAGAGCAGTAACAGTAGCTCACCTGCAGATCTTCATTATTAGTAACAAACTGAACCACCCGGAACCATATGTCATCACTAACAAAGTCACCTGCTTTATCAATTAACTGAAGGATCACATCAACATACCTGTATAAGAAAGAGAGGTGTAATTTAAGGTCAGAATTCACAATAGTAGACATAACTATCTCTGTGAGCAAATTTTTTGACAATGACTGCTCAGCATGTCCCACGAGGGGCACCTCTTTCTTAAAGTTCTATCCTCTTGAGTGATTACCCGAGTCCCCAGCTCCCCCCTCCTCACCCCCACCACCTACACACAAATAATAAAGGAAAAAACACTACTGTTTGATCGGGGACTGTCATTTGACAAGTTTCTTACCCAGCTAGATACTTTCACCACATAAGTTAACCATGTGAAACTATCCACCTCAAATTTTATTAATATGCAGCACATAAATTAAAAAGAGAATAAAAGAAACATTACCATGACAAATCAGGGGCAAATTTCTCAGCGAGAATGGCTGCTTTGAGTGACAATTCTTCCCGCATAGTAAATTCTGCTGTATTGAGATACTGATGGTAGGCAAGCATCAGAAGACAGATACAATTTGTTAATTCTTTAACTATTGCCACACTTTTTTCCTTATATATAGTTTGATATTTGTAGGACAGTCAATAACTAACTCAGATCAGATAGACAGCCTTAACTATATAGATAATTACCGTAAGGAGACTAAACCGTCCAGCATTAATTAGTGTACCTGGAGCAGCTCCTCAACAATGTCCTTTGCGTTAGAAACATCACACATGCCATACAGCAAATCAAGAGCACGTCTTCGGATGCTGGCAAGACAAACACTTATATTTAGCAAGCATGTACCAGCTAAGAAGAGTCCTTTCCTTCCAGAAAAAAGGAAAGCTTTTATGCAAAAACTAAAACAGAAAGATGAAGTGGTTAGAGAAACTGAAACGAGAAAAGTAGACTAGGAAGAAAATATAGTATCAGACCATCAGATCATGTTATGCCACATCTAGCTAATTGGTGTTGGGTAAATCTTTTGGTTTGGTACGAAAGGGGGAAAAGTGGAGGCTCGTAATGTAGGAACGCAAGCATGAATTCCCGGTGGCCCGAAGAAATTCTTATGAACCTTCACTCATAGGAGGGCTCAATCAGAAGATAGAAAAGTTTGTAACACAGGAATTCACTATCTGATGACTGGGTACATACGAGAAAACGAGAAAGCACAGAAGCTTAACCTGATGTCTGGATCCTTCAATGAAGTGATGATTTGAGCTTGATGTCTTTTAATGACATCATGCACATCTGTAACCATCAACATCCTGGACATATTTTCCTGTATCAGATAAAAAATATTCAAGTATTTCCGGTAACAATTTTTTATATGATAATACAAAAACTAAAAAAAAACTAGGATTTTCAAGGTTCAGGAACTCACCAACCCAAGGTACCGGATATTTGGCTCCCGAACAGCAATAAATTTTCCAAGCAAGGCAACACATTGAGACATCATCTCTGACTCAGCATCAAGATGCATAACCTACCATACAGGAAGAACTCAAGCACCTTAAATACAAAAGCAAACCTTCACTGATCTTGACACAAAGAAAATCATTTCAAATGAGTGTGTTGTGCCACAGCAGCAGCAAGAGTAATGAAAGATTTTAGAAACCTTGAGTATTTGGCGTATCGGAAGAGAACTTCGTAGTAAACTCCAAAATGTCTATTTTCATCAACCTTATAAACAATTTGTTTCAATGCCTGTGCTGGTGGAGCTTTGTACAATTAGGGTTTGTCAATCTTTTGACAAATGATGTAGCTTACCATAAATATGCAGGTTTTTGCAATTGAAGGAGAAAATGAGAAACATGATCTAGTAAAGAGGAAGATTAAGCAATACAACACCCCCGGAGAGTGTTGTCTATTTAGTTTTCACATGGTACCCCCTAGAGTTTTCACGAACTTACATCTATGTGCAAGCTCCTGTACACAGATTTGAGGCAACAAAAAGCATGACTAAGGACAGCCTTACCATGACAAAGGGCGCGGTCGTGAAGCTTAGGCCAACAAGTCCATCGATGGGAAGGACCTTTGTCAAAAAGATATGCAAGCAGTAAACTTGGACTGGCCAAATTTCTGACGATCCACTTCCTAAGAATTCAATTGTTAGGAAGCAATTGTCAGTAACGGCAACCAAGTGTGTGCTCTCTAGTAGGGAGAGGAGGTTGTGGAGGGTCTTGATGTGTTTATCAAGTTGGTGCCTATAAAGCATTAGTCGAATGGGTTTGTAGTTTGCAAATAGCTTGATGGTGGATTTTGCCCCTATTTTATTTGGAGCGCATTGCTAATCCTTGATTGATGGTAAATCTTGAAGGTTGCCCCCTCACCGTTGAATCTAGAGCTTCTCATTTGGGTGTTAGGATGAGAAGTTTCAAATATGGGACACCCAAATAAAATTGACTCTGAAAGCAACTAAAAAAAATTATTTGAAGATTGCAAGGCCTCAACAGAATTCGATGAGGGTTTACTCTGATTGGAATCTACAAACCTTAAGAATTTTTAACCAGATAGAGAATGAGTGTTTGCACAAGATCTTTCATCCTTTTTACTTTTTCAATTAAAAGAAGGGGAAAATAACGGGGATATACGGACTGTCTGACAGGAAGGAACAGAAAATATTTTTTTATCAAAACCTGAGGGAGCAGCATGCAAACATTAAACAATATGTTGGAACAATGCAAAATTTGACAAAACTTAATCTTCACCCTCAAATTTAATCTTTTAATAATCCTTATCACCAAACGGACCCATAGTCCACAAGGCATAGTTGAATACAATAGGAAAGCCCGCAGTAGCAACCCACATTCAGACTATCAACACAATTTCCTTCCCTCTCTTGACCCCCAAAAAAACATATTTTTCTTACTCATGTTCTACAATCAAACCGTTTAAATTCTAGATTAATACCACTCAATAACATCCCTGTATTACGTAAGAGAGTATGAGCATGGGTGTTTATTGGTAGATATTTTTTTTAATAAATTCTTGCAGAGAGAAATTTTTCGACGAAATTAGTTTTTACATTAATTAACAAACATAAAACTTATTAAAGCTGTCACCTTTTCTCCCTCCTGGTCCTAGGAGTTCCAACTGCTAGCCCATGAGGGTACGCATACAAAACTTTTTACCCTCTTTTATTAATTTTTAAGATTATAAAAAGTTAAGATGCACATGTCAGATACTGCAACCTAGTTGGGCTAATAGAACAGGATTCTCTTCCATTTAAGCTGCTTCAGGCTAAAGTTGCAGCATAGAGCTCATGATACAGGATTCATCCACAGAGGAGCACATCAGCAACTAAGCATTACACTGGAGTTTTGACTAGGATTGAAGGAAGCATATGTATAAAAGATGTGCAACTAGTAGCATTGCAAACTTACAAGAGCTAGGGCTTCAAACAGCACGGCATGAGAAGCATTGTTCTTGTTTACATTTTTCACAACGTCTGTTCCCATTAATATGCGTTGTAGAACCTGAAATCATAGTCATCTAGTTAGAAGACGGGGAGTTGTTGAAAGAGGAGGGAAAAAAAAAAAAGAAACACCAGGAATATTCATATAGCATACCTCAAATAGTGATCTTCTAGTATTTGGATCCTCTATGGTGGGAAAATATTGAAGGGCTCTCATTGTCTTAACCTACAATATACTAGACGGAGTAAGTAAGAAAAATACTCATCAAAAGTAAACATATTCACGTCCTGATCTTGAAAAAAAGAAACACCAGGAATATTGAAGGGCTCTCATTGTCTTCTAGTATTTGGATCCTCCAGGTTTGTGCCATTAACCTCCCATGTTCTTCCCCGTAAAACCCCAAGTGGCTACCCTCCCCTAGTCCTTCCCTCTCAATCTCTCATCCCTAGGAAGCAAGGTGGCATTCTCTTCTACTAGTTTTCTTTCTAGGAAAGGAGCAAAAATAAGGAAGGTGCCAAAAAATGAAGGACGTGGCTATTGAAAATCTGCCAGAATCTTAATGATTCAATCATCATTTTTTTAGCATCATTCCAATAAGAAGTCAAGTTCACTGCTCCAAAACACAATTGAGTAACCTTTAAGGTACTCCACCAAAGTAACTATTGCACAATTCAAGACCAAGAGTTTTATACAGCATCTTAACAAGGGTTAATCCTGTTTCCCAATGCAATCAGGTGTCCTAGTTGTGTAGAGAGAGGGCCAATGGCACAAACCTGGAGCCAGGGAGATGGGATCCCATAGTACGTGTACTCTTGCGGAACATCTTGGTTTCTAGCAAGCCTTTCCAAAATCTTGACACATTTTGGAACACAGCTCCAATAAGCATCATGATTATTTGATACTGAGGCTACCAGTAAGCTCACTGAAGATGTCAAAACACCCAAATCACGTTCATCCAACAGCTGTGCCATACGATCAGCCCTAGTGCATATTGAAAGGGAAGATAGAATCAGTTACAAAAGCACGAGTCAGTAGATCAAGCAAAGAACATTAGTCAATGCATCCAGGCATACCAGCCGTCTACATTTACAACTTCTGGGTTTTTTCTGTACAAGCGAAGTAGACATAATGCTGCTTTTTTTCTCACCAATGGTCTGCAGCTACTTGACATCTGAAATTAATGTACCAACTAGCATTCATATTTGTTTAAAGCAACCAAAGAGTGCAACAAGAGTTTCTAATAGTCCCTACCAGTAACTTCTGAACATCAGGGGCCAATGATTCGGCAAATTCTCTCCCACCAATATTGCCAACCTATTATAATAGATTCGGAGATAATGAGATGAAAAGTATACACCAGAAAAATAAATTTGCATCATGTAACTTCAAAACTGAAGCTCAAGATTAACCAAGATAATCAGAGGCAAAAGGAGCACCCATGACATAGGTCACCAAATGAGGATTTGGTCCATCCATTTCTAGAGGGTTTTCATAACTTCATCCAGTAAATTTGGTATCAACTTCACCGGATCCAAACCACCCAATTAGGTGCAAGGCACCCACAAAATAAATGTTGAAAACTCATCTAAAGACTTCAGCGCATTATTTTATCGATAAATATATTTTTTTTCCATTAAAAAGACAGTGATTTCTGTGGATAGTTTGGAGGCTCATCTATAAAATCATAATTATAATGACTATGAATCAATATAAAAAGGACATATACTTTGTGATAAAAATTATAACATATGAACACAGGTCAGGTGGATTTTAGTGTTTCGTGTTCCATCTTTGCACGCCTTAATACCTTAAATGTAACATTTGCACCTATCTATCCCTATTTTCCCTTTCAAGTCCTGCTAGGCTGCTACTGATTAAGACTCTAGAGTGACCTAATTGAAGATGATAGGCTATAAGAAGTCTATGTATGATAGTTTTAGTCATGTCTAAGTCACAAAGGTGCTCACTATACCAAGTGAAGCACTTTGCAACACCTAAGCTCCTAGGAGACTCTGGAAATTGCCTTTGACTACCTTATGATTACAACATTTACCAAATTCTCCTTGTTGTAGAATGAAAATACAGATCAAGGAAAATCAAGAAGAAAAGAATTATGACACCAGAAAAACATACTAATAATATATATAGTTCATGCTAATTACACCCCCACCCCTTTCAATAATTTTTTTTTTCGTGCTTATCTGGGATATGTCTATTAAAGTAAATTACCTACCTATGCAATCACAAAGGAGTAAAAAAACACCCATAAAAAAGAAAAAGGCGAAGAAGAAGAAGAAGAAGAAGAAATGGCTGATACAGCAAACATACAGTGTTAGCCAAACTTGAGGTTGACATACCATAGTCAATGCAAGGCACTGGAAAGTTTCATTACGGCCAATAATATCATTGCGCACAGTGTTTATAGCTAATCTTAGGAAGTCATGATTCTCGTTGAGCAAATTGGATGTTACTAAGTATCCAACCTGCAGAAAAAGCAGATTAACATAGAAATTAGTCATACAAGGAATTCAGAAACCCAGACATTTAAATTAGATGTTTTTAGAAGTTGGGAAAGATATAGTAGCTATGGTTGTAAATATTAGATGTAAAGCATCTTAAAGCAAAATAAAGATTAACAAAAGCTTCTTAACAGCACCTAGGTAAAGAAGAGCAATGCCAACCTAGCTTTTGGTTGGCATTATTTTGTTTCTTCCCATTAATTATAATGAGTTCATTAGGTAGACAAACAGAAAGCAATAAACACTGGGCGCACAAAGCTCCGTACAAGCTCATAATCCATCTCAATAATGACCAACACGGAGATATAACAGTTCTATGATAAACAAAGGTTATGGATAGAAATACAATTCAATTTTTACCTGCTTTTCAGGATACTTGGGTGCAGATATTAAGGAAACAGCTTCCATGTGACCAAAATCAACATCATAACCCAACATGAATATGTAGAGCATTTTCCAAACATATTTCTTCTTCTCGTACGGAGATAAAGCCTGAACAATATTTGACCAAAAAAGGTGAGAACAACAATTATCCAGTGAAACGAGCCTGGTCAAAAATTGGGCTTCAATTGTGCAGGCCAAGGTGACATTGAATGAAATCTCATAACAGCAGAGAAAGATAAAGCATTGGTGATGAAGAAAATTCCTTAGCAAAATCAAAAGGGTAAGGTAATGATTACTAACTTATCATAGCATTTGAGATTACTAGACGTTCATAAAACATGAAAAAGTTTCTCTACAAAGTATGACGATCATGAACCTTGAAAAGGGTTCACTACAAAGTACCAAATTCATTTAGGAAAGTTGGCAGAAGTTAGTCTCAAGGATTCCTCATCTTTCTTGAGATCTTAAACTATTTGTAGAGACGATCATGGACTTGAAAAGGGTTCACTACAAAGTACCAAATTCATTTAGGAAAGTTGGAAGAAGTTAGTCACAATGATTCCTCATCTTTCTTGAGATCTTAAACTTTGCTGCTCTTTCAAAATATCATGCTATGTTTTATGTGAGTTTCCTCTACCCTTAGCTTTTTCCACTACGTAGTTCCAAGCTCATTTAGGAATTTCATACGTTGCTATGAAGATCATATTTGCACTTGTCATTGTTGTCAATGATCAAGTGAAAGTTTTAGCCTCTTGCACCTTTTGCAGACTAAAATTGATTCTCTTATTAGATTTATATAGAGAAAGCAAACTAACCAAAATTGTTGTTTAAAGACTTATACGAGAAAAGGACACTTCATACAGAAATCGCACAATGATCAAGGAACCATTCAGGAAATAACAATTATTTCCATCATAATCGATGAAATACTTTACATGTAAATCTAGTAACGTTACAGAGAAACAAAATTCAACAACATTACACTTCTAGACATCCTACAAGAATTAAAAAAGTAAAAACACAGAATTTGGCATGCTTGCTCTTGTAGCTGGCAGTAAATCTTCTTAAAAGAAAATCTAACTTCTGCACATGTAGCCAAAACAAGTTCACCTGAGAGCTCCAAGTTCCAACCATATCCATTTCAGAAGAACAATTGCGAGTATAAATAATCAAACTAATCAAGTAGAACTCTTAGTAATGGATAATCACACCTTAGCAGTTCTAGAAAACAATCAAAAATGTGAACCCCGCCCAAAAATCCCATCACTTTGAGTTCTAACACCAAGTGTGCACAATTCAAGTTAGTACTGATCTCCATATCCAGGAAACAATGAAAGTTAAGATGGAAAGCCCTGACCTTCTCGTTCTTGAATTTGTTACGAATATTGCCAAGCTCTTTATCAACCCTGACTCGCTCTTGGTCTTTGTTCTGGCAATTACGGATGTCACTAATGAAGACGGAAAGACCTCTCATACCTGAAAGAGCCATCGCTGCTCAGATCCTGAGAGTGGAAAGGGCAGTTAGAATCCCTCCACCTCCACTAACAACCACAAAAATTATTTGTCTTTTACGGTCTTTACAGATCGTCAATTGAATTCTGGGACAAGAAAGAGAGAAGCGTGGATATCCTTGCTAGTTTGAGAAATGAATTATTAGGCTTCCATGGAGGTCGAGTGTGATCTGGTCATCTGGATACATTATTTGGGGGAAAATTCAAACAAAAATATGAAATTAAAAAATGGAAAGCCGTCAGAGGTGGGGCGATTTCTTTGACCTTCTCATCATTACGCTTGCCACCAAATTGAATTTTTTTGTTGGCTTAAGCCTTTTATTTCTAAAAGATTGTATAATTGAGGACTAAATCCGTTCCAATCAAACACATAAATCCGATGATCCTAAAATAAATTGGTGATAGGAGAAATAGTTCATCGACTTAGGTTGTATTAAACTTTGGGCGTGTTTACCTTACGGTTTTATAAACTAAATGATAGTTTATAAACCTTTGCTGATTTTTGTGTAACCGTTTACCTTGCGGGTTTATAAACTAAATGATAGTTTATAAACCTTTGCTGATTTTGTGTAACCGTTTACCTTGCGGGTTTATAAACTAAATGATAGTTTATTTGGGTTTTTAAACCCGTAAAAAATAACCTTCTCAAGATGAGGTTATTTTTATTTGGGTTTTTAAACTCGTTAGTTTATAAATCCGAATAAACTCAAACCCTTAGTAAACAGGCCCTTTGAGTTAGGGCCTGTTTACCTGCGGGTTTATAAACTTCATTTAGTTTATAAACTCGAATTTTATTTGTTGGTGGGTGTTTACATGCAGATGGGTTTATTTTCGAATGGGTTTATTCGGGTTTATAAACCTCTAGAAAATAACCTCCTCAATCCAAGGTTATTTTTCTTGGATGAGTTTATTTTTTCCATATGCCCGAAATTGCCCTCATTCGTATCTTTACAAATCCGACCCTAACATTCATACCCGTGAAATTCCTTTCATTCAAAACAACCGCATTATTGTCGTCCACAACTATACCTTCGAGATTTGATTTTTCGATTACCCTCCTATTCATATATATATTGGATTATTCTTTAATCTTTTTAGGGGTAAAAATGTATTTTGCACTAAAATAAACCCAAAAAAAACCTTAAGTAAACATCTTTACCGAAATAATATATATAAACTGATCCAGTTTATAAACCCGAAAATAAACCATAAACCCATATAAACCCATTTAGTTTATAAACCCGTAAAAATACAAACTACTACTAAACAGGCCCTTAGTTGCACAATTATTCCTATGAGAGCACGAAAGCAATTGACTAATCACGTTCCGGACCCTTGTCCGGTTGTCCTGACCCGAATACATGTGTGTTTGTAGGCACATGATCAGTGCATGGTGAATCGTCTCCAGCCGCTTTTGTCACAATTCGATTTAATCGGCAAAGCTCCCCCTATACACTCTCCGAGAGTCTGGTCTAACAATCGGAGGGAGCTTAAGATTTCAAGCCACCACCAACGGACTTCAATTCACCCGTGTTCCATATATTGTTAGCCTAAGGCATGCTACATCAAATCAAAGCATGTTGTTTAACCCTAACTCTCTGGACTTGATCGCTTTCATCACGGAAAGTTCTTGTGATTGTTTTCATAACCATATGTTTGATGCATCCACCTCTAGAAGCACTCCTATTTTTGCCTTATCTCACCTCCTTCCACCTGGTTCATACAACGACTAACGCTAAGTCCATTTAATGGACTTTCACAGCCTTCAAATTATAATTTTTTTTAATAATGAAAAGCGGTTCGATTCACTAGACGACACGTCGTCTAGAGGATTGACAAGCCGAAAAGATCGGCAGCCGGACTAACCGTCATGAAGAACCATAACAAGGCGGAATTAGAAACAAAACACAAAAGTACATCTAGGAATCTTGGAAAATAGAGCAATCTTTAAGGGAAAGGAGAATGACTCAGTCAACGAGAAGTGACAAGTATAATGTTTGTCTTCGAAAAAGTACACATGTTGGAAGCTCGGGGAACAATTGTGGATCCCTCAGATTTGGACTTGAAACAGAGCCCTTCATTTTGGACTCGAAGGAGTTATCAGGTTTCGATCACAATTCACGTCCCAATATGGACAAACGACCCTAAACACCACAAAATCATGCATCAAACACATAAACTTGACAAGTACAAATGTATTCCATTGAAATTGGTCTTTGTTTCTACCAATAGACGAAAACACCAATGATTGGGTTATTTATTTACTTATTGTTGATATATTTTGGTAGATTGTGACGTGAGATCTAAAAATAGATCTACAAAACCATCCATTATACTCATGGTTATTAATAATGAAATTTGAAGACTTTGTTATTCTTTTTTCTTTTCTTTTTAAAGCATTTCTTTCCCTTTGAAGAGACAAGCGGAAATGAAAACCTTAGCCACTGGTCGTAGATGCAAAGTTAAGGGCTTGGTTTCGCTGTAGCACAAACTAAGTAAAAAGCCCTCCTCTTTTCACAAATTTTTAGGTGCCAATATTGGTTCATGACAGATATAACAGTGCAAAAGTCATGGAAGAGTTGACAAGATGTCACCGCTAGGCTTCATAAAGAATGACGGTGATTCGAGTGAAATTCAACTCCGGTTAAGAAGCTGGAGAGAAGGCGCATAACCAGGAGCTTCTAATCTTAGTTGGGATTGATTTTGTAGAATGATGGTCCTAAAACTTACCAGGAAGGGTAACGGGAACAAATGTAGTATATTCGGGTATTGATTTCATAGAGATTGCGTTTGTTTGGATGTAGATGTGTGTGTGTGAGAGAGAGAAAGAGAGAAAGAGGAAAAATATGTCTTTGAGGGTTTTACGAGAACAAGAAAGCAATAATTTTTATTGTTATGAATATGGAGAGAAGCGATACACAGAAACAAGTATTACCACTATGATATATGAAATATAACCATGTATATGAATATAGTTGAACATTGATCATGCGAATATGCAGGTTACCATCAAATATGCAGGTTACCATAAGCTTGTTAGAGTTTTCTTAATCTCCACCACCTGTCAAATGAAACTAAAATACAAGATGTGCATCATGAGGTCTTTTCGCAAGGTGTAACGGGGGTTATGGGACAAAGAAAAATCAACGTTTGTAGGGAAACATTTGGTAATTGGTGCAATAAAAATATTCGGGGTACCGAATATGCGCAAACTCAAAGCCTCTTCAATGAAACAACACACCGACCAAAGACAAAAACTTACATGAATTTGTTGCATATTCCAGGAGCTCACAACATTTAACTTCTAAGCTCTTTAAAACCACTCTGTATGGATAAACACTATAAAACTTCACTTTCAACCCAATGTTTACTTATTTGTAGCAACAATGTTAGTAGGAACTTTTTTCATTTCCATTAACCAAGAAACGAACTTGTGCATTAACTCTTACGAATATTCGCGCTTCTTCGGAGAAATACCCCATACTTGATTTCTTAATTAATTGCTTGAATCAAAATCCTAGATGAAGGTCATGGGGCTAATCACGGTTGTGAGACATTTTTTAGGGGCACCAAAAAAAATGAAATAAAGGCAAGAAAACGGTTAATAACAGAGAAACATATATAAAAGGTAGGAAATGTCATATAGGCTTAACAAAGAGGACATCAATCATCTTCATAACAAATACTCCCTTGTTTTTTTATACTTGACTTTTTAGTGTTGGGTTTTGTATATAAATATTTAACGCTTTAAGTACTTTTGTCATTTCCTTTCCAATTTTACCCAAGATATTAGTACAAAAACATCATCATTTTCTTTAGCACTATCAGCACGTGTACGTGTGTACAAGACCAACAGAGAATGGTCCAATTAGAATTCTCCTTTGGCTGAGTTTTCAATTTAATGATAACTGTTTCAGAAAAAACTTAAAGGGTATGATAAGGGTAGTTTAGTCTAAGATTTTATTCCTAAATATCTGTGCAGAAGACTAAAATGTCAAGTATTCATAAACGGAGGGAGTATATAAAATCAAATGAAGGCGTAGTATTGAAAAAAGAGTTAATCACAAGTTCTAAAAGAAACAATAGCAAAAAAAAAATATAATCTAAAGCATCGTAGGCCCGTTGATTATCAAATAACATTTATCAATATATAAAGTTTCAAAAGGTAATATAGACTTCGTCCAACTCAACTACACTAAATGCAAGTAGAAATGCGAGAAATACTCAACAAAAATTTAAAAAATAAAGTAGGAAAGGGAAAAGTGTGATAGGAAATGGAAACATGGATGCTTGAGTGAGTACAAACGCCCCATAAGCTCCACATTGTTCTCAATGTGACAAACAACTAAGTAAAGAATTGGGACAAACAACTAAGTAAAGAAAGAAAATATTCACAAAAGAATGAAATGCAACAAGTAGGGGTGGTGAAGAAAGAATAAATTCACTCATCAAAATCATCTAGCTCGAACTCATCGTCCTCAGCCTCTATTATGTGCTTGGTGATTATGATTTCATGAGCATCTTCAACAAACTGACCCATGGGGATTTGATGGGTTCGGGTGCTGGTTGCCAATATTGATAGTAGTACTTCATCTCCTTTATCTTTGAAGTAACAACTTGTGAGACAAAGACTAAAAAAACGGAGATCAAAGGTAACAAAAAAACATAATTTAACAACTATCAAAGATAACCAAACTATATGCAGTCCCTGACAACGACGCTAAAAACTTGATGGTACTAAAACCTACCTGCAAGAATAACAAGATCTGATGTAGTATATTAAGGTATCGAATTCACATAAACCGCATATGTTTGGGTATAAATGATAGTAATTACGCTAAGCAAAGGGAGAAGAGAGAGAAAGATATAAAGGATAGGAAAACTTGTCTTTGAAGGTTCAACGAGAACAAGAAAACAATTGTTGTGGTTGATAAGAAGATGGAGGGAAGCGATCTAATGATACAAGTATCACCACTATGATAGATGAAATATAACCATGTATATGAATATAGTTGTTCATTGATAATGTGAATATGCATGTAACCATCAAATATAGACTTTGGCATAGACAAACAAAGACTGTGTTAGCCAACTTAAGTGCGCCCTCACTCCGGTGGTTGTGTCAAGTAAATAAAAAAACCCATTAAAAACTTAAAAATTCAGAAAAGACAATGAAAAGCTTTGCCGGTTAGCGCAAGCTAGAAATCTTCGAAACAATGATAAAACAATAAATTCATGGCCAAAAATATCCTTAAGTGAAACTAACTTATCCACATCCCAATCACTCAATTTGTAAGAAAACGGTTGCCCAAGAAGCTACTGGTTTTGATTTCACAGCTCACAAGACACCCACCTGAATATTTATATGAAAATCAACCACTATTAGATAATTAATAATTCTGATATCTCTTTAATTACTGTCTTAATCTACCTATCTACTATGGCTAAAATAAAATTACAGCAACAAATTGGTTAGTAAATTACTGTGGACAATAAAGGAATGGAATATAATACCATTAATAATATCCAAAAGTGCTATAAAGATATCGACAAATTAAATAATTGATTTGCTAATTGCTACTGGTAAGTAAGTCAATCATTTTTTCTAAATATTATGAGCAAAATATCCTATTCCTGTATAATATCAGTGCTTAAATCAGAGTCTTACACTATATTATAACGATTAAGGACCTGTTCTTTTCTCATGAGGTAACGGTATCGATATCAGGATATGAGTATGAAATTGATATCTCATATCTGATGCATGCTTTTGACAAGACGATGAAGTATATCAGATATCAAGAGGGAGCGTGAGAGAGAGAAGAACTACCGGTCTATTTGTAAGGGTATCAAAATCTCTAAAAAAAGTAAAGTATTTATATATGGGTATATCACTTTGATAGGCATATAGTCCCTTACCAAACGTGAATATCAGATATATAATATCCATACCCATATCCCATAACTGGGTATGGAAAAAAAACATGTCCTAACATGAATACAAATTACAAAACATTGTCTTGTAAAGTTCATAAATATCTCCATAGTGTAACTAAACTCCAAATTCTCCATCTGTTACTTCAGTGGTGATAAAAAGTCCTTGCACTGTTTTCTTTGGACCTTGGCAATAATTCTTCATAATAGTTGTTTTCAAAAAGCAAAAACATAAATCTTCCATTTACAGGTATCATACTATCATTGTATGTTGGACTGCAAAATAGTTCACCTTTTCTTGCCATAAAGCTTCAGCAAAAAGCTTTCCTTCCATGAACACATCTCCATACCTGCATACCAAACTAGACTTAACAAATTCCAGAGCTAACAACATCAAATATTATAAGATCCTCAATAAATTGACCAAAACAGGTAAGATATCACCTCAAAATCTCCATACCAAATATAAACATATAAATCCCCTTATGCTGGCTGATTTGGTTAAATTTATTCATGATTACCTTATAAGTTATAATAATCTCCAGTATAAAACCAAATCATAAAACCCAGAACTGCATTGTATCAAGAACCAAAAGAAAGACAATGAGTTTTCAGGGTTTTCTTACATTCTTTGGTGCTATGGTGGTGTTGACCTCCATGGGAGCCAATGCACAGCCGGTGGTTCCTGCCATCTTCTACTTCGGTGACTCGGTCATGGATGTAGGAAACAACAACTATCTCCACACCCTTGTTAAAGCTGACTTTCCTCCTTATGGAAGAGATTTCCCTAATCACACACATACCGGTAGATTCTGCAACGGCAAGCTTGCAGGAGACCTTACTGGTAAGCCGAGTTTGAGCTCAACTTAGAGAAATGACTCAATGATAAAATGTTTCTAGTATAGAGTGTGCTGTTATGTTATCTTGTGATTTGCAGCGGAAAGTATTGGTTTCACCTCATACCAACCGGCATATCTTAGCAAGGAGGCGACAGGGAAGAACTTGTTGATTGGAGCCAACTTTGCCTCTGCTTCTTCTGGGTATTATGATGCCACTGCAATACTTTATGTAAGTTGCATTCCTTGATTTTTCACCTTATGGTCAGTGTAGATATGGCTGTTATTTGAGCCGAATTTTGGTAAATTAATGTGTGAAATAGCTCAGGGCTAAATTCTAATCGAACTTCAAAATATGTTCGTGCTTGGCTTGTTTAGAAAGTAAACGAGTCTGACTGTTTGAGTACATTTGCTTATAAAACAATAGTCCTAAAGATTGACTCATCCAGTCATCTTTAGGGCAGTTATTCGAGTTGTTCATGTTCAACTCATTTAGAAAGTGAACGAACTCGAGTCAAACCAATCGAATTTAGAGTATATGTTTATACTCGGCTCGTTTAAAAAGTGAAGGAGCTCCACAGAGAAACTATGCTTCACTTTGAAATAGAAGCTAAGAAAACTGAAACCCGTCTGACAAATGCCAAGTCTATGACGCTCTATTTGTGCTGATTTGTAAAGGGTGCAATTCCACTAAGCAAGCAACTGGATTACTACTCGGAGTACCAAACAAAATTGAAGAGCATTGCAGGAGAATCAAATTCATCAGTAATAATCTCAGGATCAATCTACCTTGTCAGTGGTGGAAGCAGCGACTTCTTGCAAAACTACTACATCAACCCTCTGCTGAAGATCTACACAGCAGATCAGTTCTCTGACATCCTCGTCAAGCACTTTTCCGAGTTCATTCAGGTATCAACACCAAATTCACAAAAACTTAGCTGATCTGTGAATCTCTCCAAGAAATGAGGGCAATGAAGTTTTTTCTTATTGCAGAAACTATATAAACTTGGAGCAAGGAAGATAGGAGTTACCTCGTTGCCACCTCTCGGATGTTTACCAGCAGCAATCACACTTTTTGGCCATGGCAGCAATGACTGCGTCGAGCACATAAACAAAAATGCAAAAATATTCAACAATAAGCTGAATTCTACATCACAACAGTTGCAAAAGCAACTTACGAATCTGACCCTGGTAGTTTTTGATATCTACCAGCCACTCTATGACCTAGTCACCAAGCCTGAAGACAATGGTAATGATATTAGTATTAAAAACTCTTCTTTCATTTCGGTAAGATGCTAATCCATAGATGATGAATGCAAATTGCAGGGTTTGCTGAAGCAAGAAGGGCTTGTTGCGGATCAGGGCTTATTGAGACATCATTCCTGTGCAATCCCTTGTCACCTGGAACGTGCAAGAACGCAAGTGAGTATGTCTTTTGGGACGGTTTCCATCCAACAGAGGCCGCCAACGTCATTTTGTCGAATGACCTGTTAACAGCTGGGATATCCCTTATCTCCTAGGCTATGAGCCTATGGCATCTCTTTCACATGCTTCTTATTTACCACTTCTTGTGTGAAAATGTCTGCTGAGTGCTGAGTGATATGCTATATTCGAAATGAGGTGAATAATTGAGCTTGAAAAGACATGAACAGTCAATTGGTTTTAAATTCTATGTAGTACTACTAGTTGCTGTATCAAACTCAAAATGAATGAATAAAATTTCTGATCCATGAACAATTAATCTGTTAATATGAAGAATTCAAATAATACACACAACAAAACTGTGAACTGTTACAGTAGGAAGACATGTCCACGAATCACTCACTCCAAATCATCAAAAAAGGGCAGATAGAACATCTTGTAGGCCTCGATGATTTCAAGATACCACATTGCTTCTCGATCAGGATATGGAGAAAGATTAACCATCTTGTGAACCTGAAATCAAATTACAGAAGTACATACCTGAAATCATATATATCTAAATGCATTAAGACTAATTAAGACTATTTCTACACCCAATAGCATTTCATCAAATACCCAATTTAGCGGCATACGTTAATATAGGAAGGTTCACCCTCGCGCAAACAGTAAGCTCCAACCACCATCACATACATCCCTGTAAAACCGAACCACCATAAGCCACATAGACGGCGGGGAGAGGAAGCTCGATGTAAGGAAGGAGAAATTTATATTGCTAACTAAAGAAGAAAAAACCTGGCTTCCAATCGCGTTTACAAGCTTCCGATTGGATGAAAATTTCGATGACAGCAGTGCCATCGTCAAGCATGAATCGGGTATTGGATTCATCTTGGGAAGAGACGAGAACGCCCTGCAACCAGACGCGTTGGAAGAGGATTCCGGCAAGAGAGAAACCGGTGGACTGGGTGGACTCTAGGGGAGCCGCCTTGGCCTCCTTCAGTTGCTTGCACATCAGCTTCAGTGCCGCTAGACTGAAATCCATTGCAGATCAGAATGAACAAAACGGAGAGAGAATGAACAACTAGGGCTTTTTTTGAACGGATGAACAATTTTGGCTTATATTGATAGTTTCGCGCTGGTTTTCAATTTTTCTAGTTTTCGTGGGTCACGAGTGCGGTTGCCTGTAAACCGGCGGTTCGGTTCGGTTCAGCTTACCAAACCATATAAGCCAAAACATATATGGTGGTTTAGTTCGGCAAACCAACAGGTTCAGTCCGACAGGTAACATGTTACATACTAGAGATTAGGGCTGTGCAAAAGCGGACCGGACCGGACCGAAAAACCGGTCCAGTCTACAGTCCATTTTTTTTGAAAATCCAGGTTACAGTCCGGGTCCGGTTTAAGACCGTATTAAACCGTAAACTGCAAATATCCGGTCCGGATCTGATTTTGCACCAGAAAACCTCACCTAAATTGTTTAGATTGTATTATTCCATTGGTGATAGTTTCAATTTTCAGGTTAAAAGTCATATTTTAGGTTCGGTCCGATCCGAAATATTCAAAATTGCACAATTTAGGTACAAACCGGTCCAACCCGAAACCGGACCGGTCTGGACCGTAACAATCCGGTCCACGGTCCAGGTGTTATCAATTTACGGTCCACCAGTCAGTCCGGACCGTATGCACCACCAGTCAGTCGTGAATCCGAACTCGAATCTCTAGACTAACCACTTAAGGTGTCTAGCACCACATCCACTAGACCAACTAAGTATTAGTGAAATGCCACATTTACTCTTGTCATATTGTCAATCTACGTAAGAATCATAAGATACTCGAATTATGCAGACTAGCAGTGGATAAGTTTATAAATAAGCCTAATCTATAACCCTTTGTCATATTGTCAATCCCAACCCATAGTGCATACGACCATACCATGAGTTTAATATAAAGATCGATCGTGGCTTAAACCATAATCTAGTCACCAAACCCGGCATGCCCAAAGTCAATTGATAGCCAGGAAATGCAATGTGTAACTGTGAGGACTTGCCGGCGCAGTTTTTCAATGCCATCCCTGTTGAGTCTGAAGTGTCACTCTATGATGACGGAGGCTTGGCATGCCCTTATCACGAGATGCCATGTTGAGCTGCTATTTGTCAATCACTCATACAACAAAAGCATGAGCTGACGGATGCAACCATCTTCAGAACAAGCCAAGTGAACAATAAAGCAAACATGTGTGACAATATTTTCTCGGGGGTAAGCTCAAGTTGAGTTCATGGTAGAGGACTGCAAGAAAAGAGAGACATTAAGGCAACAACTCATGAATGGGCAAAGGGCATGCATATGAACTCGAACCAATTTCAAACAATAGCCTTATGAAAGGGCAAAAGGCATATGAACTTGAATCACATTTCAAACTAAAGCTTAGTTTCATAACAAAGGTAAACAAACCAATATGGAAGATTTTACTTACTCAATATGTTTACGACAACATTCCAACAATTTGTAGGCATCTCCTTCATCAACCTGATTCTCTGACGAGGAAGTGGCAGATTCCACGTTCCCCTTGCTTTTGGTCCACTGTTGTATGATGCTGATGATTTTCTTTAGCTAATGAAAAGTGTAAAGGAAAATTGAAGGAGGAGCACAGTTTAACCAGGTTATGTTATGAGCTACATAACAGTGAGGAATGTGTATATACCTCAATATAACGTAACAGCTTGGAATAGTAAGGGGAAATTCAGGATACAGCAGTAGTTCGAGAAATCCTTTTTGCTTCAGAGATACTGGAACTCTCGTTATTTTGGGATTGAGTATCAAACTTATAGTCAAGAAGGTCATCTTCAATAATATCGGTTTTCTTTACTAGTAAAGAAACATATGAAAGAAGCTTTGGAGCACTGCTTTCAGTCACTGGAACCCGGACCATTAATCTTGCTACTATGCTCCAAAGGGCATCCCTTGCCTCAATATCGTCGGAAGTGAAGGGGAAAAGATCAAACAAACACTGCAGGAAAACCAAATCTGATACACAAAAAATAGGCTGAGTTTCTTGCATATGAGATGGATAGCAAATAATCACCAAAGAACTTCATCGGAAAACTAAACATTCACCTTTTGTCAGTTCTGCTGCAAGTTCAGGTGCATCAGCCAGAATATTCGCAATTAAAATTGCTGCAGTAACACAACAATGTGCAACCTGCAGAAGCATTTATTAGTAAAATAGTGCATGTCACAAGTGTAATAGTTCAATTGAATATGCTATTTGCTTGCAGCCAGATCACCTGAGAATGAGAAACCTTTGTCTGTAAATGAAAACAAGAAACAGATACTTTCTACATATTCATTGTCATAAACACATCAAGCTTTCCTTTTGGAAGTTATTCGGCAGTTTCAGTGCTCTCGTGACATAGCTAAGTTCTTGGTTTGGGCAACAAATAAACACGTTTCCATTTCCAACAGATAATTGTTTTACATTAAGTGATACAAGTAGAGCAACAACACTTGCCTCGATCTTTTCAGGGAGTTTCACCAATTCAATTGCCATCTTGAATACTTCTTTGTTTGAACATATCTCTTGTGAATGGTCATCAATGGTAGAAAGAGCTTCGATAGCACGAAGAATTGAATCAAGGGCAGCATACCTAAAATTTCATTAAAATGAACTCATAATACAGACCTATTTTTTCAACATCACATAGTCACATGATATTCAAGTTCATCATTTACATGACGACCACTAGATTAACGTGGAAAAACCTGTTTCATTAATACATTATTGGCGGAAATAAATAGTTTCACAAATTATTCTTTGCTGAATTTGGACTACTTGATTACTATCTTATTGAACTAAAGAGATGAATAATTAAACCATGTTGCCTGTTAGCAGCCAATGTAATATTAGTTTGCGCTCTCGAGGATCTACTCATGGGCACGACACTTTGCACCTATTACAATCCTGTTAAATTTAGAAAAACTCAAGGCATACTCCAAGCCTGACAAGATGTTCATGACCTGACTAAAATTAGAAGAGGTCTTCAGAATCATATAAAGGGTCTCCAGTCAGTAGCAATATTCAGATTAGGTACAGCTAGCATTTTACCAACTCAAAATTCTAAATAGATGAATTTTTTACTAGAACCACTACACTACTGAGTCCAACTATCTACCGATTGTTGAGTTACAAAAAATTTCAAATCATTATATGCAATATGTTTTAAAATATATCATACTAGTATGAAGCTGCTGCTAAATTTTAATAGAAGGAAGTATGAAAAATCTAGAGAGAAAAGTACCTTTCAGGAATTCTATTGCTTGTTATTTTCTCCATCTCAAAATTCAAGAGATTAATCAAAAGACTGGGCAGGCCAAACTTGACAAGTTTTTGCAGAAGAAAATGTGCAACTTCCTGTTGATTCTCCAAAATTGCTAACAATACTCCAACACTCTGATTCCAAGTTTTACATAAAAAACAGAAAGCAAAAGATATAAGAAATTTCACAGAAAATATAATAGAAACAAAATTAAGGAACTGAATAAAAACATTTACCCTGTTACCACTGGAAGAGTTTATAGATATGAGAGGAGAGAAGTCATATTGATTCCAAATTACCTTTTCTATCAGTACTGGATTTAAAGTATTTTCAGCAATCCAAAGTATGCGAGTTAAAACAAGATCTGAGTGCAAGGCGTGGGCCCAAGTAATACATTCAGAGCTTTGAAGACCCAAATTCAACAGCCTGAATCAGTATAGTAGTATACCACACATAAGGAACAAATTTGCCAATTAAAATTATTAGGCAATGACTAGGTAGCAAGTTGTAACCGAAGATACCTGTAGACTTCACATAAGGACAGTGTGTCATCTGAGAGAACTTGATCAACTAGAATCTCCACCAATTCCTTTTTGGAGGTTATTTGCTTCATAAGAATTTCATGGCAAGCAAGGTTTCCAATAATTCCAACACTTATCTCCTAAAAGCATATTAACATTGAAGTTAATATCACATTTCACATAACTTCGAACATAAATAACATAGTCAGAACTCAGAAGGCTGTCTCACCGTGATACGAGGATTATCAGATGTCATAAGATTTGCCAAAAGCACATCAAGTATGAGATTTTCCACCTGAAGAAAGGTATCACCTATATTATTACATCAATGTTAATATGAATATATTATAAGAAATATCAGTATTTCTGCCTCTCGTGCCTATGAGGTGTATTTAATCTTACATTATGACTTCAAAACTAGAAAACATGAGGTGAAGCTCATACTCCTTGGCAATGGACAAATTAGAAAGACACTTGCAAGTATAAGCAAACTCAAACTTCTTCATTTCATCAAAATGCACCTAATTACTTAACTAGCCCACAGTACAGCATTTGAATACTTTAAAATGTAACCTTACTTGAATCTAGAAATAACTTCCTCATAAAGTTAAACAAGTTCTTATTTATGTTTATCAGGCCAATCTACTTATATATCAGTGATAACGAACAGAAAGAGCCCAACGGAAATACATTAAAACATTACCATAAGTTCTGCATGTGACTGATTAGCGGCTAGATCCCACAACACGGTGCCACTTTCTTCCCAAGCCTTCTCTCTTGCAGACGGGTCAGTCTGCTCGGTTTCAACTAACCTCGTTGAACCTTCAAAGCCATTACTTCGAGCATCCAGGGTCTCACCATTACTATGAGCAAGAGCTACATCATCTTCCATGTGATCAATTTTTGAATTTAAAGAAGAATCATCACAAGTATCAATTGCTTGAGAGGCACTAGTTGAATTCACACTGGGTACAAGTTTCCGTATCAAGGAAATTATATAACTGGGATCGACCGTTGTTGATACATCAAACACCTGGCAACATAAACATTACTAAATCGTACAAAGACAAATTTCAAATTTTGGTTAAGCGGTTGAGTAATTGCATTAATCAGCAATCAAATTTCTTAGCAGAAAATCGGAACTGAGTACGTGAAAACCCTAGTAGGGCAAAATGCGGAATTAGGTGTGTGTAAAGGTAATACCTCGTCGGGCGGAGCAATGGGGTGATGTGTAGGTCCACTTTCCCGTCGTTGAGCTTCCTTTTCTTCCTCTTCTTCATCTACTCCGCCTTCTCGTTGTTGTCGGTGTTCCGGTGTGCCCGACATGACAGAATCTGAAGCCTCTGGTACTAGGAAGAGAGGGAAAGAGTTTCACTGCTAGAGTTGCAACTCAAAAGTCACTGTCCCTCCAAAAACCCGCCACTCCCAAGTGTCGCCGGCGGTGATATGTACAGTGACAAATAAAACGGACTTGGGCCTTCCTAGCTTTGACGTCGGTTTTGGTTCATGGAGATGCGCTCAATTGCCGATGGGCTGGACTTTTACAATTTTACACTAATAGTATTTTTTTTAAGAATCCTTAAATACAAAGCAAACGATTTATTTTTTTAAATTACATAAGCATAGCCAGAATCGTAGAACCATGTGACCAAATACTAGGTATCATTCCAAAAAACGAGATTGTTGTCAAATGTACCTCTAAGACACGGAAATATCATATTCACAGCTTGCTATTGTTCTTTTATTGGTTACCCCGTGAACCTACTCGCGATACTAACACCTTGTGTCAAATCTAATCCTGTGTAGAACATAACATACATCAAACACCCTACTGCACTAGCATAAGAAACTCGCGACATATACTCCTTCTCCTCATCAGACTGAGGTGAAGCAAAGTGGTAAGATGGATGTTAACAACACCTAGACTTAACCGGTGACATTCCGAACCTTAACAACACATTTTCAATGTAGTCTTTCTCTGATAAACTTATTATGAATCACATCTCTAATAATCTCCATTCCTATGATTTTTTTAGTTGCTCCCAAATCCTTCATATAAAACTCAACACTTAGGAGATCCTTTTGTTTCTGAATGTCATACTTGTTATTTGCATCTATTAACATTTTTCTACATACATGACCATATAGACGAGAGAATCATTCTCCAACTTGTTGTAGTACACACAACAATCATAAGCACTCATGCTGCAACCAATCTTTATCGTATAATTGTCAAATCTCTTGTACCACTGTCTTGAAGGACCAAAGTCATCCTCCTTGTAAACTTGCCGATCTTCGTGTTGAAAGAAGACATTGTTCTCCCATATTATAGAAAACCAAAGAACCCAAAGCTCTATTACCAGTCTGTTGTGCGGAATTATGAAAAAGAAAAAAAAAATTCAACAAACAAGAAAGACGACACACATATTTTTAGTGGTCCACCCAATAATGATTATGTCCACTTTCATATAAATTTTATTGAGGAGATTCAGAATACAAATAAACAAAATGATAACCCGATTATTTGGAGATAGAAAGAACGCTACAATATATAGAGTAATGAACAATGGCTATACTTCACCGTCAAATATAAGATCAACCCAAAGATATTGCAAGCCGAATTCAAAATTATCAAAACATATACATGATTATTTTTTATAATTTATATTTAAGATACAAAATGTAAAATTTAGTAATTGCTTGTTTTCTTTAACTTGATATCCTTTATATAACATAAAATTTCAGATAAATTGGTAAAATGTATATAACTTTAATCTAACCTTAACTATATCTCTAACACACCGTCTAAAATGGAGTTGAGATTCAACTCCTCCTCATTACTTGTTACCTCTTCTTTTCTCTTTGTTTTGTTAACGATAATTACACGTTGGTAGGTTGAATCATAGTACGCAAGTAAATTAGATCATTAGAGTAGGTTGAGTCTTAAGACATGTAAATTGAAGTTATAAAATATGATAGATTAGGCCTAGAACATAACATCCTATAAGATAATACGAAAGGATAAAATTAAGATTTGGTAGACACTCCTCCATCGATCAAATGTTGTTTTACCATAAACCAACCAAGATTGATCCACAAATGGTCAGTAAAACAAGTATTCCGATCAACAAACCATAAGTCATAATCACCAATACTCACTTGGTCTAGTAGAATATGGTGCTAGACTTTTTAAGTTGTTAGTATCGAGATCTAAACTCGAATCCTTTGTTGGGGGGAGTAGAATCCCCTGGTTGCTCGAATCCAATAAGAGCCACAAGATTCGCAGTTGCCACTTGCCAATAGATCATATCGATACCGGGACCCACATCTACCTAAAAAGACATTTTTTTTCTAATTAAATAAAATTCATAATCCATTTCCCACCACTATCCATTAACCACCATTTTGCTCTCACTTGATGATCTCTGCAAACTATCACCGATGTTATCCACACCACCAACTAAATCTCCGGCGCCACCGTTCTCATTCCCTGCGCACCACCTCATCTTCTCTGAAATTTCCGGATTCCTCCGAAATCCATCACGTCCTCACTTAATCTCCTATCCTTGCTCCGGCAGAAGTAACTTGTCTCTGCTCCCGATCGCCGTCCAGATCTCCAAGAGATTCAACTGTTTCGCCAAACCTGACACATTCGAGGATCAAATCAGTGATTCCGGTACCAATTCCGCCGAAACTGAAGATGAAGTCTCAGCGGAGGAAGAGGAAGAGGATGAGAGTGACATTAAGTCTCCGTCTCGCGATTCGAATGTTCTGACAGCCACGAACTCTCAGTCTTCGTCATCGTCTGACTTGTTTTCACTTGGAATTCCTGAACCTATTTATGAGGTCCGCTTTGAAATTTAATGAGGTTTTGTAGTCAAGTCTTTCTGAATGTGCTTTTTATTCTGATCTGATGTTCAATCGTTGCTCTCCATTTGAGATTTAACCTAACTGTATGTAACAACTGGTAATTAGGTGGTTGAGGTGAAGTCAGATGGACTAGTTTCAACCAGAAAAATACATCGAAAGATTTTGTTGAAATCTAGTGGTGAGTAGTATAATTGCTTTAGCTGTTTGTCAAAAAATAAGCAGTATCCAGTTTGGGATTTCCTCTTCTCAACTGTATGATACTATATAATATTTGCTATTGATGTTTACTAGTACTTTCCTTGCCCATGGCCAGTAATGAATCAGTGGCACACTTACGAATTTCATAAATGGCATGGTGATTCTTTCTTGCACATGTTTTAGGTCTTCGTCCCCGGGATATCCGGAGTGTGGATCCATCGTTGTGGTTAACAAATTCAATGCCGTCTCTGCTGGTATTCTTTCTGATTTTAGATTGCTCCAGTAAGATACTGCCATATTGGAGTTGTTGTCAATTATTGTTTATTTACTTTATTGTTTTTGGATTTCATAGTCCTATATCTAACATGAAATTTGTCCAATTATATCTAATGGTATATAGAAGGTTTGGCCGTTTGGGATTGTGATTATTTGCAAGGATTTTAAGATTGTCAGCTGAGCCTTACCAAACTAAAGAAATTGTCAATTGGGTCAAATTAATTTGATTTTTGGATGTTAGATGCTCCTAAAGTATTGACAAAACTATAGAAGGAAAGTTCAAGATAAATGTGTTGGGGCTAATCTAGCTCTTCCCGCTTCTTAATGATTAGTTGCATTGCATATTGGCTCATTTAAGAATTTAACCACAAACTAAGGTTTTGCCTGCCTTTTGTTGTTCCATTTGCTAGGTTCGAGAACATGCAATTCTATTGAACTTGGGCTCTTTGAGGGCAATTGTTATGCAAGAATGTGTCCTTATATTCAACTACAACCGGTATTGCTTCAAGTTCTATGATTCTTTGGTGTTAATTCAGCTCCTTGTTAGCATTGGCTGATAATATTAGTTGTTCATATGATTTATTTGCAGAAGAGGAGGTAAAGCTTTCATTGACTCATTGCTGCCTCGTTTGAACCCGAAAAACACCAGTGGAGGGCCTTGCATGCCATTTGTGCTTGAGGTATTTTCCCTTCTTAATGTCATTTAAATGGCACTTTATTTTCTAATTGTGGTCAGCTCTAGATTAGCATGCTTGACTTCAGAGCTCTATCATATTGCAACCTTGGAATTGCACCGGCACTTAACTAAGTTACCTGCAGTTCCTTCCTTTTCAACCTTGATGTCTTGGCTTACATATTCAAATTCACAGTTCTGGTCGTTTATTTATGCATATACACGTGATGAATCAGTTTCTAAGATACTTCTAACTTGTAGGTTGTTGAAGCGGCGTTGGTATCAAGAATTCAGAGGTTGGAGCAGAGGATGATGGACGTAGAACCTCGTGTGAGTAATATGACAGTGTAGTTCATAATTTTTATTATTTATTTAAAAATTATTGATAAGAAACTTTGATAGTTGCAACATTACGAAGATATGGTGGTAGAATTGGATACAGTATTTCTACTAGAGATTCAAGAACTTACTCTTCAATCACTCCATATGATTAACTACGGACCTGGATATCTCCTATTTACATGGCATTCTTGAAATAATATTTTTTAAAATGAAATTCTTGATGTTGCTAATTTGCTCATCAAACAGCTAGAGATATTTTGGTACAAATGGTACTATGAGTCTTGCATGTATGTGGAATGCCAAGTATATTTAGCACTCTAGGTTATAGATTTTATTTTGGTTATATTCATTATGATGTAGTTTTCAAAATTAATCGCTGTACAACATGGTTCAGGTTCAAGGCCTACTTGAGGTTCTCCCAAACCGTTTGACAGCTGATGTACTAGAGCAACTTCGTACAAGCAAGCAAACACTGGTAAGTTTTTATAACATTAGTTGTATCAAGATCCAGTAATATGTGATGTAAACTCAAGGCTGAATATCTTTGTTTTTTCATTATCTGTTTGCAGGTTGAACTGGGTTCTAGAGCTGATGCTCTTAGACAAATGCTGCTTGATCTTCTTGAAGATACTCATGAAATTCGCCGTATTTGCATAATGGGAAGAAACTGTAGACTTAATAGATTTAACAACGACATGGAATGCTCTGTCCCTGTAGACAAAGAAATTGCAGAGGGTAAGTTATCTGAAGTTCATGGAAATATTATTTAGGGACAGCTTAATGTAATGATTTTGTTCAATGCAGAAGAAGAGGAAGAAATTGAGATGCTCTTGGAAAATTATCTTCAAAGGTATTGCTAGCCCTTTTGTTCATAACATGCAAACTTAAACCCTAGAATACTATATCATATCATTTAACAATTGCTCTTCCCAGTTGAAGATTTACGATTCAGTGCTGATATCCCGAGTAACATTTGTTTGCAGATGCGAATCTTGCCACGGTCAAGCTGAAAGACTTCTTGATTCTGCTAAGGAAATGGAAGATTCAATTGCTGTTAATTTAAGGTTTACCATATATCCTGTTACCATAGTTTGGCTGAGATTATTAAAGAGAAGTTCATCTCATGATTCCATTAGCCCCTGAACAAAAAGAATACTGTATTCCTTTCCAGTTCTCGAAGATTAGAAGTGAGCAAAGTAGAATTGCTTCTTCAAGTAGGAACATTTTGTGTAGCAATTGGTGCACTCATTGCAGGTACACTGTAGTTACATAATCGCCTTCCAATACTACTTTTATAAATGCTTCTGATATCTTATGTTTCTCACAACCTGGCGTTTCATGCAGGCATATTCGGCATGAACCTGAAGTCTTATCTTGAAGAGCATGTGGTACGTACACTCATCAATTAACAAAACATTCATCAAAATTCTGGATATTAGGGTCCTTGGGTAAGGCTTGGATTATTGGGTTATTTTAAAGATTATTGGGTGCATTCGGCAAGTCCATTTTAGGGGATTATTGGAGGGGTTATTCACGTCATTATTATTTTTTGGATTATTTGACCAAAAGCTTTAGGGTTAGTTTGGCATGCTTTTTTTAGGGAATTATTTTGGTTAAGATACTTTTGGGGTTTATTTGACTATAAATTTTAATCCATCCTCATTTGGATTATCGATTATTTGGAAGGTTATTGGAAATAATAATCCCAAAATAATCCGGAGGACATGTCAAACGCACCTTATTCCTCCAACACTTGAATTATCGATTATTGGAATATTATTGAAAATAATAATCCCCCAGAATAATGTGTACAAAGTGCCGAACGGACCCAATACTGTTGGAATATTAAATTCGTGATTATTCTGACCATTTTTTGTCATCCTCAACATGGATTATGGTATTATTTAGGATTATTATGGGATTATAATTACTTGTTCAGTAACATATACTCGTGTTTCCTTATATGTAGTTCGCGTTTTGGCTGACAACAGCGGGGATCTTTGTTGGTGTCGTGATCGGGTTCTTCCTCATGTATTGGTACCTTAGAAATAGAAAAATATTGTAGATTTGTAGATTACTTTGCATTCAAATGTAATTAAGATCATGATGTGGATTCGTCGAGGTTATATCATCTACATGATGATTACAAGTAAGTTAGTTGCTCCTTATAGCAATGTAGGACGAACCTAAATTGAGATGGAAGGATGGATAGATACATCCATAGAGGATTATTGTGCCACTCAGGTTGATTGGTCTCTATTCATAAACATAGGATTTGTAACTTTGTATTGCTTGCCATTGTTAAAATTCTATGATCTCGTGACAATGGAGATATGTATCTCTTGCTATCCTTTTTATTTTATTGATAGAAGTGGATTATTCATCATTTTTCCTCCAAACCCTAGTGCTTTAAGAATATTTGTATGATCTTTTTGAAATATAATTTAGTTTTTCAAATTTTGGAAAATTTAGAGTTGGCTCGATTTTAAGTAATATGAACACGAGTATACAAAGTTCGACTCATTCGGTCCGGATAACATTATTCACAATACTATATAAATTTAAAAAATTCGACTCGTTCGGTCAGGATAACATTATTCATTGCAAGAGATGAGGAGGGGTAGTTGTGCTTCTTGGGTTCGAAGGGCGTCCAGCAGGGTTCATCTCCAGAGATTGCAGAGGCGAGAGTCATCCTATGGGGCGTTGAGACTGCAGTCGAGCACGGGTTATCACATGTCGTGCTTGAGTCTGACTGCCTTGGTATTATTTATTGTTTACAGTGACGAAGGATTGAACATGGAAGTGTGGACATGTTTATTAGCTCGATTCCGAAGAAGGCGGAGGAGCTTTCGGTGATAAGTTGGACATACGTGAACAGGAAAGACAACCTCGCAGCTCACAACCTCGCAAGCCTTAAACTATCGAGCCCGATGTTTTCTTTTCATTCCACTTATGTTTCTTTTGATTTAGATACCATTTTGTTGGATGATGTTTCGGTTTCGAACTCGATCTCGTAATGATAATTTGACAGCGGTTATCAAAAAAAAAACAACAAAATAATAGTTACAAATTTTATTTTAAATATGTATCAATCAATAATATAAAATATTTAAATACAAAACTTAAAAATAAATTTGAACTACAAAAAGAAAAATACTTGTACAAAATTTTGTAATCATTTTTCTAATCACCGGTACAGCATAAAAATATTATTCGATTATTTAATTTCATTTTTTAATTAGAATTTCACACCATAATCTTGGAAAATTGATTAGGGTAAATGGTCAACTATTGTCATTTGTCAACATATATTCCTAATATCGTGCAGACAACTAAGTGAAATTTCCCTGATTTCCCATATAAATAAAACATTATTTGACTCAATTAACCGGGAAAAAACATTATCTGAATCATATAAATATTTTAATGGATTATTCATCGAACCGTCGAAAATAAATATAATTAAAATTTTGTTTGGTAGAGGGAATGTCAAACGTTCGGTGACTTCTAATTTTGACCAAATTTATTGTATCTATTTGAAAGGCTATTTTTAATAGTTTACAGAGTTCGATGGTTCGATGAATGATCCATTAAAAATAGGCTTTCAAATATCATGTGTGATTTTTTATTACAAGTGAATGCATAACATATTGTTACAAATGGGCCGGTTACGTGTTCTTTGTAGGATATTTTAGGTTGTGTTAATTTATCTTTTTATATTTTATATATTATTATATCATGTTGATTAAAGGGGGATGTATAGTTAAGTGAACTTATATACAACTCTTCGGGTTTCATCCTAAAAATCAATTGAAAATAGCAAAAGTAGTCTTACCCGTCGGGTCTGCGGGTAAGGATCACTTCGACCCTTACCCGCACCCGTAACCCGTCGGGTTATGAGTAACCCGTGATCCGTGGACATGCTTAATCAGGAGATGTACATTAGGTGAACCTACACACAACTCTTCGGGTTTCATTTTAAAAATCAATTAACAATAGTAAAAGTAGTCATATGATTTATATGTTAGATTCATGTATTATCATATTGTTTTATGTGAGACATTTTCACACTCAACAAGTTGGATTATCTCTAAGAGATATAGTTGGACCGTCTCTAGGGGGTATAATAACCTAACCACTTTCTATTTTTAAAAAATAAAAAGAAAAGGGCGGTTACGTGAGTCGAGCTACTCGGGCTTGAAAAAAGTCTAGTTCAAACACTTATGTATAAACCAGTCGAATAGGAACATATTTTAACGCTCAATTGAAATTTAGGCGATTTGGCTTGAGTTCGGCTCGTTTGGATAAAATAACAACATAATGCTAGTATATTAGTCTAGCTACTCGGCTCAGATTTTCCAAACAAACATTTTAAAATTCGTTTAAATTTAGGTTCAACTCGATTTAACTTATTTATAATTGAGTTGAGTTTGAATATGTGCAAATTACAATATCCATTTTTATTAAACAAAGATGGTGTAAACAACTAAGTTGCCAACCAATATACGTTGGCCACATGTAAACAAAGATGGCATATTTTCCGTATGAACAATCCTCAATAATTTTTCCAATCATACATGTAACATTTTGAAGGCAAAAATATATACATAATACACGTAATTTGATGTCACATTATGCATTAACATATGTATTAGAGAACAAAGTCAAATAACAAATTTACAGATTTATGTGATTTTCAATGTGCTAATCATATTGTATAACTCTCAACTTCGTGGATAAGTGTACATATGACGAAAAATAATCTTATTTACTGCCGTAAATTTTCACGAGTCAACTAATATAAGAAGAAGGCGACATGGGTTCCAACCGGGATCCACATGAAACTCCAACATTCGAATTTTGACCTAAAGTGATAGTATGTATACACACTCGACCAGAATGCGCGGAATATATCCGAGACTCGTAGTAATATTGTGTTTGCATTGGGTGACGTTATTTGGATGTATAGCAATCCCCGGAAAAAAAATCCATAATAGAGAACTATAGACAAAGAGGAAATTACAATATTTGTATTTAAGATTCAAGTCGAAAAAATACAAATTTACAACATATAACCTTTTATTTGTAAAGATATAAATAATACCCTTATCTACAATATCCAATCTAGCTAGTCTATGGTGTAGCAAACCTCCTTGAATGTGGCCAAGTTCTCCTCAAATAGATACAAGAAAACTTCAATGCTTCCATCTCCAATGTAAGTTGGCAATAAGAACATAGAACCCTCAAAAGGAAAGTAAGATGGCATGAAAATATAAGGAGATCCTCCTCCAAAATCAAGATCATAAAATGGAATCTTCAACCAAGAATCAACCTCAAGATTTGGACACAAACTTGCATCATTATCATAAGAAATAGGAACAAGCTTCTCTTGTCGCGCCTTACACGTAGCATAATCGACAAACGAACGAAAGTAATCCGCGTTTACTCGAGAAATGGCATCATGGATCACCTTGGCTGCGTAGGATATTGGCTTACTAAGAAGCTCCTTAACCGTGGTGTTAGGGTATGCCCACAAAACTAGATTACCAAAGTAACTATTTGCTATGGATGGGTTCAATAACCTTGATCTACCGTTGATGGATATTCGAATTCGAGTGTTCTCGTTGTCATTAAGACCGCGTGATTTTGTTATAACCCTCCATAGGTGAGCCATCAAGCACTCAAAAGTACTATAGGGCTTGTCAAATGGTCCATTATGGCTAGATGAGGAAGCCCTAATCTTAAGCTTCCCTAGAAACTCCTTTGTGAAATGGACCTTGTGAAGTAGAACCCTAGAATTTTGATCCTTTTTAACAATATCATTATCATCATCACTACTATCACTTACATTGTCGTTTCTTGACGTGAACTCGACTCCCTTGTGCTTGAATTGATACAACGGAGGGTTTCTAGGGTTTAGAATAGACTCATCTCGATAAGGAAGAGGTGTGATCTCCAATCCGCGACAAGCTTTCCCCCAAGCAACCAAGAAGTTGCTCGCGGATTGCCCATCACCAACGAGGTGATGGGCTGTGAACCCTATCACCATTGAGCCACAAGTAAACCTTGTGATTTGAACTTGCATTAACTCCTCCACACCCATCAAGCTAGGGTGCAATTTCAACACATCCGGGGTAGGCTTCAATGGCATAACCAAATCAAGCTTAGTGTTAACAAATGCCTCAACAAACCTAACACCATGATCATTCAAAAGGACGCCGAGCTTCCCCTCATTGTCTTTGCTTAGACGACCGGCCCATTCGCGATAAGCAACTAAAGCCTTTTGAAGCCCTAGTTTTAGGGTTTGTGTTGGTGGTGTTGGAGGCTTATAGGCATAGACCACGGCCATATGGCTATTGAAACTTATTGTATCAAAGACACTTAGAGGAATGCATTGTGTAGGTGAAGTGATGAAATTGATGTAGGGTTTGATGATTGTTGAGCTTTCTATATTGATCTTCATGGCTTTCTTTAGAAGGGTTAAAGGGTGATGAATTCTTGGTTGATTGGTACTTAGCCTTATATAGTTGCATGAACACTATTAAATTATAGATATGAAAAGTTATGGTTAGCTTAATTTTTAGCTTCTACTTTGTTTTGTTTCTAAGTAATATATAATAATGACATTCTACACGTCTTATGGTTTGACTAATCAAGCAAAATTATTGAAGTTTCATATTCAAGGGTCCAAAAAAGAAAATTGTTCAAACAGTGCCCCATCTTTTAGGCTGACTAAACTTTATTATCCCGACGTTTAAACTATCAGAACGCTACCTCACCTATTGAGTTCGACCAAAGATTGATATCTAATTTATTGTTCACATGTTAAGTAAAAGGGGTAAGACAGTTGCAATGAGGCCTACATGACATACTTATTTAACAAGAAACATAAAGAAAAGTTCTAGGAGCAAAGTTGTTGTGTTAACTTAACGTGTGAAAAAATCTTTGGTCGGGGTCAATAGCTGATGTACCGTTCTGATAGTTTAAACGATGAGTACTAAAGTTTAGTCAGCCTAAAAGATGGGCGATTGTGACTTGGTTTAAGGATATTGTCGAGTTAGACCGACGAAAACAACAATACATCATCCTACCAATTATGTCATGTTTTTACGTATAAGTTAACTTCATTTATGGTTATTTTAAGTTTAGATGAGCGATTGTGACTTGGTTTAAATGAACGATGTTTATACATGAACAACTGATTTGAAATAGACGTATATCAAAATCATTTAGATTTTACAATATATATAGCACATAATCAATCTGGAAATGTGGATATTGTCGATTCATAATTCATGGATTAAACGGTTTATAATTTACAACAAAAACAAATTACTTATATTTATCGAATATACAATATAATAACCCAAATTATGTATATCACAATATGTATAAGTTTCAAGTTTACTTATATAATTTACAACAAAAACAATTACATAAATTCAAAAAATTATGTTTTTTTATTTCGATTTTTTTTTATTATTTTTATTTTAAACATATATATAATTTTGTTTCGAATTAATATAAATATTTTAAAAAAATCGAATTAATATAAATTATATTAAATTAAAATAAAAAAGAAATAAATTTTATTATATTTTAAATTTTCTTAACTCTTAATAAAAATTTAAAAAATTGTTTTTAATTTAATTTATATATATTTTTAAAATCGGAAGTAAAAAGTAAACTATTTTAATTCAAAAATAAAAAATTTAATGTAATATATTGAAAATGGGTATAAAAAAAATTCAAATAGAACCACAAGGGTACCGAGTGAATTTTTGAAACTTAGTGGATATCAAGAGAAAAAATTCAACCTTGAGGGCATCAAGAGGAAAAATCCTGTTTTTACACGTAATTTACGAGAGTTTTCTCTTCGTCTTTTCAGATAATGACATTTTTGGTGCTTTCTTTCGCTCTAATACCTTCTTTTCACTCCGTTTTTTTTTTTTTTTCTCTCTTCTTTTTACTACAAAGTTTTATATAAATAAACTACAAAATAGTCTTCGATATTTATATATATATATATTGTTATTATTTAGTTGTAAATTAATGATTAAATTTTAAATTATAATACAAATAACTAATTTCAGTTTTGTAATATTTCATTAATTTTTCCTTACACTTTTTCTTCGACTATATATGCATGATTAATAATAAATATTGTCAAATGATTAATATCTTAATCACTTAATTATTAATATATGATTGAATTCACACTTTTGGCTTAGACAAAATTACTTACGCAATTGCTTAGGTATGAAATTCACGAGAAACCAATACTCAGTTGGTCTAATGAGATGTGGTGTTAGACTCATTAAGTGGTTAGTTTGGAGATTCGAGTTCGAATCCTCCCGGCAACATTAATCCGGATGTAGATCGGCGAATCCGATCAAACCGGGTAAAAAAAATACGAGTCATATAGACGTTGGTTTTGTCGGTGAACGTACTATAAATTATAAGTCCAATAATAATTCACCGACAAACACGTATAAGTTCTTTTTATATGCATATCAATAATTAACATCATTTTTTAATCACCGATATATTATCCTCAAATCAATGTTTTGTAACGTCTTATTGATGTATATTATGATAGGGTGATTGACTTTAGTTACATATGATTTGATTAAATTAAGGGACGACGTTTTGTATCGATCATAGCTTTAAATAAATCAATGTTTTGTATCGATCATAGCTTTAAATATATTATGATAGGGTGATTGACTTTCGTGTCCGTTTGGTTCGAAGCGTGTAATGAAAATGATTAAGGGTAGGGTTGTGCAAAATCGGACCGGACCAGAATTTACAGTCGGATCCGGTCTACGGTCCAGTTTTTTTTGAAAATTCGGATTATGGTCCGGTCCGGTTTTTGGACCGTATAAAACTGTAACCCGGGTTGGACCGTAAACTATAAATTTCCGGTCCGGTCCAGTTCGTTCCAATCCAGTCCATTCCGGTCCGGTTTTGGACCGGAAACAAAATTGCACAATTAAGGTACAAACCGGTCCGGTCCGGCGGCAATGTTCAAAATTGCACAATTTATGTCCATACCGGTCCAACCCGGAACCGGACCGTTACGGTCCAGTCCCGGACCGGTACGGTCTACGGTCCAAGATTTTCTTAATTTACGGTCAACCGGTCCGGTCTGGACCGTTTGCACAACCCTAATTAAGGGGAAGAAAATTACATAGACATGATTATGTTAAGGTCTTTAATATTTCATTTTAATTGTTAAACAAACTGATTTTTATCTAATTCAATAATATTCCGTTTTCGGGAGTGATTTAGCAATTTTAAAGTGAGCTCATTATGGAAATCAACTTACAATAAATAAATAAAAACTAGTAGTCATCTGACCTTATATACTAGGTCCATAATCTATAGACGTTAACGACTTTAATATCATGTTAAAGTCTGACACAAACAAACTGTAAAACTGAATTGTATGCACACGAACCCCATATACGTTAAATTAACTCCAAATCTAACATATAATTAAGTAAAGTTTCAACATAAAACTAACAATAATAATAACTCACCGACTTTACATAATTAACTCGAAATATATGAGGTGGGGATGATGATGCACTTAGCATATGGGTTGTTTCACGTAGAGCCTAATTACGGTTGTAGGTCACATGTTAGGTAGGTAATTAGTAGATAATCATTGTCAGGTTGGCAATGGTCATTGATGGATTTTTCAAACGTGGTGTAAAAGAAATATCATGGTATTAGAATCCGTAATCGTATGGTTACGAGTATCGAAATATCGTAATAATTTTTCTTTGTAAATTCTAACAAACAAAAGCCCTCTGCGTCTCTGATACTATTACGTAGTGTATGACTGTGTTGTCAGATTTTTTTTTTTAACCTTTTTGACACAGTTTCGAAAGTCAAATACGTGACGGATTCAAAATACGCTTCCGGTTGATATTTTGTAAATACACCACCGTGACCGTGTACTTAAAATCCCTAAAAAACATATATGGAAATGAGCATCAACCTCTTTTGTGCTTTCGTGTTACTATTTATATTATTTTATACACAACCTAATATTCATTTGCAATCAAGAATAATAATTAATTTTCTCTCCATGGTAGTATAATTTCATTCGGCCTTATTAAAACTTCTCCTATCACACCATATAAAGTTTATTATTTTTTTTATTTTTAAATATATCTCAAAGTAGCTCTCATTGGTAGTTACTATCAGTAGTTTCAAATACTAAATCATCATCAACATTGAGTAATCAACATGGGATAAAGTTAATGATTAGTAATTTTATGCAACATTTTTTAAGTTTCTTAAAAAATTAGTAATTTTATGCAATATTTTTTAATGTTTTATAAGTTTCTTAATCCTTAATAAAGTTTGAAACATATGTGAGACATCCTAAAAATATCACTAGTGTTTTTTTTATCTTCTATTTTATCTAAAAAAAAACTATTTTTTTATCGGACATGTTCCTACAAACTATTTATCCGCCTTTTTATTTTAATCCAAAAAAACTTTATTTCTTGTTCTTTATATATACATTTCTTTATGTCGGGATTAATGTATTCTTTCACTCTGTTATTGCTCTAAGGTCACATATATGTTGTTTTAGTGTTTTTGAGAAAACCAAGATATCATCAATGTAGACCTGCCAACAATGTTTCATGTTTTTATATATTTTGTCCGTTCTTCTTTGAAATATATGAGGTGCATTTTTTAATACAAATGACATAACTACCCATTCGTTAAAGAATGTCACATTTATCCATCTTAACTCGTCAATATTCACTCTTACAATCCATTTCATAGAACCAAGCGATTCATTGAATTCTATGAAATAAGATTGTTTAACTAGGCATATAGTAACCATGTAAGATAGTATTATTTTTTAGCCCTCGTTTGATTGTAACTTGTAACTCCGAAAACAGAATCGGAATGAAAATAAACCTAGTCAAGATATACACTTTTGTTTAGAAAATTTTGTGTACTCATTCCTTGTGTATAAAGTAATTAGAGTGTAATTTAATTGATTTTGATTCCCAATTTTGCATAAAAATGATAAAGCAACACCCTATACGATGACATATAATGATGACTCTTCTTATAGTTGAAACCAAACGGTGTACTTCTATTCTATATCATCAACTACGTATGAAAGTTATCGGATTTATGTATTGAACTTCCATACATAATAACCTATATATGCGTTGAAAAGTCCATGTTATTTTTCCTTTCGAAAATTATCGTGTATAATATGTATTATATTTTTTTTGATTATATCAACAATTTTTAAATCAGAAGATTACGAGATCAACGCTTAAAATAGACGATTTTTATAATTTTTTATGTATATTTTATTTGTACTAAAATATTTTTTATAATATTTAACAAGAATTTAATAATTTATCATATGATTAACACAATAAAGAAATTTAAGGATGTGTAAAACTGTCTGGATCGTAACCGGAACGTGTTGGACAATATTTTACGTTTTGATCTTTGTCCACATATGGTCTCTACGATGTTACATGTTTTTGGATTACGGTCCGATCCGTTCCACGACTTTAATTGGACCGTAATTAACAAATGCACATATATATGGACCAAATCAAACCCAAAACAAACTATTTATTCAACATACTCAAGGACCATGTATAACTTATTCAACCCAATCAACCTTAAAAAGTCATTGAACCAAACCAATCAAATTCTAAATAAAACACAATAAAATGTGTTAAACCAAACCAAAAAAATAACTAATCCGATTTTTACGGTCTCAACCGGATCTTTATGATAGGGGCCGAACCATTATAGTCTGATTTCGAAAGTTTATGGTTCACCCGTCTAGACTGAATCATAAATAAACTACCCGATCCGGGCCATATGAATTAATCTATTTTGCAAATAATTTATGACAATAATATTTTTAAAGGGTTATACTTTGTAATTTACTCTGAAAAAGCTATTAACTTTCTTATTAAATTTTATTACCAAAATCACCCAAAAGAAAAGGAAATTAAAAATAAAGACCAGGGACTAGCCTACGGCAAATTGCCTGTAGAGCAAATCCCAAATTGTAATTCCATTGGTAGAGTAATTTTACTGATCTAATCGTCTCTGCTTTACGCTTCTTCTCTTTTCTTCAGATTCAGATCAAAACCTGAAGTTAGGGTTTAGATCCGGTCTCTGTATTCTCCTTGTTTGCCATCCTCATCTATCGATCGTTGTTCGTCTTAGATCCGGCTTTTGATTGCTTATTCGTCCTCTAGTATATGTGCATCATTGGTAAAGACAGCGAAAATTTGAATTATTTCCCCCCTCTTTGGACTTGAAATGTCGGAGTCGGCTGTTGTTGAGGTTCACAAGTTCGCGCAATGTATCACCTGTCATGCCTGGAGTCCCGATCGGTCAAGTTTGTCTCTATTTCCTAATTTTTCGTCATTTCTGTTTTCATTTCAATCAATTATTGTGAATAGAAGCGAATTTAGTTTCAATATGTGTTTACTGTTGGATCTGAACTGGTGATGTGATGAATTTCTCATAATTTGTGTGAAGAAAGCATGCTCTGGACTGTTATATACGTTTTGTGATTATTGTCAATGACGTTTTTTAGATATAGTAGAGGAATTTTGAGTTTTGTTTTTAGGGATTGTTGTGCTCCTTTTGGAATTCCTCGTTCCTCTATATGCAAACATTGTTGGCAACTAAGTCAAATGTCTGAAATGATTTGAAAAGGGGGTAACCGTGCCAATTCATGTCTTTCTAATTTGATTTTCAGAATGCAGATATAGTTTTGATTCAATAGGTCAGGACGTCAGGTCCATCCGTTTTTTATACACTCATGTGATCACATTTGAAATTAAACCACGGTCCTTAACCTATTTGTCTTTGCTTCATAGTGATTGCATTCTGTCCAAACAATGAAGAAGTTCATATATATGGAAAGTTAGATGGCAAGTGGGAGAAGATACATGTTCTTCAAAAGGTAAAGAGTATACCTAGCTGGTGCTGCATTAATTGTTATTTTGTCATATCAAGATACGTGATTGGGAAAATTATGCAAAGCAAAGAACTTTAGAGCTTGTCTTTTTCCTCCCCTAAATGAGTTTTAGCTGAAGTTTTGATGATTGTTGTTTTCTTTTGGCCACAGCACGATCAAATTGTGTCTGGTATAGACTGGAGTGCAAAATCAAACCGAATTGTTACTGTATCCCACGATCGAAACTCGTGAGTAGCTTCTTTTTGATTTTTAAAGAATTATAAGTGCGTAAACAAATTCCTTCGCTCTCCTTTTTGTGAACACATAAAGAAAATATGCTTAGGGTGTTTGTCTTGATTGAGCCCGCATATAAATTCTTGTTTTTCTTTCTTCTAGGTATGTTTGGAACCTAGAATCATCTGAGTGGGTGCCTACTCTTGTTATCCTTAGACTTAATCGTGCAGCCCTCTGCACCCAGTGGAGTCCACTAGGTACTGAAAGGACCTTTTCCAGGCCTTCATTCGTTAAGCTCTGGCATTAATGATGACTGCACTAAATATGGACTCTTTTTCTCTGTCTATTGCGGAAGTTTCTCGAAGATGTTCTACTTCATGCCCTTTTTTCTTTCCAAATGGTAGCATGCTTTTACTTGTAATAATATAACTTTTGATAATTTGTCATAAATTATGTCAGAAAACAAGTTCGCTGTCGGGAGTGGTGCAAAAACAGTTTGCATATGCTACTACGAGCAAGAAAATAACTGGTATTAAGCTATTATAATTTTTACCATCCAAAAACATCTTGCACTCCTCTCCAAAGTTTTGTCAAGTATGATGTGTACTCTCAGGTGGGTCAGCAAACTTATACGTAAGAGACATAATTCCTCAGTGACAGGGGTCGCATGGCACCCGAACAATGTAAGCCTTTCCTTTTTTCTATGTGATAGATTAATGATACTACATGAAGAATCAAAAGACACCCGCCGGTCAAAATAATTCGAAATATGAGATCAGTTGGTCAAACTTTAAAGTACAGAATCGGCTGATTGTCTAAAAGTTGTGCGAACCTGATGTTTACATCTGCATACCTTTGTCATTTACATATCAGATTTTATAGCAACTAGAGAATTATATGGAATAATGATTTTGTTATCAATTTGTTATCTTTAGTAGACTCATTGAGCTGCGTTTCTGCATATAACCCTGCAGAAACTTCTGGCTACAACATCTACTGATGGAAAATGTCGTGTTTTTTCCACTTTCATTAAAGGTGTTGATCCCAAGTATGTCAATGGTCCATCTCTGCAGTTTTGATTCCTTGGGACATATTTTAAACTACTCTTATTAATTGTCTTTATTTTCCTGAATTGTTTTGAGCAGGGATTTAGAGACAAAGTCTTCAGATTCTAAATTCGGAGAGGTTTCATTTAATCTCTTCCCCTTCTGCTGTTACACTTCGATTTCTAATGCTATGTCTTGTATGGAAGTGAACTAAGCATGCAACTGACAAGGTTATTTGTATGCAAGTTCCTGTGTCCACATACGTGCAATAAAATAATTAATCTGGATATCTTGAATGGGAAACTGGTATGAACATACTTTGTACCTTCTGAAAACCTTGCTGAACCTTATCTTGTAGTCTAAACACTGAAAGTGTTCATACTTCATACCAATAAACTTGTAAACACATTAGCAAGAATGTTATTACCATAGTTATACCTGCGTGGTGGAAATCCACAGACAATCTCTGGACTAAAAGTTTTATGACAAGTAGAGGAAAATTGATGAGGTACTAATCGGTATAACTTATAAGGTATTAATTATGAGGAGGGTTAAATACCACATTCCTAAGTAGGGGTGTTATACGAGCCGAACGAGCTGAGCCTTAGCATGCTCAAGCTCGGCTCATTTACAAACGAGACGAACCCGAGCCGAGCTTTTGACGAGCCGAGCCCGAGCCGAGCCCGAATAGCTCGCCTAAATTAATGCTCATATAGTGTTATTTTAGCCGAACGAGCCGAACTTTACCCGAACGAGCTGAGCTTTGGCATGCTCAAGCTCGGCTCGTTTATAAACGAGACGAGCCCGAGCCGAGCTTTTGACGAGCCGAACGCGAGCCGAGCCCGAAAAGCTTGTCTCATGTATCAGCCCTATTCCTAAGGTATTTAAAGTTCCTTGAGATTTAGATTGTTTTTCTTTTCTAATTTTCAAAGACATGTATTGCCTGATTGAAGCTCATGCTTGGAAATATTTCTCCCTCTCAAAGTTACTCCATCCATATGATAAGAGGTAACACGGATGCCTCTGGTTCTCAGTGGTGGACTAGAGATAACCCTTCAGCAATAAGTTTCTAACTCAAATCAGGATTATTTAAGTCTTGTTTCTTTTAGATCTTGCGCTGTGATTTAGGGTGTGTTTGCTTGTACATAAACACTAGTTTAGAAACTAGGGTATGTTTAAAATATCATGTAAACATTGTTTGTTTTACTGAAAAGAACTAGTTTAGTGTTCAAATGGGTGTATAAATGGAACACTCGGATTGACGAATATATGTTTAAACGAACTAGTGTTTACCTACCATATTAGTACTACTATATGTACTATCTTGGGTTTATCTGTGAGACATAATTAACTGTTTCTGATATCCCAACAGCAAATTATTCAGCTTGATCTTTCATCTTCTTGGGCATTTGGTGTCAAGTGGTCTCCCAGTGGCAACACTTTAGCTTATGTAGGTCAGACATTTTTCTCAATAATTTATAAACTGCAGTTTCATTGCAATATAAGATGCTTAATCTCATCTCCTTCGATTAAGTATTGGTAATGCCCATCTAAAATTGATTAAAAAAATATTCTGATATTTATGAGCCTATGAGATGATGAAATTTTTTTCTGCATTCTTCAGGACATAACTCAATGATCTATTTTGTTGACGATGTTGGTCCCTCTCCTTTGGCACAAAATGTTGCACTTCGTGATCTGCCACTTCGTGATGTGGGTCAGCCTCCATTCTTGTTAACATAAGGATTGTAAATTTGCTTTCTATTTTATGGCTGTGACAAGTTTGATTTTAATCTGAAATTTCATGTTTTCTGTAGGTTTTGTTTGTGTCAGAGAAAATGGTCATAGGTGTGGGGTATGATTGCAATCCTATGGTCTTTGCAGCAGATGAAAGCGGATTATGGTATGCCATACTTCATTCCTGCACTGTCCTGTTCGACAAAGATGGAGATTGAGTTTGCTTTCCCCCAGTTTATAAGATCTTGATGCCTCCATTATAGCTTTTGAAGCATAATATGTTATTTGTTTTTTTTTGCAAATTTAAGCAACATTCTGCTGCTTGAGTGTTAGATTGTTTTGAACACATCCATCACTCTTAAAATTTTTCCCTTCACCAGGAATTTTGTTAAATGTCTTGACGAAAGGAGGACAGCAACTCCATCAAATGCTAGACAGGGTTCGCAGGTAAAGTTCATTTAATCCTTACCCTCATTGTGCATATAATCAGCGTATCCAAAATCATATTTGACAAGAGTTTTTCCCTGTTATGCCTCCAAGTTTCTCCGTTCCCCCCTCAACTATCATTTTTGTTGTTTTCTGTTAATTGCTCAATTAGTGCCCTTTTTTCCAACCTGTTTTTTCAATGCTCACATCTTATTTGTTTTAGAAAGTTTCACTTAAATTCGTCTCTTCACAGATATCCGAAGCATTTGGAAAACTATACGGGCAATCAAGATATAGTTTTAACAATGATGGCTTTGACAACTTCAAACCGCATGGCAGCATTCATGAGAACTGCATCAAGTCAATCTCTCTCCTTTGACTCACTTCTTTAATTACAATCTCCTCTATATTACTTCCTGTAAAACATTCTGAACACATCTTCCACATGAAATCAGTTGCATCGTTCCCTTGAAGAAGTCCGGAGATTCAAATATCAAACGCTTCAGCACTTCAGGTCAATTGACCATCTCTTCTCACCTCTGTTTTTGATCACATTCTTGTACCATCAAATTCTGGTATATAGGCTTATTCCTGTCTACATTCGCTCGTTTGATGATTCAGGACTTGATGGAAAAGTTGCTGTCTGGGATTTGAGCAATGACCAAGATCTGGCCGAGTATATGTGAAGCTCCAAACCAGGGTTAGATGCAAATTTTGACGCATGTTACCAAATGATGTGATTAAAGTTACAAAAATCTCTACAAATTTGTATGTAGCTATACCCAATTTGGACTCTCACCCTTAGTTTTGAATTTGTATTGATGTTACTCTTACACTGATTACTTGCTTTTATGTTTGAACTTGAAAGGAATAACTCAACTAGCAGCCCATGTTACTCTTGATTCCTTGCATATTGTCATACTTATGTTATTTGGTGAATAGTTTGTAAAGCTTGTGCCTTGTAGTGACTTGCCTGATGCTTTTCGGGTTGTTTTTCCCCGAAAGGAAAGGATTAGGTCATTCATGCACAAGACATGGTATATCGTAGAATATCTTTATGGATGAAAACATTAAGTTCATATGGTCAAGGTACGCTACTTGATCATCCATTTTGTTGAATTCCCTGAAAATAGTCGACGTCTAATTGTTACCTATAATGAAAAGGGGGACATCTAACAAAGACGTCTAAATCGTCTATAACTAAATAGGAACATTTAACAAAATGCACCCATAACCCACCCACCCTCCAATATACTAACAAATTGAAGCAACTAGGAACTTCTGGAAGAGCATAAACCAGTAAAGAAAGGTTAACTTTGAGTCATAAACCATTCAACATACACTATACAAAGACGTACTTAACATGAAATGTACTTAAAGATGAACTATAAGATATATACTATTACTATCTCCATTCATAGAAAGACCACTTTAAACTAGAAGCTAACTGCTTTGATGACTTGCTTCACCCTTAATATTACATAGTCTAATTTAAAGTTCATTATTACACAATTACTTTATAAAACATGATACCTAAACAGTTATTCCAAACGGTTGACACGAAATATCTTGATTAACCCTTTCATAGTATTTGTGATTCGTGTAACTATACTCTTCTGTCATGATTCTCTACGGTGTAATACTTCTTCCTTTCCACCATTTTCATCAAGTCAATACGTTATTTATCAAAATCTAATAAGTTTGGGTAAGTTAATTCCCCCTAAAACGGAAAGCAGTTAGAAAATACTATATTTTAGAAGTAGTCTATCTTATAACATTCTTGTGGATGAAAACACGAAGTTCGAGATTGTCAGAATGATGAGTTGGGGTTCGAAATACTCAAATGAGTCAATCGGTTATCAACCGAAAAAAAGTATTTGATGGGGAAACTGAAGAAAGTATGGGGCTCCTTTTCTAAACCGAAAAAAGTTTGGGCTCCTTTTTATGTTTCATGTTTTTTAAACCACGTGTAAATATTTGATTGGATTAGTCTTGATAATTCGCTACATTTGGGCCTCAAATGAAGCCTTTGTTTACGGGCCCGGGCCCAACTCGTCAACGAGTCATGACCGTACCGATTTTAACCGAGTCCGGATTTGCTTTTCTGTATTACAACTTCAGGTGAATCGGAATCTTTGCTAACAGCTTCCGAGAGAAGAACATACGAGGGAGGAGCGCATCCAAATTACCCTGCTCTGCTAATGGATTTCCAAGCATCGCTCGTAGAGAATCTAAAAAATGTAGCAAAATCCGGCGGAGATTTCTTTTCCGGTCTCGTTCAACGACGCAAAAATGCCTCCAGTCGGAATCCTGTAAGTCTAACTTCGATCTTTGTCCGGATTTTCTGCTACTGATGAGAGAGAAACTTCTTGTTCAGAAAATTTCCTGTTTGATTATGGCTGTTTTTATCAAATTATCACACTTGTTCAGCTCAATGATTAGCTAGGATTTAGGACGCTATTATGTTTGGTTGAACCTCTCGAATATTAGGTCGTGTTTGTGAATTAGGTAAGGGTTTTCTATCCATCTAGGCATTTTTTTTCTTGGTGGTAGGAAGCATCTTTTTCTCACAGTGAACTAGTATTAAGTAACATTTGTCGCACCCTGAAATGTGTTTTTATCTAGTTAAAAATGCCCGGTTCTTATTTTTGGAGTCGTTGTTCACTTGTTTGTTAGCCATAGAAGGACATCTAGGCTATCTAGCTGTAGTCAGAGGACTGAAGAATAGTGGTTATTACTAAAGATCTCAAAATTTTGGCAACAAACAGCTATTCTATGTTGTAGTGCGTTATACATCATCTGAAGGATTTGCATTGGAGTATAAATAAATGTGAGAAAATCATCTAGATGTCTTTAGGTTTTTAGTTTTGATCCATTTGCTGGCCCATAGGTAACACCAATCTGTATGATGGTGCTTTCCTTACAACCCTTGGCATGGTATAATTTTCAGATTGAAATTCTGAAACGGCTGCAACGGGAAGCATTCTCGGATGTTATGAAGCTTAGAGACAGACAGGATAAGGTGGAGAGGATTCTTAGCTTCCACAAGACATCCAAGGGAGGTCCCTTTCAGGAGGGTGGAACCCGTGTCAGAGGTGAAGTTGATTTTCTAGGGGCACTTCTGTTGACGGATGCTTCCCACTTGCAAAACTCAGATGAATGTTGCAGCGCTGGTACCGATACAGGAATCATGTCTAGGATAACCTTTGAAACAACAGTACGTCAAAGTGATAAGATTGAGATGGAATTCATCACTAGTCAGCAGAATCAGGGCTATTCTAATGAAGTTTTAGGTAGTGCACTCTCTATTGCTAAAGTATGCTACACTGCAAGCTTAACAGACTGGCTGTCCTTGGTTGCCATTCCCATGGGAGGCCGATGCAGAGATGTTGCTCTTCAGACAAGTTCATGTCAGGTAATAGCTACTACATGGTGTAGTATTCTTTCCTTCTTTTCGAAAGTTTCTTCTATAGATGTGGTCTTATGAATAAGGAGTTTGTTGTGTTCACAGGATAAAGGCTTCACCGGTGATTCATCTTTTGGACCACCCTTGTTGAACTCGCTAAATGGAGGGGCAGTTGGCTTAATGGCCAAAAAATCAAATCTAGCTGCTTCTCTGGCTCAATTCGATTCTAGCATTGGGATGTATTCTGATTCAATTGGATGTGGAAATTACTTGAGCACCTTTGGACAAATTGTTTGCCAGCTTCCTAAAAGCACAAAGCTGTCACTCTTGGGGTTACATCAAGTCCCTAAACTGAAACAAGCCAGAAACATGGGGGCATTGACCATACCGCTGGGAATTCTGAATCACCGAAGATCTCTTGATACATTGGGGGTGCCTTTAGTTCCACCAATGGAAGTAAGATCTCTTGATACATTGGTGGAGCCTTCAATTCTGCCAATTGAAGTAAGCCCAGAAAGCAGGTCCGCTGGGTCTGTTGCATTGATGGTCGAGTCTGAGCTTGATGAATATACCAGACTTAAAGGATGGGTTCAGATGAAGAACTCGAACCCAGGACATATAAAGTGGGCCTTTGGCTTATCAGATTCTCCTGAAGACGAGATGGGTTGGGGGTTGACTGTGGGGGGTATGCTTCAGGGTCCTGCTAAGCGGGATCACGTGCATGCTGAAGCTTTCTTGAAGCTCAACTTGGGCAATAGGTTCACCTTGCAACCAGGGCTCTTGTGTACGATGGACCGATCAAATTTGATGCCAGCAGTTATGTTCCGGTCGACTTGGCACTTTTGATGGCCTAAAGAATTTGTCTCCATTGTAGTTATTGGGATGAAGAGCAAATGAAATTAGATTGATGATCCTCTTTTTGTTTGGCAACATTCTTGCATTTTTCTGATTCAATAGGTCTGGTCCATCCGTTGTTTATGCACTTATCTGATCACATTTGGAATTAAACCACGGCCTTGACCTGTTTGTCTTTCTCATAGTGATTGATTCTGTCCAAACAATGAAGATGTTCATATATGGAAAGTTAGATGGCAAGTGGGAGAAGATACATGTTCTTCAAAAGGTAAAGAGTCTACATAGCTGGTGCTGCATTAATTGTTATTTTGCCATATCAATATACGTAATTGGAAGAATTAGTATAGCCGAGAACTTTAGAGCTTGTCTTTTTCCTCCCCTAAATGGTTTTAGCTGAAGTTTTGATGACGATCAGATTGTGTCTGGTATAAACTGGAGTGCAAAATCCAACAGAATTGTTACTGTATTCTGTATCCAGGACTTCATTTGTTAAGTGTTGGAATTTATGAAGACTGCACTGAATATGGACTCTTTTTTTCTTTCCAAATGGTATCATGCTTTTCCTTGTGATAATATAACTTCTGATGTCAACAAGTTAGCTATGATGTATACTCTCAGGTGGGTGAGTAAACTTATACAGTTATACGTAAGAGACATAATTCCTCAGTGACAGGGGCTGCACGGCGGCACCTGAACAATGTAAGCTTCCCTTTTCTGTTGCTGTTCTATATTGGTACATTTTTTTTTTTGATATTTGGCTGAACTTCATTTCTGTTAATTCTTCTCTACTTGACACAAAAGTCATGTTGCAAGATGTGGTGAACTAATGATACTAAAAGTTTTTTATTGGTACATGTTTTCATGTACATATCAGATTTTATAGCAATTGGAATCATAGGGAATAATGCTTTTGCTATCAATTTATTCTCTTTAGTACACATTGAGCTACCTGCTTACTGATGGAAAATGTCTGTTTTTTCTACTTTCATTAAAGGTGTTGAACCATATCTGCAGTTTTGATTCCTTGGACATATTTCAAACTACACTTTATTTTCCTGAATTGTTTTGAGCAGATTCTAAATTTGGAGAGGTTTCTGTTGGATCTCTTCCCTTTTGCTGTTACACTTGAATTTCTGATGCTGTTTCTTGTATGGAAGTGAACTAAGTATGCAACTGCAAGTTCCCAATCCCGTTTCCAAATATGGTGCACTAAAATAGTTGATTTGGATATCTTGAATGGGAAATCGATTTCCTAAATATAACAATCATGTCACACCAAATAATATCCGAAACGGGATATGAACCTCAGTTTCATCTTGCTTGGCCGTCGTATTTATAGTACTTTTTGAAACAATTTGGTTTACTAGGCTTTTTCTAGTTTTGTGTTTTCCCCTTGAGAAAAGAGTGGGCAGAGTTTGAGAATAAGGGCCCGTTTTGTTTTAACTCCGGAATGGAAACGAATCTAGCCAATACGTATGTCCTTATTCATGAAAGTTTTTGAAATAATTCCTTTTGGTTTGTCGTAATTGGAGTAGAGTTTGATTACTTTTGATACCCTATAGGGTAACAAAATGTGGGAAAACAAGTGTACTTTGCACTTATCCACAAGGAATGATTCCATAAAATTTCATGAATAAAGATATATATATGGACTAAATTCGTTTCCATTCCGTTTCCGTTACCGGAGTTGGAACCAAACGGGCCCTAAATACAAAAAATTGGGGTTTATTTACTTAATTGAAATATTAAAAAAGCCTTGTTACTACTATAGTTTTTCAAAAAGTCCTAGTTATCAAAATTACCCGTATTTTTTTTGATTAAAATACAAATAAAATTAAATTCCTAGTCCAAAACATTAATTTATATTTTAAAAAAGTAAATCATTCAAACTCAAATTGCAAATAGGCTTAAATATATTTGTGTTTTGTGAACTTTTATTTTGGTTGTGTAAACAAAAAGTTAATTATATTGTGAAATTGCAATTTACCCAAACAACCTTGTTCATTCTGGTCCCAATCACTGAAACTCAGCTCATGCATTTGTTTTGTGTCAGTTACAATCGGCTATACGTATTGCTGCGAATCCTATGTTTCATAATCGAACCAAACATATCGAGATATATTGTCATTTTACTCGTGATTTACGAGTCGTTGACATTATTTCGACTCATCATATATGTTAACATGCCTGTCTTCGATCCAACCAAAGACTTGGGCAAGAGTCAATTCAGCTTTAGTTGCATACTACTAGTCGTTAAATTTAGAAAGTTTAACGATTCATGTTGATTTAGTAACCTTAAATATTGAAAATACGATAATCCTAATCTTTTGATATAATATATTATCTATCAAAGTCAAGAGTAAAATTAGGAATTTTGACTATTTATGTTGTGATAATAAGGAAGGAGAAACGGAAACGAAAACGGGCAGTTAAGTTGGGATTGTGGGTCGACTCGTATGGACACGATCACGGTCTATAGTCGGATGTAATTTAGTTTTTTATATTTTATATTGACTTTGTAGTTTGACCTTTGATGACAGTACAAAACGACGCGTCTGAAGAAAAAACGGTGCGTTTTTGGTCTCCCAATCTCGGTAACAGTTACCGTAATCACCGCTCTTGGTCATACCTTGATCTGCAACAACCCTAAACCCAACAGTATAACCTCAATTCCCAAAAAAACTCATCAAATTCATCGCAAAAATCATCGTGTTCGATCCAAATCCATGTCACTGGAGTTCCAAAGAGGCGATCACGTAGAGGTGAAAGGAAAACAAGAGGGATTCATAGGTTCGTACTTCGAGGCGACGATTATCTCGAGAATCAAAGATGGTGAATTCATCGTGGAGTACATGACGCTGCTTAGTGACGACACACTTGAGCCGCTAAGGGAGATTGTCGCTTCCGCCTACATACGGCCGAGACCTCCGCCGGAAACGTTGAAGGTGGATGATTTTGAGCCTCAGGAGGAAGTGGATGCTTGGGATAACGAAGGGTGGTGGAGAGGGAAGGTGGTGAAGCGGTGGCGGAAGGGTGAGAGGAGGTACGATGTGTTCTTTGAAGGTACCGGAGATAAGAAATCGTATTACTTAGATAATCTTAGGGTTCACTGTGATTGGGTGAATGGTCGATGGGTTTGTTCTAGAAAAGATTTTGATGTTAATTGATTTGAGTAAGATAATGAATTTTTTTGTTGTCTTAGTTCTATGTTGAACTTTGTTCTTGATTTTAGGGTTTGTCTAAGATATTAAATAGAATAACAAGTTTTGTATATGATATGTGTTGTAATTTTAATCTTGTATTGAGTCATTTAGCAAAGGACTTTGAATAAATATAGGAAAACTACACTTAGATTATGATTATGGTAGAGTTATGTAACTAGGAGTCATATAAAAGTTTGCCATATATATATATATATATATATATATATATATATATATATATAAAAGGAGCTAATGTTGCTACTTAGGAAACTAAGTTTGGTAGCATTTGATAGCATTTGATAACTAGTATGGTGTTAGATTATAACATAAGGTGAACTTTTCTATGATTAGGAGATATTGAGTTGTAAGGATGTATGTGATTAGTGTATATATCCTGCATATGGTAAATGGGCTCAACGGCCCACTATCTCCTTGATCCAGTTGTGAGGATAGTTATGCATTTGTTCGGCTGATCGCTTATAGACTGAAGAAGCGCTTTAGGTTATAAAGTGTGTTGCTGAAACTCGTCGTTTAACCTTATATGATGCTCTTGGTATATAAGCATCCTTATGAAGCTCTTCAGTGTTAGAGTTGCAGGCTTGTGAAGTTGATTCATGACAAAAAGAGAGATTAGGGAAAAGAGAAAAGAATATTGGGTCATCCAAATCTTACTTTGAGTAATCCAAATCTTGCTTTGAGTAAGAAGGATCGTAACGTAGAAGAAGAAGCAGAAGGAAGTCTGAGAGATCGGTTTAATTCTTGGAACTCTTCTCACCATCGCTCCGTTGGCTTGCGATTACTGCGAGGATCAATCTCAGATCTTCGTTTTTGGTGCCTTTGAGGGGGCTTTTCTGATCCTTACTTCTCTTATCCTTTTAAGTCTTTCCAGTCATATTCTTTGCCAGATCTGTGTAGTGCTAGTATCTTGAGTCCTTTGCTTGTAACCTGTTCTTGGATACCTAGTGAAAAATGGGATCAGATCTTCCCTCTTGAGGTCACGCTGAGTAGGGGGTAAGTTTTTACTACCGAACTGCGTTACCAAGTGATTGTGTTTATCTTGTATGTGTTTCTTTAGTCGGTTCTACGACTGAGGAGTTTGAAAACCTTTAAGAACGTTTTACGATATGTTTTCGAATCTAAACAAATTGGATGGATCAAGCTTCACAATTTTAACAGTTCGTTTATAAACGCTTTGAACACATAGCATGTCAAAACTCGACTCGTTTGATTAAAATCATTGTGAAAAGGTTGATTCGAGCTCGTTTACTTCTTGAACAGGTCCAATATGGGCTTACTTCGAAGCTCGGTGAAAATATAAACTTGGCTCGACTTTATACAAGAAAATGAACAAACTTATACAAGAAAATGAACAACCTTACATGCATTCCTAGCACGGGACACATAATAGGACCACTTAGATCAGAATAGCATTCACAAAATGTTCTAACATAGAGTCAAATCGGAGCAACCCCAATTTTTCACCCTGAATTGGTAAAAATACGCGGGATTTACTACTTTTCGTGGCAGATTAGACCTCGAGAACATGAAGTTGGAATTGCTAGTAATCGCGGATGAGCATGCCGTGGTGATTATGCACCCGAAGCCGCCAACCAAATCGACCAATAAATGGCTGAGATTATGTGATATTAAAAGAAAAAAATCGTGTGATTAGTGGTATAAATATCGCCGGACCTGATTCATATATTCGGCGGTATAGTCACATATATTCGGTGTGTACATGTTCAAATGGTAGGAAGTTGTTTATATATGAGTCAATATATATATATATATATATATATTCCCTTGTGCTGTTATATATATACTTCAATTTCTATTGATAAACCTTGGATGGAAGTGAACCAAGCATGCATATATATGCAAGTTCATGTGTCCAAATATGATCGTACTTTATACCGTTTGGTTTTCTCGTTGATCTTGTCCATATATATTTGTTCAGTTTTAGATTAATTTAAAAATGGGAAATAAAATACATTTTCCTTTGATGATAAGAAGACATCCGATAATTATAGATTAATTTTACGAATAAAAAATGACATTTAAGAAAACTAGATTTATATTCAGAGTTGAAACCAAACAACACCTTCAAAGTATTCATACGAATAAAACTTGTACAATTCGCAAGAATATTACTACTGCAATAGTTATACCTACATATGGTGTAAACCCACACATACAAAGAACACTTAAAACTAGAATCTAGTTGCTTTCATAACTTGCTTTGCTGCATCTTTCTTCCTCATAAAATCGCGAATCTTGAGCTCATCACTGTCAAAAACCCGCAAAGCGAAAGTTAGATGTATTCGCATAGTCGAATGAGATTCCTATTGTCATCTTATGTCAAGTAACAATACCTAGCAAGGTAATCATTCCTTGCTTTCTTCATTATCTTGCTCTTCACATTCCGGGTTTTACCCTCAACTCCGTATTCTACAAAAGATTAACAAAGTAAAGAATCAGAATCGTAAACTTATGTGTTGGGTTCAAACCTAACATGTACACGTACCTTTACTAAAACACCGCTTCATTGGAAGCGCTGTGCAAATCTGGATCTGTCTACCTTGTTTTCCTATAACCGACAAAATCAACAAGTAAGCAAAAACCATAAGATCACACACGAAAAACACGAGATGAAGGATACTCACGTTCGCGTTCTTTCTTGTATGCATTTGAAAGCTTTTCAAGAGAGAGTTTTTGCTGTTCATCTTGATCCTTTATTTTTGTCTGATAAAGTTGTTTCCAAAGGAACTGTCTTTTACACTTCTTCATCCGCTCTACAACATCATTGGTATGTTTTTCTCCAAATTTTCTCTCGTAGAATTTCTTCCATAGCTTATCAGTTACTTCACTTAAATCCCTTCCCTGTAAAATTTAAAAACATCAGCAAATCTAACAACAGTCACAAAATTTAGTTCAAGACTATACAGATCATATGTACCTTTGATTTGTTTTCAATATTCATCAACTGTTCAACAGTACAATGCGGCAAGATACGCTCAAGAAGATGATTATCTGTCTCGCCAACATCCCCGAGATACTTGACATTATCTATAGCAGTGTTGATACATAGATCAACTAAAGGTGGAGGTCCCATGATCGGTACTTTCCTGCTGGATTAGAGAAGATTTATCATGATTTAGTTGAATATTGACCGAATTTCAATAACACAAGGTCTTTATTGATCTGAATTCTCAAAACTCCCTCAATAATTAGGGTTTATTAGTATAATGCAAAAATTAGGGTTTAATAAGTTCTATCTGTACTGATCTGAATTCTCAAATCTCCTTCAATAATCTAGCAGAAAATATCTAACCTGAACCGAACTCAATGAGATCGATTTCCAGCTGAATCATAAACTTAAACGTAAACAACTACGACGATAAATTTCTACTTGACCTCACGACGTCACAATCCAAAATTTCATCCAATTTATTAACTAATTGTCAGTGAAAGTCTATGAGAGAACTCACGAAGCAAAGGAGAATCAGATTGAACTGATAGAGAGGAGATTATCGTAATGCTTCGCTTACAAGGCTGCAATGAGTTCTTGAATTGTTGGATTGAGTTCTGGTAATGAAGGTTTTGTAGGATTTAGAAGTTTATATATCTGACAGCAAACCCTTTTCGTTTACTTGCAGAGAAAGTATTTTAGGTAAACGTGATTTTTCACGCGATATTCTGTTAGTTAGATAAGGAATAAATTTGTATCTATATTTGGTAATAAACCAAGTTTAGTTAAATTCAGTTTTTTTTTTTAATTTTACACGCATATGCGATTATTTTGGACAGGTCAAAACTTTATTAAATATTAATAATGGAAGATTAAAATAACTAAATATTATTAATGGAAAGATCAAAATTTAGTTGAATTTAGTGATGAATCCAAATTTATTAAATCTTCAAATTTATCAAAATATATCTTTCAAATATTACTTTGTTTTCAAAAAATTGTAATAACTAGAATATGGCTTTGGTTTAGATGACGATATGTTTTGTACCAAATTATATAATTTTTTAAAATAATTTTTATATATTTAATTTTTATTTTAGATATATTATTATATTTTGTACCAAATTATATTATTTTTCAAATAATTTTCATATATTTAATTTATTATTAGATGACGATATGTCTTCAAGTCATATGTTGTAAATTATATATTTTTGTACAAAAATTATAAATGTCATAATTTTTGTAGTAAAAAATTTCATGATACTAAATCAAAATTTTTTATTTGTGTTGTATTATTTCAATCACTTCGTATATTATTGTTAGAAATTTAAAAAAAAAAAAAGAAAAAAGTCGGGCAAATATTTTTAAAAAATAATTTTCATATATTTAATTTTAACATTTGATATCATTATTTAGATATATATTATTATATTGTTCAAACAATTAATTCATGTCTTCAAGTCACATTTTTTTAATTATATATTTTTGTACAAATTATAATATTTTTAATAAATAATGTTCACATATTGTTAGAAATTTAAAAAAAAAAAAAAAACTCGGGCAAAATTTTGTTTGGGGTGAGAGAGGCTCGAACTCTCGACCTCAGGATAACTCTTAGCTATGAGACCTACGCGCTAACCAACTGCGCCACCACCCCATTTGTTGCTTTGCTTGGTCAAATAAAAAATGTAAATTTTCAACGAATCTAAATGGGTACATTTAACCATAGTTTTTTTTGAGCTGAAGTTTGTATTAGTTTAAATAATAGTTGATTGAACGAGCTTTTTTTTCGGTACAAGGGTAAACGAAAAGGGAAGATTAACAATCTCGAGACTGATCGTCCTATAATATCCTTTGGAACGAGGTATTCAACTTCAAGTGGTAGAGGGTTGACACACATTCGGGTTGTGACCAGAAAGCGCCACGTGTAGCTTACGGAATAAAAAGAATATAAGCTATTAAAAACTCTCTCCACGATAGCTTATGAAATAGAAAGAATATAAGCTATCATAATCTCCGTAAATTTATACGTCCAAACGGATTCTCTCTTGTTATATTTTTAAATTTTTTTTTTCCATAATGATTATTTATAATGATGTGATATTTTGGTGGTGATTTGAATATGGTATTTGGTATAGTTCATGTAGCTCAGCTCAAATCTTATCATCTTAAACACGATCGAAATTAACTTAGATCCATGCTTCTTTTGATCAACTCCTTGCCTTGAATTGCCTCTGCGGTCATATGTGTAAAAGCTTAGCATAGGCATGGACATTGAAACCTTTTACATAAGCAAAAGAGATTTACATCAGCATGAAAGGAAATGAGAGCTTGACATGAACAATGAGGCCAAAAGAGATTCTACATCAACACAAGCGAAAATTTACAATTTGAATTGGGTTACTCATCAAAACTCGCCTGCAGTCATGAATCATTCCTAACAGAGTAATGATCAGCCTATCTAAAATGTTGAAATGGATCATACTGTTACCTGCTCACTAGTTCCATGGTTTGATTGGGGAAGCACGTTGTCAAAATTTTCGGTTGGTTCCGGGTTACTCTGTTCGATGGTGGCTGGAGAAGCGGGGCAGTCTTCAATCTCGAGTCTTTCACCTGGCGGATACAATGTGTCGTGATGAGCTTCAGTCTCGTCGGAAGCCTGTCTTAAGCCATTGTTCTCATACATATCCTCGTTCCGAACAGGGAACTGAGGGTCAACCTCGTCATTTGAAAGAGAATGCTCAGAATCATTCGGCTCATTAATAACATACTCATTCAGAACAGATCCGTTATCGAGAACAGAGTGATTGGGATCAGCACCTTCACTCAAGCAAGAATACTGACCAGCCTCGTCATTCTGCACGGAGTGCTGGGGATCAGCCCCGTCACTCAAATGAGAATACTGACCAACGTCGTCATTTTGAATGGAGTGCTGTGGATCAGCTTCGTCACTCAAATGAGAATACTGACCAGCATATTGAGGATCAACCCCGTCATTCAGAAACGATTGGTTAGGATCAGCCTCGTCACTCAGAACAGAATGTTGAGGATCGGCCTCTTCCGGCTCCATAAGAGAGATGGAAGTATCAACATCATGTTCAATTTGACAAAGTTGGGCATCAACATCTCCATCCATACCACCACACTGCTGCTGCTGCTGCTCATGAATATGCACATAGTCAATCTCAGTTGCACAAGGGTTTGGTAGCAAGGGATATGATTTGCCATCTTCATAGAATCCATCTACTAGTTCATCCTTCCTGCGTTTCGCGACACTTTGCCTTCTTACCTTCTCCTTTCCTCTTAATCTCTTGCCATTTTCATTTTCCGGGGATACTGACGACACTGTTACAACGCTCCCAGCCTGGTCAGTCAGGCATTCATGAACAATGTATCTGATCCTTGTAACTGACTGTATTTGTTCGTTATCTAACCCTTGAAGAGCAATTGTATCAGCAATATGTGCAACCTCGCATAAGGTGGAGTTCTGATCAACACAACAACACATATAAAGTAAGCACAAGAAACTAACACCGTGTTTGCATATGTAGGCTGTAGCTGAAAAGCTAGCAAAACCTAATTTATAAGATATGATATGCATCATGGCCTGTGGTTGTACCCTATGTCACTGGTATAAAGGCGGGGTAAATTAGACTTCGTACAGCAAATTAAACTAGAAAATACTATATTAGCTTCATTTTCCGGTTTATCATTTAACTAGTTTAACAGCTAGAAGCTAGTTTACTTTGATTTTGCAAACACAGCTAAAAGTAAGAAAAGAACTCTAACCAGTTTATAAACTAGTTTTAGGCAAAGCACAACCAAAGAGTAAGAGGGGTAGAAAAACATACCATCCTCTGGAATTCGGATGCAAGTGGGATAGGTCTACCCACAAATCTACGAGTAATTTTCAAGTACCAATGCATATACTCACTGTCATCTACCACATTACTCTCCACAAGACTAAGATAACGTGCAGACCATTCCATAAGTTCAGACTCCATTTTCTTTGACAGGTCTATCCCGCCATCAACTCCACGGGTCTTCCTCTCCCACTTTTCCACGGGTGATGGAATTGGTTGCTGCATATTGTACTGCCTCAAGCAGCGATCTGGAAGATGTCTTTCGGCCTTATCAAAACAAATCAACATTGTTTTTGATCTTCCTAAGTCTCTAGTATAAGCAATATCATTTGGAATAACCGATAGGTCGATGTCACTGTAAGGACACCACTCCACCTGTACCACATGAAAGTAAATTTACATTTAATCATCAAGGAAGAGGGAGTGCAGAAGATATATAACATTTTCTTACTTACATCAGATGGCTTGAATGAGTCCAACGCTTTACGATAAAACATTACATCACGATTTGAAGTTGGACCGTTTTGCTTTCCTTTCCACTTGAGAACAAGAGGGAATTGATCATGAAGTGGTTCTGGTGCGAGCTTTGGTCTTCCAATATTAAGGTGGTAGTAACTCCAGCACTACAAAATAAAAAAAACCTTAAGCTTTGGCAAATTGGATACTTCATATTATAGATAAACACATATAGCAGAACATGAATTTACCTGCAAGAGAGTTAAGCTGCCACTGACAGTGCTCTGTGATCTCAAGGAGGCATTACCTAGTGCTCTGTACAAAAACGCCAACGCAGCAGCACCCCAGGCATATTTACCCGACTGATCAAAATCCTCAAAAAGAGGAAGGTACATGACAGGAACCTTATTTCCTGTAGTAGTTGAAAATATAGTACTACCAACAAGGTAAAGGAGATAAGCACGAGTGTAACATTCTATATCTTCATAGGATGCATCCTCAGGGCAACGGGAAAAACACTCTTTGAGCCAACTAAGTTTCACCATCCCACCACTAGTGCACCCCGGCCCTGGTGCTCTTCCTAGAAATTTCTCACAAACTGCATCACATGTAGTATAAGTAACCCCCATAACAGGTTCACCATCAATGGCTAAGCCAAGCAACAAAGCAACGTCTTCAAGTGTGACCGTCATTTCCCCTACTGTCAAATGAAACGTATTTGTCTCTTTGCGCCACCTCTCAACCAGCGCAGATATCAGGGGGTTATCTAGGCTGATTGCTGGGATATACCTCAAGTACCCGAATCCAGCTCTTTCAATTAGCTGAATCTGTCTTGACGAAAGAACCCATTGATCAAGTTTTGAGGTGTGTTCATGACATCTAAGCGCCCCACGCTCCTGCAAATTTCTACTCATGTCAGGTATATTATACAAATCAATTCCACCAAAAAACTTTAAGATAAGAATCAGAATCAATAAAGTTACTTGTCCCTCCCAAACTGCTGACGAAACATGCTTCTCTTGATCATAAAGGACGGATTCATCCATTGGTCCTGGGTTGAATGCATATAGTTCCATCTGTTGCAGCTAGCAGGTTAGCTCACAAATCATATCATCTTGTACTTCTGAACCAAACAAAGCTTTACAAGGCCACAAAATCATTCGTTTAACATTGAATTAGCCAAACGGAATTGAGTGCAACAGAAGCAAATTTCCTCAGAAAAGCCTGAAGCATGTGCGAATTGCAAATGATCAGAAAGAAATCAAGCAACTGTATAAGCACATTTGTAACAATTCAATCGGATGACGCTAATGCCAAAATAGTTGTCCATAAGCCAAAATTCAACAGAAAGACATGAATTTGATTTCAACAAAAACAAAGCGATAAAAATCGAAGAGATGGACATCAAGATTATAGCAAGCATCTACAATAAGTTATCCTAAACTCCACACGACAAGCAGTCGAGATTGGGAATTTCAATGAAATGATCAGTTAGAGAGAAAGAGAGAACCTGAAAGGAGTTGCGATGGAGAGAGAAAGAGTGTGAAAGAGGAGAGGCGGGAGAGAGAAGAGGCCTTGTGCTGATCGTTTTGTTAGGGTTTGGGGTGGATCCGATGTACTTCAATCAGATTTCGTCCAACAAAATACGACGTCGTTTCATAATTTTATTACAATATTGTGGAAACTAGTCCTATTTTGCGTCCAGGCTATTTATTTAGCGCATTGATCTTTACTAAGTAATGTTCATTTGTTCGTACCGGACAAATAGACATTACTTAGTAAATTTATATCATTTGTCCATCACGGACAAATGTCCACTGTCCTTGACGGACAACTTGTCATGTGTAATATGACTATTTTGTTGATTAAATTTACAAAATTTGGTTTGTTTGAAAGAAATTTGTAATCTTTTGAATACCAAAAATTTGATTTTATTGTCTTTTGTTAACAGAAAGTATAAATCTTTTCAATAACGCTATTTTGATTTGATCGTATTTAAGTTTGAAGTTCAACGTCAGGTTTAAAAACGTAACAATGATCTTGAAACTTTGATTCCTTTGTAATTGTTATGTTTGTAAGTAAATTTGATTTCTTTGTTGAAAGAAAGTGTTAATCGTTTGAATAAAATATTTTTGATGTGGTCGTCTTTTGTAAAAGAAAGTTTAAATCCTTTCAATAATATTACTTTGATTGGATCGTAGATACGTATGTGTAGGAAGTTACGTTTATTTATTTGGACTTTATATGTCCGATATCAAATTTTAAAACTTTGAATGATAGTAAGGTTTTTATTTATTGAACATACAACGAAGAACTCATAGCTTACGACACTCACTAATATTTCCTACAAGGCCAAAATTAACCTTTCACCCAACTCAACAGTTTCCCGCCTCTTCTTTACACCATTGTCCTTGAACTCGATCTTTCACCCAACTCAACAGTTCCGACCTTGAAGATGATGAAGCCGAGAGAGTTATCACCAAAACGAAAGGACCAAACTTCAATTTTATCCCTTGCAGCTAGCCCATTGATGTGTACGATTTTCATCCAGCCATGGTTCAATGCATAAGACCAACTACAATCATTATTTCTCGATTTCTTCTTCGGTTTCTCGTAACCCCATCGGGATAGATTCAGATTATGAACCACTAATAGAGGATCGATTACTCGAACTTCTAGTTTTTTCGGGTTTCCTTTGTTATCTCTCTGTTGAAGATGAGCCTCTTCTTCATTATTCAAGAATGGTTGCAAAATTTGGGAACGAGGGATGACGAGTCTGCTTTGAACCTTGTTTACATCAGTATGGTAAAGAGTCCGGCTGAAAAAGTGGGTTGGATCTTGATCACTAGGTACTCCTAAATTATCAAGAAGTTTTCTCAATTCAGGAGAAACCAAGGGGGGTTGCTTTCCATCAACTTCATTCTCTTCCTTCTCAATACGGCACCGTTTCGCCTCAGAACCGAAGTTGGAATTTGGATTTGGATGCAATTACGGTGGTGCTGGCGGACCTAGCTGCAATTCCAATGGTACTGGTGGACCTGGCTGCAATTGCGGTGTTGCTGGCGGACCTGGCTGCAATTCCAGTGGTGCTGGCGGACCTGGCTGCAACTGCGGTGGTGCTGGTGGCGCCCGTGGAACATCAACGTCGACGAACATCCCAAAAAGTCTGATACCGGATCAAAGTGGAATGGCAGGAATGGCGGGAATATGATTTGCCATGATTATGGTAGAAGAAAGAACCCAAGAAAGGGAAAATTTTTAACAGAAGGAGAATGAAGAAAGTTCGAATTACAGAAGGATGGAGATTAGAATATGTTATATAGGAAGATCAAATATGATAAAACCTCCTACGCAAGTATATTTCAAAATAAACTAGATAGAATTTTGAACAAGATAGTTTTTCTTTACGTCAATAATTCGGTTATATCGCCATATATTTAATGTTTTAAAAAGCAAACGAGATCGTAATTTCCATATATACATTATAATATATATTTTCTGAAATATATTTCACAATTTGTGATTTTTTTTACTGTAAAATATCTTCGTTGCTTATCTTCGGAAATTAGATAGATTTTGAGACAATATCTTAAGATAAATTTTGACACAGTTAATGATCCTAATTCTACTTAATGTTATAAACAAACTTTCAACCAATCAAGAGCCTAATTGCAATTTTGTTTCGCATTGAATTTGAATTTCAGGACAGTACATCCCTCAATACCAACATCATGGCTAATTGTGTTCATAAAGGACTCGCAAATCTTCTCCAAATGCAACTTAAGTTTGATTTGAGATTGGAGATGGATGAAATATTGAAGGATTAGCAACCCTAGCTACTCAGTGTATAGAGACTTTGATGATTGTTATTGATTGAAATTAAAAAAAAAAAAGAGATTTTACTAGAATGCAGAAGATAACGAATGTAATGCCCAAATCAATTATGAAAACTTTAATAGAGGATTAAAACACATTCAAAGGAATTTATCAAAACAAAAATATTCTTATAATAAAGTAAGTAAAAATTGTATACTCTCCAGAATGAAGAACTCATACCCTACGACACTCACTAATATTTCCTGCAAGGCCAAAATTAACCCTTCACCCAACTCAACAATTTCCCGCCTCCATTGCCCTTGAACTCGATCCTTCACCCAACTCAACAGTTCCGAGCTTGAAGATGATGAAGCCGAGAGAATTATCACCGAAACGAAAGGACCAAACTTCAATTTTATCCCTTGCAGCTAGTCCATTGTTGTGTACGATTTTCATCCAGCCACGGTTCAATGCATAAGACCAACTACAATCATTGCTTCTCGATTTCTTCTTCGGTTTCTCGTAACCCCATCGGGATAGATTTAGGTTATGAACCACTAATAGAGGATCGATTACTCGGACTTCTAGTTTTTTCGGGTTTCCCTTCCTATCTCTCTGTTGAAGATGAGCCTCTTCTTCATTATTCAAGAATGGTTGCAAAATTTGGGAACGAGGGATGACGAGTCGGCTTTGAACCTTGTTTACATCAGTATGGTAAAGAGTCCGGCTGAAAAAGTGGGTTGGATCTTGATCACTGGGTACTCCTAAATTATCAAGAAGTTTTCTCAATTCAGAAGAAACCAAGGGGGGTTGCTTTCCATCAACTTCATTCTCTTCCTTCTCAATACGGCACCGTTTTGCCTCAGAGCCGAAGTTGGAATTTGGACTTGGCTGCAATTACGGTGGTGTTGGCGGACCTAGCTGCAATTCCAGTGGTACTGGTGGACCTGGCTGCAATTGCGGTGGTACTGGCGGACCTGGCTGCAATTCCAGTGGTGCTGGCGGACCTGGCTGCAACTGCGGTGGTGCTGGTGGCGCCCGTGGAACATCAACGTCGACGAACATCCCAAAAAGTCTGATACCGGATCAAAGTGGAATGGCAGGAATGGCGGGAATATGATTTGCCATGATTATGGTCGAAGAAAGAACCCAAGAAAGGGGAAATTTTTAATAGAAGGAGAATGAAGAAAGTTCGAATTACAGAAGGATGGAGATTAGAATATGTTATATAGGAAGATCAAATATGATAAAACCTCCTACGCAAGTATATTTCAAAATAAACTAGATAGAATTTTGAACAAGATAGTTTTTCTTTACGTTAGTAATTCTGTTATATCGCCATATATTTAATGTATTAAAAAGCAAACGAGATCGTAATTTCCATATATACATTATAATATATATTTTCTGAAATATATTTCACAATTTGTGATTTTTTTTTACTGTAAAATATCTTCGTTGCTTATCTTCGGAAATTAGATAGATTTTGAGACAATATCTTATTTAAGATAAATTTTGACACAATTAATGATCCTAATTCTACTTAATGTTATAAACAAACTTTCAACCAATCAAGATCCTAATTGCAATTTTGTTTTCGCATTGAATTTGAATTTCAGGACAGTACATCCCTCAATACCAACACCATGGCTAATTGTGTTCATAAAGGACTCGCAAATCTTCTCCAAATGCAACTTAAGTTTGATTTGAGATTGGAGATGGATGAAATATTGAAGGATTAGCAACCCTAGTTACTCAGTGTATAGAGACTTTGATGATTGTTATTGATTGAAATTAAAAAAAAAAGAAGAGATTTTACTAGAATGCAGAAGATAACGAATATAATGCCCAAATCAATTATGAAAACTTTAATAGAGGATTAAAACACAATCGAAGGAATTTATCAAAACAAAAATATTCTTATAATAAAGTAAGAAAAAATTGTATACTCTCCAGAATGAAGAACTCATACCCTACGACACTCACTAATATTTCCTGCAAGGCCAAAATTAACCCTTCACCCAACTCAACAATTTCCCGCCTCCATTGCCCTTGAACTCGATCCTTCACCCAACTCAACAGTTCCGACCTTGAAGATGATGAAGCCGAGAGAATTATCACCGAAACGAAAGGACCAAACTTCAATTTTATCCCTTGCAGCTAGCCCATTGTTGTGTACGATTTTCATCCAGCCACGGTTCAATTCATAAGACCAACTACAATCATTGCTTCTCGATTTCTTCTTCGGTTTCTTGTAACCCCATCGGGATAGATTTAGGTTATGAACCACTAATAGAGGATCGATTACTCGGACTTCTAGTTTTTTCGGGTTTCCCTTCCTATCTCTCTGTTGAAGATGAGCCTCTTCTTCATTATTCAAGAATGATTGCAAAATTTGGGAACGAGGGATGACGAGTCTGCTTTGAACCTTGTTTACATCAGTATGGTAAAACCTCCTACGCAAGTATATTTCAGAACAAACTAGATAGAATTTTGAACAAGATAGTTCTTTCTTTACGTCAGTTATTCTGTTATATCGACATATATTTAATAATTTAAAAGCATACGAGATCTTAATTTCCATATATACATTATAATATATATTTTCTGAAATATATTTCACAATTTGTGATTTTTTTTTACTGTAAAATATCTTCGTTGCTTATCTTTGGAAACTAGATAGATTTTGAGACAATATCTTATTTAAGATAAATATCTACACAATTAAGGATCCTAATTCTACTTAATGTTATAAACAAATTTTCAACCAATCAAGATCCTAATTGCAATTTTGTTTCGCATTGAATTTGAATTTCAGGACAGTACATCCCTCAATACCAACACCATGGCTAATTGTGTTCATAAAGGACTCTCAAATCTTCTCCAAATGCAACTTAAGTTTAATTTGAGATTGAAGATGGATGAAATATTGAAGGATAAGCAACCCTAGCTACTCACTGTATAGAGACTTTGCTTATTGTTATTGATTGATATTAAAAATAATTTGAGATTTTACTGAATGCAGAAGATAACGAATGTAATGCCCAAATCAATTATGAAAACTTTACTAGAGGATTAAAACACAGTCGAAGGAATTTATCAAAACAAAAATATTCCTATAATAAAGTAAGTAAAAATTGTATACTCTCCAAAATGAAGAACTCATAGCCTACGACACTCACTAATATTTCCTACAAGGCCAAAATTAACCCTTCACCCAACTCAACAGTTTCCCGCCTCTTCTTTACACCATTGTCCTTGAACTCGATCCTTCACCCAACTCAACAGTTCCGACCTTGAAGATGATGAAGCCGAGAGAACTATCACCGAAACGAAAGGACCAAACTTCAATTTTATCCCTTGTAGCTAGCCCATTGTTGTGTACGATTTTCATCCAGCCACGGTTCAATGCATAAGACCAACTACAATCATTGCTTCTCGATTTCTTCTTCGGTTTCTCGTAACCCCATCGGGATAGATTTAGGTTATGAACCACTGATAGATGATCGATTACTCGAACTTCTAGTTTTTCCGGGTTTCCCTTCCTATCTCTCTGTTGAAGATGAGCCTCTTTTTCATTATTCAAGAATGGTTGCAAAATTTTGAGACAATAAAGATATTATTTATCCGAAAATAAAATAAAATAAAGATATTATTTATCTATTTGTAAAATAAAGATCTATGTTTGTCCGTGACGGACACCTTTGATAAAAATACTAAATAACGCACATTTGTCCGTAACGGACAAATGTGCGTTATTAGTAAAAAAAATGCGCTAAATAACAGCGGCCCCATTGAGATTGCTACATGCAACATTTAAATCCAATGGTTAGAATTATGATCGTTGGAGCAAAGTTCGAATGTTGCAAGATCACATAGAAGAATGATCATCAACGACCTTCTCGAGTTGAGCAACTAGTTTTCTAGTGTTTGGTCTATGATTTATTAAACGGGATTTTAAAAAAGTGATATTGCATGTTAATTTTAAACCTTCAAGGGGAGGTGAGGAAGTTTTCGATGAAAACATTTTCACAAATTATTAAAGACCGCTTATCAAGCGGTAAGCAAGAAACCCGACAGACAACCCACGTAAATCCTACACCACTCAAGGCTACCTTAGCATATATTACGTTCGGTCTAGCACCAAATCTCACTATACCAACTGAGTATTGGTTAGGTTTTGACTGAATACGAGGAGTTCGTATCTCGAGAGTTGTTCAAATGCCAAGCGACCGGGCGTTGCCGCCGACCTATACGATCGAGTCTATTGTTCCGGCTACAAGCTCACCAGCCAACTTGGCAAGTCCAACCTTAGACGATCCACCATCACTGATCACCCTCGCAGCTTCATCTTTAAGTATCTTCATCCTCACACTAATCTCCAAACCTTCATCACCAACCATCAACATCTTCACAACCTTGGCAATCTCATCTCGATACACAACTCCATCTTCATCCTTCTCAACTCTCAACGCAACCCTAACAACATCCACCAACTCCACCGCATTCAACCTCTGCTCCGCAAACAACGGCCAAGCAATAAACCCAACTCCATTCACAACCCCTTCCAACACCGAGTTCCACCCACAGTGAGTCACAAACCCGCGAGTCGACTCATGAGCAAGAATCTCAACTTGTGGACCCCATCTCTCTACCACATATCCCCGTCCTTTCACCCTCTCCAAAAACCCGCTCGGCAAATACCCTAACGGATCTCGTTCTTCATTCAACGTAAAATACGTCCCGTGCGAAGCCGAATCATTCGGGGCTCTTACTACCCATATGAACCTCTGGTCACTTAGCTCTAACCCGAATGCTAACTCCGTTACTTGTTTCGTGGAAAGGGTCCCACCGCTTCCGAAACTCACGTATAATACGGACGCCGGCGGTTGGTCATCTAACCACCGGAGGCATTCTCCGTTATCGTTTTTATCATTTTTTCTCACTAACGGTCCGACGGCATAGACCGGTGGCTTTTCCGGCAAAGCGTGTATGGGCCCACACTCCAAAGCAGGAAAGCTATTCACGATGATCGCTTCTACTAACTCGAATCTCTTGGAATGATCAATAAGCCAATCAAAGTAAACACTATTCCGGTCGAAGATCGAGTCAGGAAGATCTTTTGCCTGAATCGGAGGTGAACCGGGGATATTCAACGGTTTATTCAAGTCCCATTGACCCGATTTCAGCATTTCGGGAAGCTTAGGTAATTGAAGAAAAAAGGATAACCCTATAGCTGAAGGAGAGAAGTATAAGTAAGATTTAATACCGAGATCAAACCCTATTGGTATGACGTCAGTAGCGAACATGTCGACGATCAAGGCTGAGACTCGGCGGTGACAACGACACGTCAGCTCCTCGAGGGTTTTGCCGAGAACGGGAAGTGAATGATTGACTGATCGGAAAACCCGAGATTTAAGTTCGTCGACCGGACTGGAGAACGGTGGGAAGGAAGGAGGAGGGAGGGTGATGACGTCGAAGCACGTGATAGGAAGTGTCGAGAGCACGTGCGGGGTGACGGAGGTGGTGGCGGTGGTGGTTGGGATTAGGATGAATGTGAAGAAAAGAGATGGGTTTTGAATTAGGAGGTGGCGAGCTAACTCCACCAGGGAAATGAGGTGGCCTGCTCCAGGGTTTGGGATGATGGCTATGTGGTTGTTCTTGAGCTTGTTTGGTTTATCCATGGAGGCTATTTGGGGGTGTGATTGGATTGTAATGTATATTGTTTGAAGTTTGAATGGAAGGTATTGCCAAAGAAGTTCAATTTATTATCATTGTTGATCTCTAGTTTTCTAATTTGCAAGTTACAACGTGGAGTCGAGCATCGAAGGATGATCCGATTTTATAATTGGATCTGAAAAATTCAAATGAAATGATGATTATAATTGGATTAAGTCCGACAGGTTGATGTACACATCTTACTACTTAAACAACAATTTGAACGATAACAGATAAATAACAAAACTGAAAGAAAACTTAAAGATAAGGGTAAAATAACAAAAAGGTTTTTTTTTTTTTTTTTAAAGGTACGTAGGTCACATGGTTCAATC
>BSUD01000001.1:724288-854348 GCA_033239045.1 Fagopyrum esculentum
AAAAAAAAAAAAAAAAAAAAAAAAAGTCTTTTTATTAAAAAAAAGTTGATATACACATCTTAATATTTACAAAACCAACAGTCGAAGTAATATTAGTATATTTATTTCACGAGGGACATTCTTGCCATACTGATATTTTAAGTATATTAGTTTTGATATGCACCAAACACATGCATGATAACAAAGTAACAAACAAGCAACATATGTAAGCTAAAACATCACAAGGATTACAATACCAAGATCATTACAACTAAGTAACACCAATATTAAGACATACTAATGAAAATGTCATGATCCTGAAAGCAGTAGAAAACAGCAAGCACCAGTAGATGAGGTTTAGACAAGTGCAGCACATTGATTAGTTTAGAGATTCAGGAATGCTTTCAAAGCTATAAACTATAATATATCAAGCTTGATTCTCTTGCTGGTAGTTCAGTGGCCTCCTGAACAGCATGATGTGTGGCTCGGGACGATGGATAGCGTAGTGAACCCATCCTCGGCTTTGTTGAACCCCAATTGCTCTCCATTCATTCTGCAGTGAACAAAATCATACAACAATATCAGCTAACCAGACAGTAAACTCAGAGATCCTTTTCAACAACAAATCATTGAATGGTGAAATTATAAAGTATTACTAGGTTCACTTTACTTCTAAACCATTCAATCGCAGATTTTCAGATTTACAATCTAACTATGTAATGAAATTATGGAGCATCTTCATCCATTCTCTACTAGATACACTATTCTTCCTCTAAACAGTAGAATCATTCAAAAATCATAGATACAAGCAAGCAAAGCATGAAATTAAATCCGTATCCTCAATCAGTCATTGAATATTGAAATCATGAAGTATTACTAGGTTCACTCTATATATTCAATCGCCAATTTTCAGAGTTACAATCTATTTATGTAATGAGAGTCTGGAGCATTTTGTTATCAATCAAGTATCAAGGCATTCCTCGAAGCTCAGAGATCTGATGGAGCATTTTAATCCATTCTCTACTAGATTCACTATTTTTCTCTAAACAGTACAAAACAATCAATCAAAGATCAAGGCGAGCATATTCATGAAATGAATTTTACTCAAGTTCCTCGATGTTAAGAACGCGGACTTACTTCAGCTAGAAGGCGGTTTTTAGGGAGAAGCTTAGCGACTTCAGGAGGAAGAACAACATGCCTGAAATCATAGAGAATTTCAACAGTGATTTCCAGGATTGAAAACAACAAAACGTTATTCATTCATTTGATGAAACATATGCTACATAGTAAACGCGATGAAAGTCACCTGAACTCGTAGACATCGTCAAAGTACTTCTCGGAGTATTGGATCTGTCCCATAGTTTATGTTTCAGATCAAACGAACTGACAATCCAAAATCAACAAGGAAGAAATTAGGGTTTCTTCAAGTCGTTGGAAATTTATAATCGATGAACAACAGATCAATAGAAGAAAACAAAGGCGAAACTGAACTTAAGAGAGATCGAGTAAGTGCATACGTACACTAGCAGTGATTGATAATCGAAGAAGTAAGCGAGTGCGAGATTAAGGATTTGCAGAGTGTGGAGGAGCGGGGCGGCCGATGGGGAATTAAGAAGAAGATGCGAAATTATTTATATCCAAGGATGTGAAAATAACGCGATAGAATTTTTGGTTTTGAAATTCAAATTTTAAATTAGTGTGCCGTTTGAGAAAGCGGAAACTAATGCAATAGCCGAAAAACAATTTTCAAAAATTCCGGGAATGTGTAGGAAAAATCCCCACATTTAAAGCAAATTGCAGAAAATATGAAGAAATTTTCAAGTTATAGGAAATAGCACCCCCTCCCACCCCATGTTACTTGTGGAGATACTAACTTGAGCATTGTTTGAAAATCATTTGTATGGGTGTAAAACTTAATTCGTGATTATCTGTAAGATTGTTTCGTGTTCGAGTAGGTCAAACAGTCGGTTATACAGTTATTTGATGCAACTTTTCTTTAGCAATAAAAAATAAAACTATAAAGGTTTGATTACATTTTAACCGACTCATTCTCGTCAAAATTTTCCTTAGGTTAGTCTACTTCAATAGATGTATTCACCAAAATTGATAGGTTAAATCAATTGCTAAATTTGATAGATCAATTTTAACCGAGGTTAACAACACTAATCTTAGAAATAAAAAAGCTATTGACCTCCTACAGGAAATAAAAAAACAAAATTGGATTCATCATGTTCGCATGTGTTGCCGTTATCAAGTAGAACATCTTGTTCTTTAGGAACAAAATTATTTTTAGTAATTAGCCTATTAGTCTTGGTACTAAGTTAGAATCACTTTCATTAAAAACCAAATCCATAAGTGAAAAATTAACATCACTGAAGAGGACGATATAAAACAACAAAGCCAAATCCATAAGTTGAAAATTTTGCTCTTAAATCTGGCTTACAAGAGACTATCAGATTGCACGTCAAAAGGATCGAAACTAAGTTTGATAATTTGTGTTATGATGATTATATCCGACTTCATATTGAATCTTCGTTTCTTTGACGAAGTCCAAAGCTGTCGCATTTTCAGAGAAATTAATTGTGTTGCTACCCGATTGAATCACCTGAGAATCTCGACCTCAAACATTAATTTTACTGATATTCCCGAATTTAGTGTTCTCATCCGTAAAAATATTTTAGGTTAGACCAACCTAACCGATTTTCATTATGAAAAAATAGATGTACCTGACATTTTTAACAAAATATGACCGGAAAATAAATAATACCAACGAAAATGGTGATAATACGATTTCAACACTATAAATGAAGGTAGTTTACCAAAGTAAAGCCAAAGAGAACATCAGGATAACTGATTTGCCAGTATACCCTAAAACAAGCATGTTTTATACCTATTACTTTTGTGGTCTAACACTTTCAGGTTCTAGAACTAATCTTTCCAATACTATTCCCTGTACATCCCTCCAAACCAATAAGAATACTGCTCTTGATGGCTGATCAGTGATCACTACACCTTGGGCTATACTAGCAAAAATGATCCATCTCTGTCCTTAGAGACCTCCCTTGGCTAACCCAGCAAAGGGCTATTGATGCAGACTGAATCTTGCAACTCTGTAACATCCTGGATGTTAGCAGTTGAAGGTCCTGTGATTGGCTGCTTGGGGACAGACTTGCGCAATGCGCATGTTCCGTCAAAAAGCATCAATGCGTACCGTTTTTGAAATTCCTCAAACTGCAAGGTAGAGACAGTAGTGTAGATATGTGATTACCATTTAAGGGCTTTTTGGATGCAGAACACAAGTTTTATGTCTAATAAAAGGGATGTTTGGATGTGTTACAATATAATGTCTTATTGTCAACATTAATCACTTTAATGGCATACCAAATCTACTATTTATACTGTATAATTTAACTTTAAAGCCCATGATGCATAATTTTGTTAGCATGACATCCAAGGAGACCCTAATTCAAAAAGAAATAACATGCATTACCTCTTGTTTGGGGAAACCAGAGAATCCAAACTTGTTGGTCCAAAACGGTTTGGCTTCAACAGCAGCAGGCAGCCAGAGATATTTGACGTTAAGCTCTCCAAGCAACTTCTCAATGCAGGAGTAAAGAACATGGAAATACCCCTATAGGAAATTGAAAATGCAAATAAGAAAATCAGAATAAAATATTATACTCTCTTTCCATATTTTTTAAGGAGGCTAAAAATATATGCCCTAATAATTACTCAACTATTTTACGTTTTCAAATACTATTACAACCCTTTTTAGTGTTTACATTCTCTGAAAATTGCACAAGGGTAATAATTGTGGGAAGTATATAGTAAAAATTATAAATTTGACAAGTGTTTTTAAACCAAACCAAAAGCTAAAATGCCATTTTTTGTGAAACCGAGGGATTGTCAAATGTACTCAAGGAAGAATGCGATTACCAGCTTTTCACACCCAGAAGATGTTGCAACTAAGGGAAGTTCTGCAATTTCCTTCCCAAGGATACGGAACACTCCAGCTGAAACAATCCTTGAGCTGCGTGATCGGGGAATAATAGTTACAGAAATAATAATCAGGTAAACGTAAAAGTGGAAGCATGAAGGGGAAAAAAAATACTTACTCCACAGTCAGGACTGCACTGTACGTCCCTCCAAGTTCCGAATCCTTCAAATTCCTCCTGTAAGAAAGGATGACGTTGATCTTAGAAGCCAGAAAATAAGTTAACAACAAGCTCACGGCGTAATGTAGTAATATGCAGCTTACCCATAAATCATGTGAGGTATGATATCTTGATTAGTGTCAGGGATTATTATAGGATCAAATTGCTCCTGAAAAGAACAAAGCCAAAATGTAAACAATCAGCATCAAAACGTCGAACTTAAAAGCAGCAACAGCACAGCCACATAGCAACCGCAGAGCTCTTTTAAAAGCAGAAAACTAGTACATCAACCCAGAGATGAGTCAGATTACCATCCAATATTGTGGTTTAGCCAAATCCCAGGTTAAAGTAGATCATATGATCAAGTAATCTTAGGTAAATGAACCAAACTAGCAGGCCAACCCCTAGCCCACTGAAGGGCTAATACAAAAAAAATGTGTTGTCATTATTGAGGCTTTAACTCATCACTTTATCAGCTAAGCATACAGAACATACAGTCTGCTACATTAGATCTATTTTTACTAAAGTATACAACTGAATCAGATTGCCTAACTCGAAAAATAGCGGGTCATCTTGCCCACTCCCCTAAAATTAAACTCAGGAGCATAGTTTCTGCTTTTCCCCTATTATGTTTTCATTCCTGTGATCAATACGAAAAGGCTCAAACAGAGAGAAGATGGCTAATAAATAAGGTAACATCCCTCCTGATTTCTCAAAGACATGGATTATTGTCCAAGTATTGTCTAACATAATGTTCATGTGTACACACACACACACACACTTACATATAGTAGTTCCTATAATGTATGAGCCAAGGTTTGCATCATAATTATGCGTTGCCACATCTTCACCACCATATTCATAGCCACAAGATATAGAATAGAAGAGAACACATTACACCAAGATCGCTGTCTTAGGATGAAAATTTGTATAATTGTAAAAAAAAAAAACTTCACAGAAGAACATAAGCCAGTGGAGGAAAAGATGAAAATAGGATGAGGAACTTACATGGAAAACAGAGACAGTTTCTCCAAGTAATGCTCTAGTATCGGCCTTACAAGACATTTTTCCACTTAAAAGCCGCCACTTTATATCAAGAATTTTATCCTCAGAACCACTTGCTTCATTCTTTTGCTTTGTTAAATTCAGAAGACAATCCGGAATCTGTTGTGCACCATCTTCAATCATCTGCTGGAGAACAGAATAAATCCTGTCACATTCAAAACAGCAGAACCACTTTCCTTCTGGCAATTCCTGCGATAACAGACAGCCACAAAGTGAGGGGAAATGTTGGAATAGAGCTGACACAGACATTAAGCGCTTAATTTCGTTACAAACCACGGTAACAGAAAGGAGACGAACCTAGTCCACTTGTGCATTATTGTTCATTTATTGCATTGATCGTCCCTACACCAGCCTAACCCATTTTCATATAAATTTGTTTTTTTTTCTCAGTCCTTTTTCATGCCCACGGCAGGCATGGGTTTCAAGTCAATGGTATCAATCCACTAAACCCTCCGGGACCTTAACAAAACGAGGAAGTGTTGTTGTGACAAACATTGAGATTGATGAATAATTAAGCCACAATGGACAAGGTTCGTTTTCCTTTCCGTAACAGTTCCCGTAATTTGTAACTAAACGAGCCCTAAATACAACTCATTACCTTCAAGTCCTGAATACCATGATCCTGAAGGCAACCCACATGAAACTCTTTCTCACACTGGAAAACAAAACCCTTGTTAAATATTGAATCAAAAGTTATTGATTGCATAAACTGTTGTGATGAAACAAGAAATACCTGATCACAGATTATAACTGTACGGCGACTAAATTCTCCCTGGGCAAAATCATGGCCTCTGAAATCCCAAATAAACAATCATCAGTTATTGTCTTGAACAATACAGTAAAGGGGAAAGATATTCATGTTAAAAAGAAGTGGGTAACTTGATATCAATTGCAATGCACCAAAACTTCCTATTAAATGAAGCTGCAGAAATGAACTGTGTGTTCTTTGTACTAGTGGAGTTTTAATGTTACTGCTACAGCTATTTCATTCAAACTCAACAGTAGTAAGAACAATTCATCACTTTCTGCCAATTGTAATTGCTTTCAGCTGCATAATGCATCTTTTTAAGAACACCATTAAGAAGTGTAGCAAATAACACTGTCAAGTAATTAATATCTAAGTGATTGCTTTAATTTTGGCAAAGCATGGAGACCTAATGATTTCAAGGAAAAAGAAGAAATCGTGATAATGCAAGTGTCGAGATAACATGCTAATCTATAAACCCAGAACCTTGCAGGGATGTTCTCTTATATCTTTCACTATAATACCAGCACGGGAAGCAAGCGTTAAAGTTTAATTGATCTGGCATAATAAAATACAAAACTTAATTTTATTGTTTCAAGTGAAAAACAAGGTCCCAAACTTGTTGTTCTCACTGCTAACCACATGGAGACTCAAGTGCAATTAAATAGTTGCAAATTAAGGGGGAGAAGCAGACGAACAAATATTTGGCCAAATTTTAATACAGGCAGGTACACAAAGAGGAAGCAGACGAAAGGATAGCAGTATAATGCTGATTCCAAATTTCAAATAGGAATATATTAACTACTTTACTTCAAAATTATTCTACTTCTCCTCACATCACCCTGAAGTATCGATGTTATACACGGTAATCTATAACATCATTAAGAGTGTGGCAACCTATAGCAACATCAGCTAGCTTACTTTATATACACAATGTATGTAATATTTTTGGACACGACTTGAATCGGTAACAGTGAGCATAAACGCAAACAGCCACCAAGTGAACATCTTTAATAGAAATAATCCGCTTGAGTGAGAGAGCTTATCGTGCCTCCGATTTTAGTAGCAGCAAATCTGTACTTTCTAAATATTTTATATATAAAGTAGTGCATTATAATATATAGGAAGGATCTCTTACCTGCATAAAGCACATCCACCACTTTCAGATATCTGAGGCTTCATTATACGGATGCAACGACGTCTGATCTCCTCTATGGAATCAACACCATCAACCCTACCAGCTGCTTTAGCATTGGCATTGCATTTAGCATACTTCTCCATTTGAAACTTATCCTGGCAATATCTGCAATACCAGTCTCCATCGGGAACCTCAAGCAGTGGTATGCATTCTAAAATCACAGTTGACGGAACAAATGTAAGCAAAACCCAGAGTAAAATCTAAACTGTTACCATCAGTATTAATTAAACAGCTTTGTATTGGAAAAAGAAAATTCATCATCACAGATGATATCATGGAGATAAGACCATAAGGATTTAGTAAACAGTATCCAAATCAAGAAAGCTTTAAATCTTAATACTTGAGACTTCTTCGTGAGATCTCTGAATATTTCTCCATTATCCAATATGCTTATGTACCCACACTTAAACAAATTACTACAAATCAATAGATGACTCTTCAAGCACAAGAAAAATATAGTTTATACGACACAATAGACCAAACCTTTGTGAAAAACCCTAGGGCAACCATCACAGCACAAAAGATCCCCTCGCTGAAAACAGATGCTGCACAGGTCATCGCTGTCTTTAGACGATAATTTCCGTGTTTTGGATATTGATACCGCTAACTCATGTAGGGACACGCCATTAGATGTATATATGTTCAAGTATCTGCCAGAATAGAGATGCATATCAAATTACTGGTTGTAAAGTTAATAAACATGCCATTAGAAGTACATATGTGCGAGTTAATGTCAGAAAATAGACCAGTATTCTTACCAACAGCGTAGTTCGAGAACTAGAGTAACATATCGATATAATATAAATAAAAATATTTTAGAACATTCTGAAGAAAACAGTATAGGCACGAAGCTTGTTCCTTCAAGAAACAAGACAGCTGGAAAATCATTGCAAAGTTGCTGCTCAAACTATTTTAAACAATATCAAACCTGACAAGCAAGGACTGTCAGCTGAAGAAACAAATATCAAATCAAATACTAGAAAAGGCCCAAGTGACGAAGAAAATAAAGTTCCTTTGTGCATATTCTATAATCTGTTGTATTCTTACCCCTGACGATGCCAAACAGAACATACCCGTCTGATATATCATTATAAATGCTGAAAACTACCTAGTTGGTCAAAGAAAGTGGCAGTTAGAAGTTAGAACAGCTAACCAATTTAGCAGACTGTAAACTTACGGTTTCCTGTAAGAAGCCGACCCAGCATGCGCCTCGAACTGTGACGGGCTGACCTGCCATTGAATGATCAGGACGTCATTACCTATGAATTGATTCAAAACATGCAAAAAAGACAACAATAAAAGCACTATAAACATACCACTTTGTTGCAGCACGTACAAAAGATTCCGTCACCTTTTTTGTGACCAGATAGCTTTATCTGCTCCAAAATATTTATCTATTCAGAAAACAAGATTCTAAATAAAATGTGAACACGATTGACTTTTGTCCAATCTTACTAACCTCGCCCTGCTTTAAATATCTTACTTCAGCTCCATCAGGTAGGTCATCACCCGCAAAAACCAGCTTATGAAGTTGCGAATCCCTTAAAAAAATTAACAAAACATTTTAAAGAAAACAGACAACAACAGAACATTGCACAACAAGACAAAGTATACATCTCCTACTTGCGAGTCAGCTTCCCATCTCTTTTATGTGCTGATGACAGAGATGTACTTGCATTATTGGATAGTTTATGCATAGACTTCTCTTGTGGTCTGAAACAAAAATATGAAACTGGAGATGTTACGATGCAACAGCAAAAGTTAAAGTGTATAATACATAAAATACGATGTTACAACAAGAAGATTCTCCGACAGTAAAAATGGTCATCTGCTAGGAAAACATAAGATTAGCTATTAGCTACAATACAAATAATATAAGTACACCCTGAAAGAGAAGCAAAATATGTTATCCAGTTGAGATTTGGAAACATCCGTGGATGAAAAAAAGGAAGAGTGTGAGAGGAAAAGAGAGAGAGAAACTGAATGAAAATTATTTGAAGTTTTGTTGTAGGTCTGTTACAAATATTTGTAGCAAGCTCTCTAACAGAACCCGAAGAGAAGCTAGTATCACCATGTAAGCACGTGCACATTAAAACGATACATCCTCTCCCGGACTAAGCTTGTGATCATCTTTATACATGATATATCAACAAAATAGCTGGAGAAATCAAACATTTGATAGAGATATGTGTGCAAGCAAAGCAAGCACATCAAGAGTTCTTCAGTTAAAAAAAAAACAAGTCTATGCTGAGTTTTCTTGGTATTATAGAACAAGATTAGTTTTCACCATACCAAAATAAGTGACGATCACATTAACAACGAAAGGATAACCCAAATCAATAACTAAAACACACAGACTGATACATGACATGCACAGAGTAAGGAACATCGGAAAGGAAATGAGTTTAGTTAAATATCTTTATCGTCATACCTATCAGCTTTGGTTATGTGCTTTGGTCTTTCCATGTCACTGACATCGCCAAGGACGCTTAAAATTGTAGCCTCCAATTTATCATGCTTACAATCTTTGCAAGCGTTTAAGACATCGCGGAAGGAACGACCATTTTCCAAATATATGTAATCAGTAGGGCGTTTATTTGAACTACCGGCGTGTAGCTCAAACACAGAAGGAGTAACAACCTACCAAAAAAACACGTCATACATGAAGCTTCTCATATATGTAAATCATAAACCTATCAAACAAGACACATGGAAGATTGAATATGTTTACATGTTCTCCCTTGCACTTCTCACAAAGGCACAATATGCCTGATCCTTTTACCACCCCTCTGAGGCAAGTCTCTGTTTGTAATTTACTCTGCAATATCAAAATCAAAGATCGAATACTTGAATAAATGCGTAATTGACAATGCTGAAACTGACTCAATGAATGCGTATTGACAATGCTGAAATTGACTCAAGCTGATGGTACACTTTACCTTAAATCCACGGATGTATCTTACGGATAAGCCCTCAAGCAAACCTGTTGACATAAGATCCTTCAGCACCCTGGGAACCGTCTTCCCATCTGCATTGCCCTTTGAATTATCGAGATCAAATTTCTGTTCGTCATCACTATCATACAACGTGAATTCGGTGTTCTTCTCCGCCCTCAGAGTCTCAACTAAGTGACTCTGATCATCATTATGATCGCTCACAACGTCCACAATATCGCCAGTTAGACCTCCTTCACTGGCACCCGTCAATTTATCAATGCCGACATCCTCGGCATTCGTCTCGGAGACCTGGTCCGATTTTTTATACCTCTTGCTGCTCGATGCCTCTTCAACTCCATTCACTCCAATTACAGGCGTTCTGACCCGGAACCGGCCCAATGAAGAGACAACCTCACTCTGAGACTTCAGAGCAAAAGCGAATTCTCGCTTGAGGCCTGCCCTAACCTTCGGAGAAACAGTAGCCTCCTCCACGTTTGTTACATTCTCCATTGACATCCTCCTTCTGAGCACAATTGATCCTACACTGGACTCCTTTCCAAACTTCCTTCCATCAGATTGGATAACATATCCAGCAAAAACAAACAAAATAAAGAATCGGTCGATTCTAATCGAAATTCGAATACACTATTCATATCTATGAACCAAACAGTAATCGATGTAAACACAAAACAAAATCTAGACAAAAACTATTCAGTATACCGAGATTCCACTCAATGAAAGCAAAATTTTGGTATTCCCAGAGGATTCTTCCATGGAAGGGTAGTGGGGTATGGATAGAGAAGAGAGTTCGAGGGAGAGAATTATCGGGTGGTAAATTACGGAAATAGCCCTGTGCCTACGTGGTATTGACGTCAGTTGAGAGTATGACGTAGTGTGAGTCACTGACTGATATTGTTACTCATTTTAGATATTAAAAATTCACTTATTTTTTATTTAGTTATTAACTTATTTAGTTTTATTGACTAAGTTCTACGCTATTGTTTAACATATAAAACAAAATCCGTAACCGAAATGATAGGGTAGTTGATGGTTTGAAATTAATCTGATCATGAACTCCCCGTATCATATAAGGGTTGTCGGGTTGGTGTTTTATAAAATAATTGCGTAAATCCGGATATTAGAAACTGTCTATTTAGTTGATCCGGGCTACAATATATTACTTGGGATGTCCGAATATCCGAGTTGGATATTCCGCATATTCTATATAAAAAAAACTTATTTTGAAAGATAAATATATAAAATCGGATATTTTTTATATTTAGATCGAATATCCGATCAGATCCGGATGAGAATTGTCAAGTATCCATATTCCCAAATCTAAAATTGATCAACTTTCTTTTGTGTGGGAAGGAGATTCGGTGATCTCCGGCGCATCTAGCCGCGCTTATTATATATGGAAAAAGTGGGCTAAGACCCGACCACTTACATCGCAACCTAAAAGGTCCACTACACACACCCTCAGGAGGGTCACTCAATACACTTAATCCAACAGGAAAATTAAAAGCAAGAGTGGCAAGACAATCCGCGACATTGTTTGCCTCACGGTAGGCATGCCGGTACTGGATATTTCAGCCCCTTCTAAGGAAGTCTTGACACTTAGTGACCAGGTTGGTCACTAGTAAGAGGGTGGTACCGAGGTAATGTTTTGCTTAGTAGGGTGATTGCAATTTGTGTGTCTGTTTCAAGAATTACTTCTCGACTACCACTCTCCCAAGCAACTTTTAACTCATAATAGATAATAATGGTATAACATGTTCAAAGAGATTTCATCGTATTAAATTTCACCATGGTTGAAATTGGAAATTAAAACAATATTTGAATCATCCGACTACACACCCTCCTTAGATAATAATGGTATAACATGTTCAAAGAGATTTCAACATATCTGACATCAAATCGTTGTCCACAAATAGAACAACATACAAACAAGGTGTTTGATTAAATCAGATCTTATCTTGGTTCATCGTATTAAATTTCACCATGGTTGAAATATCTACTATACAAATTCATAAAACGAAATGATTGTAGTTATTCTTCAACAAATTTAAAAAACCCCAAAAAAAAACATACAAAACATACATTAGTGGTTAAGAGATGAGGAGATTACCGCCGGTTGCTTGTAAGGTATGATGGTTTTCGGCGTAGATCTTTCTCTGACAGTAAAGAGGACAATATAGAAAGATACTGGTTGTAAATTGTCAAAATCCGAGCTAAAGTCAATTGTTTATGTGAAGAAAGAAGCGAGAGATAGAGAGAGAGACTGAAAGCGGCGGAAGCGAAAGCGGCGGAAGCGAGAAGAGAAGAGATAAACTTTTAGGGTTTCAATATCCCTTACAGGATATTTATACGAGTATATGGTATAATGAATAGTATAAAGAATTAATATAAATAGTAGATATTTATTTAGGACTAATAATTTAACGAAAAAGTTGTATACACTGCCTTAGTTTTACTAACAAAGTTCTCACAATATTTCGTGGCGTCATCAACAGACGCCCTTTTGTTTGAAATTTTTTTTTAAAAAGTTGGGCACCGGCTCTCTCTCTCTCTTTTTTTGAAAATGGAAAGCGGTTCGACACTACTAGACGGCGCGCCGTCTAATGGGTCAAAAGACCGAAAAAAATCGACAGACGGACAAATCGTCGTGAAGGACCACAAATAAAGGAGAAAATGAATATACAAAAATACATCAAAATGACACCGAAAGCAAAAAGGTCTTCAAGGGAAAGCAGGATGATCCAGCAACGAGCATAAACGTTTATCTTCGAGGGAAGTACACAGGGAGGAAGCCTGGGGAACAACTGTGTATACCTCAGATTTGGACACCGTCTCTCTTGGCACCGTAGCCTAGAATGAAAAAAATGTTTATTAATAAATAGTTTAGGTTAATCTATTAAAATGATTATTCATTAAACTTTCGTAGCAACCTTTGTCAACCAAAATCTATCTTTATGCGGTTGATTTTATTATATTTATAAATCTTATCCCCAATCATCATCTTTAACCTCGTAAACTCTGATAGACGACCTCTAGATTATTAGTTTCAATAATAAAATAGGTATTAGTTTCAATAATAAAATAGTTATTCATAAAACATAGCAATATAATTATTAGAAAGTTTTAGTAGGTAACATAAGTTATGAAAATGATCTCGAACTTTTTATTTTATTTTTTACTTTTTAAATTTTCTTTTTACCTTTTATTTAAACAATAATATAATATATTCATTATTAAAAAGTATAATTCCTTATAAATAAATTGTATTGTCAAATTATACTTTCTCATTTTAGTATCATCAATTGTTATCATTTGTGCCGCCATCAACAATAACTATAATGTCATACTCCATCAGTTATATCATAATCAAATATTCAAATGTATGTAATATCATAAATAATGTTGTCAAAAAAAACTATTGTCACATCAACTATATTGTCATCAACTATCAACTACGTTATCAATAATTATAGGGTAATCTCAGACACGTTCATCAACTATGTTGTTACAAAACACCGTTATTATCAACCTACTATCATCAATTTATTGTAAAAAAATATTTTTTTTTATAGAAAAAATGAGAAGAAGAAAAAAAGTTAAGTACTCCCTCTAATTTTGGGCATTAGAATCTTAAATTTTTGGTTAATAATATTTGTCATTATAAATATTATTAAAACTTAAAATTTTCACAAATAAAAATTTAATTACCTTTTCAATATTATTTGTATTTTTAAAATAATATTTATTGGAAAATCCTATAATACTCTACATTCTTCCATTGTGGTGAAATATGAAAAAAAAAATATCAGTGTGAACCGGTCATATTTTTATGCAATAATGGTTTACATTGAATGGGTTATGACTATTAAATGTAAATTTATACTTTTTCCAATCAACTACTCCCTATAGTTTTTAATATTTGGGTATTAGAACTTCAAAATTTTGGTTCATAATATTTGATATTATAAGTATTATTAATACTTATAAATTTTGGTTCGTATAAATATAACTCGAAAGATCGAAAATATTATTATATTACTTTCCTTGTATACAAGAATTAATATAAATAATTTTCTTATACACGATTCTTGTATCGTATATTTGTATAAAGTAACTCAAAAATATTATTAGATTAATTTTCTTCTACACAATAATTAATATAAATAATTTTCTGTACACAATTGATTTGATTATTTCTTATACATAAAACTCATTAATCTTGTATAAAACTCATTAATCTTGTAATAAAAGTTGATATATACTCATTTATTTATCGTCAGAAACATCACTAAGGCAAAGTTATCATATAACATACAAAAATCGAATACACTCATAAATCGTAATCAAGTTTAAACTCGGATAAACGATGATTACTCAAGTAAGGCTACTACAAATACACCAAACACATTGCACTACATACCCATATATATCATAGATAACTCTAAGATTCAAACATATAAACCCTAAAATATTGGCCAAAACTGACCTAACAACACTAACCAAACTTGCATTTGCCAAAGATCATGAGAGTTGCCCTACATAGATTACGCCCGTCCGGCCAGCCGGACTGGAGCCGGTCGGCTGCAGCCAAGCATCTATCCCATCTTCTTAGCGTCTCTAGCGACCAACGCTCCGTGCACTCCGCGAATCACTACATAACCCTAGATGAAGCCAAGAAGTGTGAATGATCTCTCTTGCTATTTGCTTATATATATATATAGACAAGCCTTATGAGGAGCTTTAGGCATATTTCATGAATGTCCTCTCTATATATATTATATAAAATTGAATTCTAATTAAAATATATACCAAAAAGGTATGATTTCATGTATAAAGATTTGAGTTTTTGATTCATGTGAGTATTACTTTGTTGTTTTTTGAGCATCTTCTATAGAATATGCTACTTTCAAATAGGTTCTTACTTCTTTTTTCCCCTTCACATTTTGCACGCATACTTATTTGCTATGAGTTTTTGACTTGTTCATATCCCACTAGCTAATGAAAAAAGGAGCTTTTTAGGTTAATGTTTTTATGCTCTATGTTGTCCGGTGGGCTTTTGATATTCCACCATCATTTGTCACATGGGACTCATTACCACCGACTATAATAGTTTCTAGCATCAAAAGCTGACTCGGGCTCGACTCACGTTCGACTTGTCAAAAGTTAACTCGGGCTCGACTCACGTTCGACTCGTCAAAAGCTGACTCGGGCTCGACTCGTTTATAAACGAGTTGAGCTTGAGTATGTCAATGCTCGGCTCGTTCGGGTAAAGTTTGGCTCGTTCGGCTAAAATAAGACTATATGAGCATTATTTTAGCCGAGTTTGGACATGCTAAGCTTGGCTCGTTAGATTGTATAACCCCCTATCCGGAGCAATGTAGCATAAATGGTAAAATGTAAAGGTTGGTGTCGTGAGAGTGGCCGATGGGTGAGATCCGCGGCACAAGATGGCTTTGGTGTCGCGGATTGAAGGGAGACGGGGAGAGCGAAGAGAATCAAGGTTAGACTATATCATGCGAGAACAAAGAGTTAGATAATTTCCCCTTGAAATGTAAGTAGGATTGTTTATCGGTTTAAACTCAAGCCAATTTTTGGCCAGACGTGGAACAAAAACCTAATTTTTGTGTATATTACAATTATCGACTCATACATATGGTGACGGCGTATACGAGTTCAAACCGAGCTTTTTTGAACCTGAGACGAGACCAAATAGCTTGTCTCATGTAACATCTTTACAAGCGTGAAAACAAAATAACAACATTAGATCAAGAATTGAGTCTATATGAAACTTGACAAAGATTAGGTTATAATTTTCATTTTGTGAGTTACTAATTTTATCACCCGATCAAATATTTGACGTCCTTATATAGCATGCCCATTATTTGTATTATGTATTTTATCAATGCCAATTTGACCGTCCGATTTCTTCTCCACCTGATTCCGATTGATGTACTTGCGAGATTGATCAAGGTCCATATCTACAACTTATTGTATGAGGTCTTCCATGTTAGAGTTAATGAGAAGATTATATCTTAGTATTTGGGTTTTTGCGGAGTTATATATTGCTCCTTATTTTAATGTACTTTTAATATTTATATATATTGAGTTTGGTTAATATCTACCGATGACTTCATTAAAGGTGAACTGACCATTATCTCGAGATTTTAACGCTCGTATCTATTACGAGTGTATCATGGACTAGTGGGACATTCGCATAGAATGCGCCTCATTCTCATGATATCAGCTTCACACATAATATTGCAAATATGCTCTATACATTTTTTCAAACTGTTAGAGATAATAAGGTCCCACATCCGACTCTAGTATATAAGGTCGGTGGGCTACTTCTATTGCCAATTGGTTTTAGCATGGAATCTCGTCGGGTTTATGTGATGAGTTTGAGCCTAATGCGCATGTTCGCTCGTATGCACACGACCCCCGCTCTACCGGGTCCGTTTGTATCGAACTTTGATACTTATATGTGGTACGTACTACATTTTATTTAATATTTCATCTTCTCATTCGTGCTTCACTTTATTTATTTTTATTATAAAAATGGTTTATCATCTAATAATTTAAAAAGTGATCGACGGATATTGAAGAAATACAATAAAAAATATAAAAAAAAGTACATCGAAACTCGGGTTCATAGAACTTTTGAGGAGAAAGGATGATGATCCATTCAACAAGAAGAGACGAGCACAACATTCATCGTCGAAGGAAATACACGTGTAGTAACTAGTAAGTAGAAGAACAACTATGGAGATTTCAGACTTAGACTCGAATAAATTATGTTATCGATCAGGAGTCGGTCACAAATTCATGACCCTCCTAGACAAACAATTCGAAACGCCGCCAAAACAAGTATCAAACTTGAAAAACGACACTGGAAACGTGAAAACTTGACAAGTATAAACATCAAGGGTCCGTTTGGTACGATTTCGGATAATCAATAATCAGTTTTGGAATCACTCAAATCGATTTTTGTGTTTGATAACAAAAAGATATATTAGAGTAAGTGATTTCATATTTCTTAATTCCTAAAATTGTTTCTCGAGTTTATGTCATTCCAACTCATATTTTTAAATATAGCGTTTTAGGTCATTGATTTATCATAAACTAATTAGGACATTGATATTTCATAAAATTAATGTATTTTCAACTTAAAATATTAATTTATAATCTTAATCGAATATCATGTTTCATAATCTTATTAGATATTTATTTATTAATTATTTCATCTAATTCATACATTCGTACCAAACGAGCCTATATTTATTAGAGTGACAATGAAACACATTATAATTGGGCAAACTGAAGTTTACAGTAATGACATAAAATAGCATGAATTTTTGAAATTGCGTAAAAGGTTCACTTGTGACGTAAGTAACAATCACTATCTTAATATAGGTTTTGTAACGTTAATATTAAATATGTCTATATGTCATTGCCAACACTAAACGTGACATTAAACAATGTTTTTTTATACGTCATCATGTTTATAATTAAGAAATAATTATGTGAATTTTTTTAATTGTATAGTTAAATGATATATCGTATTTGGTAATATGAAATTATCGTAGACGAAGATAAATAAAAATAGTAAATGATTTATAGAGATGAATAAAATAATAATTTAGTATGTATTTGGTATAAAGGGGTTATTACAATACAATTATAATTTTTTTAAAAAAATATATTATTAAAATCAATCCAAAGAAGATGTAGGGGTAAAATGGGATAAATTGTTATCATCTCCCGATTCATACAAATAATCAATTGTCAAAGAAACTAAAATTTTTAAAGATTTTCATCCCCTAATAAATCCTAAGATAATCTCCATTCAAATAAAATGTGTATCAAACACCATAAATTGTCAACTTAGTAAAATAGGTCACGCCGATTGATTTTGTAAACGCACGACGGTTACGGAATTCGTCACGGGTTCGGTAACCGTAAAAAAAAAAATCATTTTTTTATTCTTGATATCACGGTTACGGATCCCGTAACCGTGGTAGTGTCATAATTTTTTTTGTTAGAAGTCACAAAGAAAATTATCACGGATCCGGAACCTGTAACGTGACGGTTACGGGTTCCGTAACCGTGAAAATATATCACGGATTTGGAACCCGTAGCCGTGACGGTTACGACTTCCGTACCCGTTGTGCGTTTGTGAATTCCATATCAAGTTTAACAAGTTATAAGAGAGGAAGATGCGCCAATTTAAAGTTCAAATACATCTCGATAAATTCCCATTTTTATTGAGAATTTCCTGTCCCCGTATTTGAATTCAATAATAGACTCTTTATCGAAACTCCCCACGAAAATCTCCGATGGTTCGGAGATCGGATCGGATCGAGTAGGTTTTTTTTTTTTGATACATGGATAAACAATTAGGCGGATCAATTTCGAGACACCAATCGGCCTAAAGCATCCATACGGATGAGGTGACGAACATCTTCAGGAATTGCATTGACGTCCGGCATGGCCAAGTGTCCGTGCATCGCAATCCTATTTGCAACCCTGTTGACTTCCCTGTAAATATGATGTATCCTGTAATATGGGAAACCTGAGATAGATAGGAAATATCATTGATAATCAAGTCAAGCTTCCACGGAAGTTTCCAAATTTACTTAACCGAATTGATTATAACCAAATCATCCCCTTCAATATCGATCATTAGAAAACCTTTCTCTTTTGCCTTTTATAAGCCCATTCGTAGCGCAATTGCTTCTGCTTCCAAAACAGAATTTGCGTTACATGTACCGCTACCCATTGCAATTGGAACGGCACAATAATCTCTGATGATAAAATCAAAAGAGAATTGATAAGTATCACGGAGATGCATCAAAATGGTACATATAAATCCATTCCCCATTTTTCTCCCATCGCCCTCATCACACCACTTGAATTGTATTCGGGCCGTATAAATCCATTCCCCATTTATGTGGACTCAATGGTCCATTGGGCCTTAATGGTCAAATGGGCCTTGATGACCCAATGGGCCTTGATAGCAATAAAAAATGGCTCAATAAATGGGCCTTAACTAATTTGCAATTAAGGATGTGTTTGTTAAGTCATTAAGTTAGTATTTTGGTGTGTGTTTTTTTCTCTTGAAATTTACGGTTAAAATCACTAGTGTTTTGTGTTTTAGAGTGTGTTTTTATAATAAATTTATTCATGTTTTCTGTTTCAAATGAGTGTTTTGGGTCCAAAAATACAAAATTGTCCATTGAATTTTTTTCTTATTACAAATCAAAACACAGTTTTATTCCAAAACACTAAAAAACACTAGCTTAAGTCAAGTAAACAGTGATTAGCGTTTTAAAAACACAAACACTCCGAAAGCCACTAATAATGATTAAGCAAACATATACCTTTCGGCTATGATTATTCAATGTTTTAATTATTTCAAACTCCTACTCTCTTTTTTTTTTCTTTCTTTTTTATCTTGTTTGAAATGCTCTTACAAGAACAAACCAATTCTGAAATACCATGGAGCCAAATTTTTCGGTTTAACAAGTTTTCACGATCTGATATCAAGATTTGTCGTATCAAACAAGTCTCGTGTATTGAAAGGTCAATAAACCGACAAAGAAACCAATCATCATTGCGGATAACAACATAATAAGACAACATAGATTACGCAATGCTAAGCTTTTTCCTAAAATCTATTCAAACAAATGAAGGATTATAACATACAATACTAGAGTAATAAGGGTATGTTTAGGAGTGTAATACGAGCCGAACGAGCCGAGCCTCGGCATGCTCAAGCTCGGCTCGTTTATAAACGAGCCGAGCCCGAGCCCGAGCCAAACCTAAAATTTATACGAGGTTTAAAACGTGCTCAAGCTTGGCTCGTTTAGAAAGTGAACGAGCTCGAGCCGAGCTTTTGGCGAGCCGAGCCCGAGCAGAGCCCAAGTAGCTCGGCTAAAATAATGCTCCTATAGTGTTATTTTATCCGAACGAGCCGAGGTTTACCCGAACGAGCCAAGCTTTGACATGCTCAAGCTCGGCTTGTTTATAAACGAGCCGAGCCCGAGCCGAGCCTAAAAATTATACGAGTTTTAAAATGTGCTCAAGCTTGGCTCGTTTAGAAAATGAACGAGCTCGAGCCGAGTTTTTAACGAGTCGAGCCCAAGTAGCTTGTCTCATATTACAGCCCTAGGTATATTAGAACAAATTGAACATTAATAGAAAATCAAGGAATATCTTGATGACAAAGCAACTCACAAAAGAAAGAAAAAGTAGATTAACGAAGCAAGAATATATAAAGAGAGCATACTATATTAATGTTTTTTTAAAAGTGATTTATTTTCCAATTCATTGATCTTAAAGTCTTAACATAACATAAGATACCTTAGAAAGGAAAAGTAGTAGGACAAGTATATTCCAAAGTAACTATAAAAACCTTCTCTACAACGAACAAGTACCTTCAATTACTCTAATAAGAAGCAAAGTATATTTTCAAGTTATGATTAGAATACAATCTCAGTTCGTCACGAATACGTGAATCAGTGTTTATGCGGATATTACCAAGTCGGGTTTTGCACTATATTTTATGCCGACAGCTTTATAATATAGAATCAACGTTTATAATATCTGAAAGATAAAAATACCCTAAAGATAAAATATGTTAGTGCCCGTTTGGTTGGAGCGGTGAAATGGAAACAAAATGAAATCGGATTAGGGTAAAGAAAGGAAATGGAAATGATGGGATTACTTTCATGTGTTAAAATATTTCTGATCAAACGTAGTTTTTTATTGATTCGAAATCATTCCGTTATCGGGAATGATTTTTAGCGCTTCCAAACGAGCCCTTAAACTTAATACATGAGTCGAAAATATAATGCAGAAAACAACGGTTAATCCATGATACAATACATCACACTCCACAACCTAACACGACTTTAAGGTCATATATAAATGAACTAGAATTCTATCTTAAGATGTCTTGAGTATCATACAAGAAATACCTTAGAATTAGCATACTAAGGTAGGGTTCCAATGACAACTCAAAAGCACACAAAGAGTCATTAGAATATGTATCAAAGGAGATTTGAGTTATCTCTTCTTTGATATATAAACACAATAGAGAACATTCTCTTCATTCAAACCCAAAAACAAACCCAAGAGAAAAAATGGCTGGTGTTACAACCACAAGGCCTTCACAATCAACCCGAACCGGGACACAATCGTCCACGGTTAAGATGATAGCCTTAGCTCTACTAGCCTTGATCGTCCTCATCGGCTTAATCGTCCTCATTACATGGCTCGTACTCCGTCCTAAGAAGCTCGAAGTCTCAATCGATGAAGCCTCTATCCACAACTACAATCTCACAAGCTCGAAACTCAACTCAACGTTTGACTTCACGATTAGGGTTTACAACCCTAATCGTAGGGTTTCCGTGTACCACGACACAATGCGGGTAACCGTATTTTACAAAGGACAACTTTTGGCAACCGAAGATATGGAACCTTTTTTCCAAGGTCACAAGAACTTGACTCGGGTCAGGCCCGAGGCAGTGGCTCATAACGTCGTGCTTGATGAGTCGATCGAGAAACCCTTAAAGTGGGAGAGGACCGGCAGCGCGGTTAACCTCGACGTTAGGGTTAATGGGAAGATTCGGTTTCGGGTCGGGATTTGGAAATCAAGGCATTATAAGCTTAAGGTAAAGTGTGCTCCTGTGGTTGTTTTCTCGGATCCTAAGAAGTTTAGGCCAATGATATGTGACGTTGATATTTGAACATAAGAAGATCAAGGAACATTCCAAGTGATCATATTCTATGTTTGTGTCTTGTTCTTGTTTAAGGTTTCACTTGCAATGTGTGTATTAACGTTATTCTTGTTTATTGTTTTTCCCTTTTTGTAATCTATTTTTTTTATTGTTTGTGTGTATTATTCATTGTTTTGATGATGAGTATGACAATTGCGATTGTATTTGTTGACAAGATAATATTTTCAATGTTATATTTCTTGTCTATGTCAGTTTGGCTAATAAAAATGACACCTACACGGTGTTAATTGATTATTTATATTTATATATTTATTCAAAATTATTGACATTTTGTTTAGTTATTTTGCTTCATAGAAGAATTCTTGGCTCGGAATTAAAAAGTCAGGTTGGTTAATAAAAAAATATATAATATGAAAAAAAAGCACTTTTCTTTTATTTTTTGGTTTAATTAATCAGCAAGAAAATAATGCACTTATTTCATGACATAAGAAAATAATAATTTTTGTAAAGACTAAGAAAAATAATCTAAAGTATTAATAATATTTTGAGGAGAAAAAAATTAATCCAAGAAGTAGTATAGATATTATTTTTTTAAACGGAAAGCGGTTAGGTTGAATTATCTTCGAGAGGTAGTACACCCTAAAGTATCCTTGCGGATGAGAACACGAAGTTCGGGATCGTCAAAAAACAGGTGTTGGGTTTCGATATTCCCAGATGGGTCAGTCGGTCAGCAACACAATTGGTTTCTCTGAAAATATGTCTGATATGGAATTCGTCAAAGAAGCGGAGATCCAATATGGAGTCGTAAATAATCATCTCGACCTCCCACGGGCAACTCCATAATCCTTGGAGTGCCTTGATAACACAAAGGTTATCACCCTCGATTTCAATTTTTGTTATATTTAATATGATTGCCTCTTGTAGACCTGATTTGAGAGTATAAGTTTCCGCTTTAATTACCGAGTTAAAGTTATTTTTTGTCGCACCAAGGCTAATAACCTCACCCTTGTGATTCCGAATCACAAAACCAATAGAAGTTATTCTATAATCGAGTTTGGATCCATCAAAGTCAAGCCTATGGAATGTATAGATATTATCATTAACAACTAGAAACAATAAAAAGTTTGTTTTTTCTCCAAAAACTTTTTTTTTTCTCATTTATTTTCAAAAAAAATTGGGACATAATGCATAAAAATATAAAGTATAGAGCACCATCCCAAAAATTGAAAAATTATCTTATCTTATATCTATTAAAGCAGAAGCCACTATTGCCACGTGTTAACGCCAGGTTTCTCGAAGGCTAAAAAATTATTTTAAAAAGTGATTTCTAAATATTAATATAAATTGAAAATTGATTTATAAATTTTTTAAAAAATATTTAAATAAATATTTTTATAAAAATATTTTTTAAATTTTTACGAATTTCTTTTTTTACCAACAAATATATCTTAACAAATCAATTTAAAAATATAATTAATTAGAAGAGATAAATACTTAAAAGAGAATTAAAAATCATAATATATGATTATAATTTTATTTTTCGGATTTTTATTTTACAAAAATATACATATAAATTTTCAAGTATTAAATATTTATTAAAATTGAACCCGCACAAAGTGCGGGTAATACACTAGTATGTATTAAAGGAGAGACTCTTTTTGCCACGTGTCAACGCCATGTTTATCGATGTTAAAAAATTATTTTTAAAAAGTTAATTAATTAAAAGTTAAATAATTAGAAGATTTACTAAAATAAATAAAACACTAATTATCTTTAGAAAATTTGTTGGATACATGATTTAAACAAAAAATTATAATTGAACTTTTTTTTTTAATTTCATATAATCTGACCAAATCCGAAAATTTAAACCGATTTTGTTTTAATAGTAGATTTTACAAAATAAATTAAAAATGTAATTACAATTTTCATGTTTAATTTTATTAAATATTTACCAATTCTCAACTTTACTAATGGGATGTCGTAAACTAAGCTTCCTTAATGTAACAAAAAATTTGCGGGTATAATAATATTTATTTGTAGAATAACGTTATATCTTGACTTTTTCGACCTATAAATATCATCTATTGTTAGTCCAATTTTCCATAAAATTTTTATTGTTTTTAGTTGTTTCTATATCCAAACTTTATTCAGTGTGTGCTCTGTGTGGTGATGTTGGGATCATTGTTAGTCAAACGTGTCGGAATGATGCAGGTTTCAGCGGTGTAGATGGAGTTTTGTTCGAAGACAAGGGAGGGAACCAAGCGGCACACTGGATGGCTGCAAGAAGGCCTACTACATGCACCTGTTAAATTTAGTACGAGGTATTTGCTGCAAGAAGGCCTACTACATGCACCTGTTAAATTTAGTACGAGGTATTTGCTTCCGGAAGCCTTTTATGCTTTGTTATATGTGAATTTGGAGGATGATTGATGTTTTGTGATATAAAAAAGACGTTAATAATGTTAGGCTTCATAAAAGTAAGCATATAAATGTTTTCGATTGGTTGTTCCGGAAACCTCATTTGTATGTTAATGTTAATAATTTATAATTATATTCGCTACCCTTTTTTCCATCTAATTTGTATAATAGATGTTATTGGTCAAATGTTTTCGATTGGTATCATGAATGATCTTGGTATGAAAAGAGATATATGCTTAGAAATTTAAGATAATCATATAAATATATAAAATCTTAATATTGTTAATATCATGTTTTATTATTGTTAAATTTAGATCAGTTCATTATAAATATGCGAACATTTAGTGACTAATTATTGTCGTTGTTAGCAATAATCTTGACTATGTTGGTCACTTATACCATAATATTCTCTCTTATTTATTATCACTCACCGATTTTATCTAATAAACCTACAATTATACTTTTTTTATTTTATCTAATAAAACTAATATTATACTTATGGATGATATTTATATAAATCGGATATGCATATTTATCCGCAATATATATATATATATATATATATATATATAGTTTGTAAATTATGTTTCGAGTGTATATATTATTTATATCAATCTGATAGTAGTTACAGTGATTGAAAATGAATTTACTTTAATTTGATAAGATATATTGATAAATTTCAAAAAAGTTTAAATTGATAACACTATAAAAATACATAAATAAGGACAAGTAAAATTTTAAATTTAATACACATAATATTTTTTTGTTGATAAATTTTTATCCATATATTTATGTATGGATTTAAAAAAATTAAAAATAACATAATATTATATATAATTCAATATTGTCAAAACCCGTACAATGTGCGGGTATTACACTAGTTGTACATAATCCAAAACAAATAAAAAATATGGGTACTATTCCAAGTATTCCAAAATAATATATTGCATTTATAATGTTTGGGCCTATTTGAGTCGGTGGGAGCCAATTAGCCCATAAGTAAGGAAGGCCCAGTAACATGTTATTGGGCCCAAGTATAAAGCCGATGTTGGATAGTATAATGACATAACTAAATACATGAATCATTCATTTAATCGAGAAGATTTTGGTCTTTTTTCGAGTTTATAAATTAAATGTGTTTATATATGTTTATAGTTTATTTTCGAGTTTATTTCTAAACGAGTTTATATGAATAAATAATATAAGGTTGTTTATTATTTATTATTTTATTTTGGTTTTAGTGAAATGTTTGAACAAATGATCAATGTTTGAAGTGCGATTATAATATAAGGTTGTTTATTTTATTTTATTTTTTTTGGTTTTAGTGAAATGTTTGAACAAATGATCAATGTTTGAAGTGCGATTATGAAAATTTAGGTCAAGTGTCGGAATTCGAAGGTGAAAGGCTAAAAAATTTGCTACACATATCCAACACAAAATTCCCCAACAAAACCAATTCACCAGCCACAAAACGTCATTTATTCAATTTGTCACTATTTGTGGATATTTTGGGAAATTAGTTTTTCGCTTCGTCTGACATCATATCGCCAAGATTCGTCCCAATTCTTGACCACAACTTCAAGGGATACAAAACTAGTACTTGACTAGCCAAAACGCACGTGCCAATCAACGGGATTTACTTTTTACTGCCGACGTTTCAAGTTCACCAAAACTTCCGACACCTTCTCGTCTTCCCGGAGCTCAAGTCATCGATCCTCCTTGCTCGAGCACTCCTCAGAGCACATCACTTCCTCCACCCGAAGAGAATCACTTGATCAACCTTCATTGAATAGGCATCAATGACAAAGTCCAATCCATTGTTATAAAATGTTTTCAGAAGTTTTTCAAATTCAACTTACAAGGACTAAGGGATGAATGGTAATGGAAAGTTTGGGTTATGATGAAGATCTGACTATGAACCGAATCCATACTCATCTTGATCTAATTCCAAGAATGAGTTAGGCTCGCTACTGGCTTGCAAGGTAGAAGAAGACCTCGAACCCTAGGCCTTGATCCATGCAACCCACGTGACCATGCTCATAATCTAATGAATAGACCAAACCTAGATTAGTACCGAAGAAGAAAAGATCTGAGTCGGGTTTAATAGGTTTATGTGAAACCGCGTTTATTAATCAAAGCACCCGTTTTGGGAATGTTGTGATATATATATTTACACACACTGACTCATATGTAAACAACTCTTACCATGTGAACATGTAAACACCGAATATACGTGACTATACCGCCGATATATGTGACTATACCGTCGAATATATGGAGTCAAGTCCGGCGAATATTTCTTCCATTAATAACGAGACTTTTTTCCTTTAATATCGTCTAATCTCAGTCATATATTTAATGATCTGACAGATAGACATTGTTCTCATTTTACATGATAAGAGTTGTTTATATGGGAGTCAACCTCTCGAAATTGTAACATGTCTAAAATTATCATAAAATATGATGGGCCATGAACAAATATATGTTATTAGCATAGATAATCATGTCATGTAGCTAGCTAATGGAGCAATAGATTGTGTATGAAACTTTTTAGCTTTCCGAAAACTCGTATGGATGGTTCCTACCTAAGTTGCAAAGGCATGCATTGTCTTCCTATACTTTGGAAAAAAGGAACAACAAATAGTTTATTCTTCTCCTACAACTTAAAGTAACCAAATAATAATACGTTAAAGTTTGATAGAAACACATAGGGGAACGGGAGTCGTGTACATACGAGCGTACATATGCGTTAGTCTCAAGCTCAAGACATAAGTATAACATAATTCATCTTAAAACCAACTGACACTAAAAAGAGTAATACACCGACCTTATATACTAAACTCGGGATCTCCCACATTAATTGTGAGAACTTATTATATTTTGTATTTCTTTTCTTAAAAACAATTTGTAAATATATTAAACTTATGTTAGTGATTCTCTATTCCTAGTTTTTAACCAATTGCCCCTTAACTTGACCAAGTGATATAAAAAAAAGTTTCCTTAAGTGACTATCAATCCAGATTTCAAAGAAATACCATTAATATAACTCACATCTATAAACTTTCTTAAATTTAATAACTCCTCAAATAAATGATGTAGATGATGTAATTCTAAATGTAAATTCTAAAAAAAAGAATAAAAAAAATTCCATATTCAGGTTCCGACGGTGTGTCGATAGATTTTTATCAAAAGTACTAGAATATTGTTGGTCCTTACGTCACCAAAGTTGTTAAAAGGTTTTCTTAATAAATGGAAGTATGCTCTAATAGATTAATCACACCTTCATTTCCTAATACTAAAGTGTGATAACCCAACCCAAGTTAATAATTATAAACTAGTTAGTTTATATTCAACCATTTACAAAACTATAACAAAGATTATCACAGAAAGAATGAAAAAATTATCATCAAACTTACCCAACATATCCACGGAGCATTCATTGCAAATTGCTCAATTCAAGATAATATATTAAAGTGTTATCAAGACACTTCAAGGACTTTGGACTTGTCCCTGAGAGATCGAGATGATCATTTCCGACTCCATACTGGATCTTCGCTTCTTTGAGGAAGTCTAGATCAGACATGTGTTCAGAAAAATCAATTGTGTTGTTGACCGATTGACCCATTTAGAAATTTCGAACCCCAACACACCCTTTTCTGACGATCCCGAGCTTCGTGTTCTCATCCGCAATGATGTTTTATGATGGACTACCTCGAAAAGATAGTTCCTTCCTAACCGCTTTCCGTTTAAAAAAAAAAAACATGAAAAAACATTTGATAAAGTGGACTGAAAATTTACCCTTACCATTCTAAACAAATTCGGATTCTACAACAAATTTATTAGTTGGATCCGTGAATGTATTGCCACAATTTCTTTTTCGGTCCTTATTAACAACAACCCCACTCATTAAAAAAATTCCCGCAAAAAGGTCTCAGGCAAAGTTACCCCTTTTCGCCATACCTTTTTATCCTCCGTGTTGAAATTCTTAAACGTCTTTTCATCTTGAATGTATTGAGAACCCGAACCTTATTGGAATAACTCTTAATAACAATGGCACAACCATTTTATTCATCTCCTTCGCTAATGACACAATTATCTTTGCTAAAGCTAACATAGATTCTATGAGTCTATAGAGCCCTCTATGGACAAAAGGTAAAATTCCTAAAATCAAAATTCCAAACAACAAGCAATGTTGCTTTGCCCTCAATGACCAACTTAAATGTCCTTTCTTGACTCAAACAATTGATAACACGAGAATATCATCAATACTTCAAAACTATGACACAGATAACTGGAAGATTATCGAGATATTAACTGACATTAGAAAAAAGATCAGCCCATTGGAATTCAGAGAACTTGTTGTAATCTGGTGGAATATTTGGATGGCTAGAAACCAAATCATCTTCAACAAACTAAAGATCCCGGATAATTTAAAAACCCTCGCTATTAACCAAATCATTGAGTGGGATAAGGCAAAGGAAAATTCAAATCTCAAGAATAAGAATAACATAACCTTGAGACGAAAAACTAAAAACTTGCAATGGAAGAGACCAAGGGAGGGGCAATTTAAATTAAACTTTGATGCCTTTAGAAATTCAATGAACCAATGCTCTTTTGGTTTTATTATTAGAAATCACCTTGCCATTCCCATTGCTGTAGGCAGTGGTAGATGCAACGCTGAATCTGTCCTCGAGGCAGAAGCTTTCGCCTTAAGAGAGGGTCTCATAAAGACCATTTCGCTAGGTGCTACATCAATCGAGATTGAAGGAGATAACTTGACTCTAATAAATGCAATTAACAGAATTTGGCAACCTCCATGGGATGTGGATATGATCATCTCGGACATTTCCAAAATGATTTCAGGTTTGTCACAAGTTTCCGTTCAACACATTTACAGGGAAATCAACTCAGTTGCGGACAAAGTTGCCCTACATGGTTTCCAACAATCGCTAGACATCAATATGTTGCCGGAAGATGTGAAAGACCTCATCCGCAAGGATGCGTTAGGTCGATCGGTTTCTAGAACCTGACCAACCTAAAATGCTTACCTATGTATCAAAAAAAAAATGACCAACTTAAAAAATATTTTAAGCATGAAACATTCTAATTACCTTGATCACTATCATGATTGTCTAATCATTAACGGTATAGTTAAAAAGCATGCCTTCAAGCATATAACAAATAACAAAATATAACAATTAACAAAATAAAAAGGCAACATATATATACTTTCCCTTGAAGGAATAAATACCCGAATCAAAACCAATTTTTTTGTAAAACCAATCTTCACAATGCAAAGATTTTTAATATCAAACAATAATCATGACTAACTTGACAAAACCTACATGGATTTCTTCAAGAAGAAAGGAGGCGAACACAAACCCCTAATAAACTGGAATGACGTTTGCAAACCTAAAAAATCAGGATGGCATTGATCTTAAGAAATCGAAAGACACAAATAAAGTTTTACAAATGAAACTCATGTGGAAAATTATTGCAAAGCCAAACAACTATTGGGTTAAAATAATAAATGAAAAATATTTAAAAAACTTCTTGTGAATTTAAACAAGGACTCCAATGACATGTTAACAACGGTTCTTCCATCAACTTTTGACTTGATAAATGGATTTGTAAATTAATTTTACTTGTCAATAATAGAAACAACATTAATACCGCAAAAAAGTCAATCAATTGATATCTGAATCTAACCTTTGGGATATTGATAAACTAAAAGCTGAATAAGTTTTCTAAATAATGATATTCTATAAACAATAACAAACACTATTATCTTCCAAAAACTTTATCCTATACAAATTATACTAGAAAAAAAAAAGCAATAATGGTTGGTTTTCTACTAGTTTTGCTTTAAAATCTCGTTCCCACTCATATTTGCCATGTGATTGGATCTGGACTTTAGACACTTGACCTAAAATAATAATTATTTTTTTTGGAAAATTGCTTTAAACGGACTTCCCACAAAGAAAAAAAATTAGATGAAAGAAGATTGGTCGTTATAATGCATTGTGAAGTTTGCCATCATCACAAAGAAAATCTACATCATATCCTTTTTGAATGACCGTACACAAAACACATAATCAACAATGTTGACCAAAAAATATTCCATATAATTAACACACAAGATTACGGAAATATAAAACCAAACTCGTGCTTGCAAAATCTTAAACTAAAAATGGGCCTCTAAAATATCACTAAGCTAGCAACTATTTGGTGGGGTGTGTGGTTTTCACGAAACAAAATTTCAAAATGACCCGGGAGGTACTACAAGAATATAACTGATTTAATCAAATACCTACCAATCATGGACCAACAACTGTATCCCAGAAGAATAACGTGAAAGAGAAATACAAACCCCCAAGAAAAAAAAAGAATATCAAATGGGTTAAGACCGGTTGTCTCTGTCAAACTTAACTTTGATGGTTCAACACTTAGTTCTGGTGATATCTCATTTGGTTTTGTTAAACAATAACTGTCATTGTAGCTATTTTGCTCTTTACTTTACACATTAGTATTACAATCATTAATACTTAGTTGTTATTTTCAATAAAAACAAAAGATAAATGAATGATTAAGTGTATAATGGTATATTTCATAGGTTTCTTAATAAGTGTGAAAAAAGCTAAAACCACAAATATTTGTGAACGGGGGAGCATTACACTAAATTAAGTGTATAATGGTAAATGAATGATTATTTTTCAATTTTAAAATAATACCTTGAATTTTATAAATATCTGAAACATATCTTCTACCAACCATAATTTAACATCTGTTATATTTTTGAGAACATAAAAAAGTTAGCAATAACTAATAAATAATAATCACTTATCTTTTAAATGTTAACTTATGAATGATGAAGGAATATACCCGAAAAATTATAAAGTTTATAAATATATTAAAAAACTAAAAAATCTTCTAGTGTAATCCAAAAAATTTAGCTACAAATTAAAGATATAATTCGAAATTTCCCTCAAATATAAAAACTTACAATCTCATTGCATCAAGAAAACCTTATATTTTTGGGACCAAACAAAAATCTTATAAATTTGTCAAATTCAACTGAATACTTTAATAGACATATATTATAACTCAAGTATACAAATCAATAAGTATGATTAGTAAAGGGGGTAAAGTTATGAACATCAATATGTAGATGTTTATTAAAGCTCAATTTATTAGCCCATCGTTTGTACTTGTCTTACAAATTAAGCTCAAATGCGATAATGTTGTTCGGAGTTATAGTTGTATCAAAAAATAAAATCACCTAAAATTGCAATGTTATACAAAATAACTCGTAAAAGTCACTTTTTTGAAATTATCCTTAAATGAGTTGTCATCAAAAGGTATATCTTGACAAAGTTTTCCTTGTAAATACTCGATTAATCCATTCAAATAGTTATTTACTTTGTTACTCGTTTTGACAATTACACTAAAGTTAAAATAAATATAGGAAAAAAAAATCATTTCTCTAAAAGTTTGTCTGACGTGTAAAAAGATGATTCTAATCATGATTCTGAATAGAATGAGGAATAAGATAATCTAATTCCTAAATATGAAATTTGATCAACATTATAAAAAATTTGAATTGAAATACATTCATTTTATGAAAAAGGCCGATGTCTTAATTTTTCATAATAAATAGATGACTTAAAACCAAGAAAGATAACCTAGAATGACAAATCCATGAATGAATTCATAAATCATAGAGGGAAAACGGGATAACTCAATTCTCGAAACTGCTCATTCTGATGCATTTTTGTTACAAAGCACAAGAACCAGTTTGAATGAGTTCGAATCAAATTATGATTTCATAAGAATAGTACCAAACGAACCCAAATGTTACACCAATAAGTCAATAATTATCTGTACTTTATCCAGCTTATAAGAGAAATTTACTTAGAAATGCGAATTTGCTAATAATGAAGGATTGTAATGGTAGCTTTCTTAAATAGTATAATTTAAGGGTAAAATTTTAAAAGATATATGAATTAATTGATTTTCTGTATTTTTTTACCATCATAAATATTAAATATGCACATTTTTTTAATATCACTATAATGAATGAATATACATAGTATATACCAAAAATGACCTTGCAAATATCATTATCAAACAATTATTATGAAGTTATAAATGATATTATCCCACTTTTGCGTATATTAGTTAATAAATTATAAATAAATATAAAACCTAAAAGTCATAAACTAGTAATGACTTGGTCTTAGTATATGGTGGAAAAATAACATTTTGACAATATATTGACCACAATATCCAATTTGACCAATTGAAACTAGTTTTAATACATGCACGACAAAATATTTGCATAATATTGTATTAATAAATTCATATATAATTCTTTTTTATACTTTTATAATGTGAAAGCAATTAAAATGGCGATGTGAACGTGATCTTAGTTTTTGTATCATGAAAAAGTATACAACTAAAGTGCCTCAGCCATATAAGTCGTCATCTTCACTAAACGTCGCCGTTTCAATGCTTTAACACACGGGCCGATTAACCGTTGAATTCAAGAAAGGGATAACTATTATCCCATATTGATATTCGTACCACCCGTTCCATGCTATGCGTACCACATTTACGCATACGTATCGCGTACGCGTAGGCTCCTGGCGCATGCGCTCAAATCGTCAATGTGGTTAAAATTTCGGTGTTTTTCGATGTAAAGTGTGAAAATTGCGTTGAAAAAAAAAAGGTTGAGCGCCAGCGCTCAAATTTTTAAAATTTGTTTTTTTTTTTCATAAAAAACGGAGAAAAAAAACGCTAACTACGGCTACGCAACGCATAGTCGTACAAGCGGTATGGATAACATGTTCACTGTGGTACGAATAGCAATAACCCTATTATCTAGAAAGGGCAGGATAATTAATAAAAAGTAGATTTAATAATATATTATAAATCCAAAGTAAGTAATGCCAAAGCCATAAGCTAGTTTTTAATTCTATGATTAAAACTTATAAAATTATTTTTCTTAAATTTATTATTATTATTTTTCTGAATTAATAAGATAAAACAACATCCGTATATATAATATTAAAAATATCATAGACGGTAAAAATATATTTTATAATGATTTATAATCTTTTTCAAACAAAATAAATTTAAATTATAATTTTTTTGAAAATATTCGATTAACCACAATATATATATATATATCATTAAATTTAAGAACAAATCATCATACATTAAAATAGTTAATCTTATATATAATTATAAAAAGATCTATCAAATAACTTATGAAAAAAATTGTATACTAATTTTGGAATTGATATGATAAACTTTTTTTGATTATAAATTCCATGAATTTGAACAAAAAATGGCCAAAATCACATAAGGATCCCTATATTTGTCAAAGAATTACAAATTCAATTAGATGCATCAACCAGTCAAAGTAAAATGGATAATTTTACTTTATTGAAAATCAATAAAGGATCCCTATTTTAGTCAAAAAATTACCAAATTAAATTTACATGCATGAAAAAATTACTGAAATTGGACATACAAAACAAAAAGATAAGAATCGATTATTTGTTTTTTTTAGTTACCAAAAGTGGACTGCTAAAAAAGGTTATTACTGATACATACCCAAAATGACCAGCAATTATCTTTTGACATAGAATTCCGGTCCCGTAATGCAAATATCCATTTTAAGAGATCCCAACGTATAATTTCTCTATATTTAAAACTTATAAAATTATTTTATTAAATTTATTATTATTATTTTTATCGGAACTAATGAAGATAAAACAACATTCATATATATAATATTGAAAATATCACATGCGGTAAAATATATTTTATAATAATTTATAATCTTTTTAAAATAAAATAATTTAAATTATAGATTTTGTGAAAATATTTGATTAGAATATATATATATATATATATATATATATATAGAGAGAGAGAGAGGGGGGGAGAGGGGGTACTGTTCAGGTAAAACATATTATTCCGGTACGGACGTGCGGTTGAACGTACGCCCGACATGTGTTTTGGAAAAAAAAAATTAAAATTAAATTTACATGCATGAAAAATTACTGAAATTGGACATACAAAACAAAAAGATAAGAATCTAATATTTGTTTTTTTTTAGTACCAAAAGTGGACTGCTAAAAAAGGTTATTACTGATACATACCCAAAATTTGACCATCAATTATCTTATGACACATAATTCCGGTCCCGGAATGCAAATATCCATTTTAAGAGATCCCAACGTATAATTTCTCTATAAAGAACAAAGGCACAAAATCAAAGCGGAGGAGAGAAGGAAGTGACAACTGACATGGCCCCCAGTCTCTGACGATTTAATATTTCTGCTCTTTCGCTCTTCTTTCATCTTCTTCCTCACAAATCAATCGCAATCCGATTCTCTCTATGCTTAGGGTTTTGGTTTGCGAAGTCAATTTGAAGATAAAGCTTCCAAGGTAACATGTCGTTTTGCTTATCTGTTGTTGTGGTTGGAAGTTTCGTGAAATAAAGGAATTAATTGGAATATTTAATTTATTTCGAAGTTATTATTCGGTGGCCATTCGTTTTCGTTTCAATTCGATTTTGGATTTGTCTTCACCTTCTATATTGAAACCCTACCAATTCTTCTTGGTGAAAATTTCACTGTTTCGGATTTTTGGTATTTGGAAGTACCGAAAGTTTTGAAACCGTTTAATTTATGTCCGCCTTTGGAGTTTTGGGGCTTTAATTTATGTTTATCTGTTATTGAATTCTTTCTTTTTTTGTATGTTTATTTATTTTTGTTTGTTTGATCTTCCAGCAATTTATTTGGTAGGGGAGGCTGGATTTGGATGTGCAAGAGAAGCAGTATATAAATTCTATCTGTGTTGTAGGGTAATTTGAGAGTTTTGAGAAGGATTTTGATCAATTTTGAGTTTATGTGATTTGTACTAGTCAACTGGTTGCTGTTGTTGATGAATTTGTTCATTATGGAGATAGGTTTACTGCCGATCTTTTGATCTGGTCATACCGCAGGCGTACCTATGTATTTGTTTCAGTGGTTGCGCTCGTCAGAGTAGTTTTTTGATTGGATGGGTTGAGTTGTAGACCCCCAGAAAGGAATTTTCACGCTTAGGACAGATTTCGTTGTAGTGGGTTAGTTAGTTTTGGGGTAGTGATGGCTGTGGCTGGTGTAGAAAACGTCTCCGCAATGGATTCATCCATTCTGATGGAGTCTAGGATGCAATCATCGTCATCATCTGGGCAAAATAGCAATCAAGGGAGGTGGAGCTCAAGGCCAATCCTGCAGATGTGGAGAGAATTGGAGGATGAGTTTTTGGCTAGCCGCACTGGTGAGAGGATCGAAGTTAGAATAAGAAGTGGGACCAGTGATGGCCCTAGTTCTGGTCTTTCTAGCTCGAGTTCGCCTCAAAGTCCAGAAAATCAAAATAACCTTGGTTTACAAGGATCAAATGAGAATGTTAGTGAAGATGTCATGACATCTCAGACTGAACAAGAAGATCATCGCAGTATAACTTCGGATCAATCTCTGGATCTTGGAGAAACTGAAAGGGAACGGGTCAGGGAAATCATTCGTGACTGGATGAGTACCGGCAGAAATGGCCTTGCATCTGGTGGACCTAATATAAACAGCAGTCCTAGGGCTCAACTGCTTGGCCAGACTGAGATTGAGAGGGTTAGGGCTGTGAGGGAGTGGATTCAGATGGCTTGTGAACGGAAGGATCATTCTGGTGGTAATCCTGAAGAACAAGTGGCTGAAATTGGTTCACAGATTGAGCGTGTTCGCGATGGACTGGGTCTTGATAATCACGAAGTTCAGACTAGTAAGAAAAGGGACATTCGTGTATTATGCGGCAGGCAGGCCCTAGTTGACTTATTGAATAAAATGGAGCAGGAAAGAAAAAGAGAGCTTCAGGGTTTGCTGGAGAGCTGCCCAGTTCGTAATTTTGCATTCCGTAACCGGATTCAGGTCAGTTTGATTAATTTTTCCTGTTGTCAATTCTTGCTTGTGGAGTATTGATCTGTGGATAGATAATGTAATGACACTCTCTTCATGGTAATCTCAGATCATGTTTGATGTCTCTCTTAATTTGAAAAAATATTTTTTTTAACCATGTGGTTTTGTGGGAGTGCAATTGTATATAATCGGTGCTGCATTAATAACCACAGATTGGTATAAATCTAATTTATATATAATCTGTATGCTCCTGCATAAATTACAACAGAGGGGTAAACTAACATATAATTATTGCTTCCTGCCTTGGGTTCATATGTTCAACATCTCTTTTGTATATTTTGTGATAAATAATTTTTTTCATGCAACCTAGGCTTGTGGCTCTGCTAGTTCTAGAGTGGCAATACATAAAAGAATATGATGTTTCATTCTTGTATCCATTTCTCCCATTTTTTGCGCATCTGTTTATATGTTCAACTGAGCTTATTCTCTTTCCATGTTTTGAGTTTTGTAGTAATCTAATTCCATGCGGTATGCCAAATAGGTTGTGTCATATACTCACTTTAGCTTTCTCACTGTTAGCATTGCGTTTATGGATTCTAGCTCATCAGCCTTTTTATGCTCTGCAGTCAGTTTTGAGAATTCGGCTGCTGCAAAATAGCGGGTCAGCTGAAAACAACAGAAACAACACAGCTGCAGATAGTGAATTGGGTTTTTTGAGGCAGCGGCAAACAGTTTCCGGTTTGAGGTACACTTACTGTATTCCGTTAGTGTTGTGTTTTGCTTGAGAATTGATATATTCATTGATCAATTTTATTTTAGAGTTAGAGACAGAGAAATAACCGTTGTTTGGGCCTCAAACATTGAGGTGTAAAATTCACTCTGGGCTCTGCTTATGAAATCTGGTTCATTCCTGATTATGCACCTTAATGTGATTTTTCAAAATAAAAAATTTAATATTGCGATGGAGATAAAGAGTGAATAGCCGAAATGTCACAAGGTGATGAAACTTAAGGACAATCTAACCGTTGGCCGGAAATTCACCAACTAGCAGCAGAGAAAAAAAACCCTCTGGCCTAAAGAGCCAAAGCCTGTACAAGGACTTTTCCCCAGATACCTAATTCAGGGGCTGGCCCCGCTTATTTATACACACAGCTATCCTCTTAGTTCATAACAGCACCTGTTTGCCCCTTCACGGTCTCCTCATTCTGTAGCTAATATCCCCTTCATTGCCCTCACATGAAAAGTCCCAAGAAACTTTTTGTTCGAATATTTTTGTAAACCGTAGAATGATTTTAAGCTGTAAGGGTTAATAGTTGGATTGATGAAATTGAAATGGATGTCAAACAATTACGAGAGAACAATGTCGGGGATTTAATTATGAAGGAGATTTCTAGAATTTACTATTAAAAATAACAACCTTTAAACATGGATGTTTGTATATGGGAAGTAACTGTGTATAATACAACTTGCTGTAAGTTTGTCCTATGAATCTTTTTCCTACTGTATGAATTACTGGCTATTTGCCTTGAGCATTTCCGCTGTCAAGATTTCAAGTGCTTAACTCATTGCTCTGTTAACAGAGAAGGGTTCCTTTCGCGAATGCAGAGTAATGTTCAGGAAAATGACCACCCTGGTATTTTGTCTAGAACGGATCCCATTGCGTCAAGAGGAAATGAGACTCAAGCTAACAGTTCCGCAGTGGTTGTTGATAGCGAGTATGACAAAGTTGACCCTTCTAATAAGTGTAGCAGATCTGGCCCATCATCAATTATTACTGAAAACGCATGTGACTCTGAGATCAATTTACTAGGATCTGAGGGCCGGACAGAAGTAAGCCCGATTCCTGATGTTGGCGATGATGAAGAAGAGACTGTTAATGATGGAGTTACTCTAACTACTCCGGTAAGCAATGAGAGTGGAATCCAAAAGGGAATTACCACAGAATCTCCTGGTGCTAGAAATAGAGAACAGATTGAGCTTGAAGAAACCAATCAAGTACATCCTGATGCTGTTAATGAAGACCTTCAGCTCCATGAGTCATTTTCTAATCCACAAACATCTGAGGTTGCGGAAATCAGTGGCCCTGAAGATATCAGTGGTACAAATCAGCCAGTAAATACTCAGGATGCTTCAAGACATGAAAATGCAGAAAATGCTGTGTTGGAAGAAACTCATCAAGTGATTCATGAGCACCATATACATGGTGATGAGGATCAGGACCAACATGCTGTGTTGCCTCATTCGGTTGACGTTGAGGACCCAGGATCTGTGGATTCACATGCATGGGACTCAAGTACTCAGGGAGGTGAAGAAGTCGCGGAAGATGACGCTCAAGAATGGATTGGTGACAGTTCATTTAGCGAGTGGAGAGACGAGAGTCAGCCAGAACTAGACCAAGATGAATGGCGAGATGATGCTAGTGATGACCCATCTCACGATAACACTAACGAAAATGAGGGCAGAGAGCAAAGCCAACTTGAAGAATCCTTCTGGCATGAAGGTGGATCCCAGCAGACACTTGAACATTGGTCACCATTAGCTTTGGAAACTGGGGCTTCATACTCAGATGAAGATAATGCACATAACATTGAACTAAGGGAATTGTTGAGCAGGTATGTCATTCATCAATCAATTAATCCTCCTATAATTTTCTGGGACAAAACTTCACTAGATTCATGTCATCTTATTGTAGGAGAAGAGTGTCGAGTCTTCTTAGTAGCGGTTTCCGTGAGAGTCTAGACCAGCTGATACAGTCTTATGTGGAGAGACAAAGTCATACTCCTGATGATTGGGAGCTACATGAAATGTTACCCACACGTTTTGAAGTTCATGATGGGGACCGTGTGGATGTAAACCAAAATGAGGATTCCAGTGATGTTGATGCACAGACTGATATTCTTGGATCAACTTCTGCTGTTCCTTCTAACAGGACTTGGGAGCAACAATTTCATGATATCCCTTGGTCAAGAGATATGCATCAGCCCCCTGGAACAGTAAGTACGCTTTTTTGTAGTGAAAAATTTGCATGTGGCTTATTCATTCTCCTGTTAATTTCAGAGTTAAATCATTGAGATATCAATATATCATTAAACTGTCAAAAGGATTAAATTGACCTACAGAACTGACCATATAACAAAGTTTTGATTACTTGATACAATTTCTACATCTAAAACTTGAAGGTGTCACTTTATTTGGAATTGTTAAAAACTATGGGAAATCGTGCTCTATCTTTCAATGATCAAATGATGGTTTTTTAATATGATATTATCCTTTCTATTCTAATAGGTGTTGGAGATGATAAATGATCTGAGGATTGAAATGATTCGGCTTCAACAACGGATGAATCACATGCAGGGGATGTTAGAAGCCTGCGTGGATATACAACTCGAGTTGCAACGTGCTGTTAGACAAGAAGTTTCTGCAGCCCTAAACCGAACAATTAATCCATCTGGTAAGTCTGGGCTAGTTTAAAGAAATAGACCGAGTTGCCATAGTATCACTTAAGGGCCTGTTTGGTATCCATATAGGGATATGTATTCAAAACATTTTTTAAAAAATAAAATAAATTCAAATATGGATATCAAACTAAAGTTTTATTTTGATGTACCCAAAATACTAGTGTATCAACATTATTCTAATTGGACGTTTATATGTTTCAGAATCAGATGAAGTGAGTTCGATATCAGGTTCCAAGTTGGATTGGGTGAGAAAAGGGATTTGTTGCATATGCTGTGTGAGTAACATAGACTCATTATTGTACAGGTAAAATTTATCCGTTTGCCAGTCTATTTGATCAATTTGACTCGTAAATAGACTTTATCTCATCTCCTTCCCGATTCATCATCTTTGCAGATGCGGGCACATGTGCGCCTGTGCCAAATGTGCCGGAATACTTCTTGAAGGAAAAGGGAAGTGTCCAATGTGCAAAGCACCCGTTGTTGAAGTTATCCGCGCATATACCCTACAGTAGAAATGAATCAGGAAACGCAACATAAAATGCCAATCTTTTCGGTTTTCAACAAACACATACATACAGCCATCACATTCTTACACAAACACATACACACAAACACAGGGAGTCATAAAGGCTCCCTTGTACATGATACATGTTTTCAGGATTCCCGTAGCGAAGTGGATGGTTCTTTTTCTCAGGTAGTATGATTTTGGGCGACGACACTGCTCGATCCCAAGTTTACCTGCTGCACATTGTTAAGGACTTTATGTTCATAACTTGACAGAAAAGTGTACATAATTGCATCTGAATGGAACGTCATTGTAATCAGATGCTATAATGGACTTGTTTAAACTGAAACTTTTATAAGTTGATACAAATACACTGATCTTCTGATTTTCGTCATTTCGGTTTTGGTTCAGTTTCGTTTCGAGTTTTACTTAGTTGGCAAGTGATGAGATTTGTGACGGTAACATTCATGAATTTCTAAAGCTTCAATGACTTGTAAGTTATGATAGCGTACGGAGATTCAGTAACACATGCAATGCTTTTATGATGTGAAAGTGTGAGTACGAGGAAAGTGTCTGCAGAAGATGAACCACATGTTTGCAAAATTACCAAATTGACCCTGTTGATATTATTAGATGATGCATGGGTTAAATGATTGAAGTATAAAACTCTTGATGTTGACATCTACGTTAAAAACCTCAAGTCTCTCTCAATCTCTCGTGTCGGATTCCTGGTACTAGCAAGCTTGAATGAATATATATATATATATATATATATATATATATATATATATATATATATATATATATATATATATATATATATATATATATTTTGAAAGTATTCGTTCACATGTCGTAGGTTTGTGTATCATTTCAATTTAGGTAAGGGGTTTACATTTCATGAACATATTTATAACATGAGTTAACATAGCAAGTGACAATATTCAGTATATCGAGATAATAAATCGATAAACTGCATCATTGCCTTGGAGATTTGGAGTTTTGGTATTGGTTTTATAAAATCGAAAATCGTGGTGAACGTATTTCATTTTACTGTTCATATTTGGTAAAGTTTAGGACGGAACTTAAAATATGAGGACCGATGTCACTCTGCAACGTTGCTCTCTTTACTTATTATTGTTGATGCGAGGAACAACCCAGTTGAAAATTTGAAAATATCTCTCGAGTATTTTTTTTTGGGCAATTTTGGTAACTAGACCTTTTTGAGAAACTAAAGTAGTAACTAGGCTTTTTAATGTTTTAATTAAGTAAATATACCCCAATCTTTTGTATTTATTCACACTCTTCTTTCAAAGGATACATTGACTAATCACAAAACTAGAAAAAGCCTAGTAAACCAAATTGTTTCTATTTTTTTAATTACTTGACTACCTAAAATTTTGTATTAAACTTTTTTATTTTCCAATAAATGTTTTTTGAGTTATTTTACATGCAATATTCAACCACTTACCAAACAACTTCTATTAGAAAATCGAATTGTGTCATTCTTAATTCTTATTCTTTCAAACATGCCAAACGAGTCCTTCTGATTTGCATGTTACAATCTAAGGAAAACAAAAATAATGTTCGAAAATTTCAAGATAATATCGAGTTTTATGACGGGACTACGTGAGTTTGTACATTAATGAATAGACAAATTCTGTTGCATTCATATATTTATGTCGTATAGTGTAAATTCTAGTTGGCTTTCAAATCGAACAAATTAAATCTTGATTTCGCCCAATCCATCACACGTTGTTTCATCACCCTATCATACATTTCTTCCCTACTTAAGCGATATGAGAAGAATTGAATGTAGCTATCGTCTAAAAACATGATAGTGAAGGTCTTTATGTTAATGGTTTCAACATTTTTGTAGTCTTTAAATCATACAATGAAACCTCTAAATATCGTACATATCATGTCGGCTTTGTTTATTTCCTATCATATAGGTCATGTGACTTGCTTGTTATATCGAGTTGCATCTATAGTTGTAGTTTCTTACTTATCGTTTAAAATATATAATAAAAAAAAAGCACAACAACAAAGTAATATATCAGATATCAATATTTTTTTTTATTGATTTTGATATCTTTAAAAATGACAGATATCATGTTGTTTTTATCTCACGTCTCCTTCACAACTCTCTCTATCAATTCTTCCTCTTTTGATATACCTCGCTATTTTGCCAAACACAAGTATCAATATCAGATATTAATCTCATATTCATATCACTGATATCGATACCGATATCTGATATACTCATATCAGGATATGAGGAAATGAACAAACCCTTAATCCTATCACATTATATATTGTCAAAAAAAAGTTCGAAAAAAATGAAAGAAAAAATTCTGAAAAAATTAATTTAGAAAATTATAATCAAAAAGTAAAAAAAATGAAATGTAGAAATAATAGCAACATAGATATATTATATATACCCACCAAGATTTCACCATTACACTCGTAGTAAAAAAATGGAAAGTGAAAATTCCCACATCGAGACTGTAGAATATCAAAAACTTAAAGATCTACTCAACACTTGTCTCTCACCTAATGTTGAAAAACTGTTACTCCTCCTGAACTCACTGGACCCCACACATCTACTCTCCTCATTCCACGTGTCCCTTTCATCAACCGTCGATTCCAATCCAATCACCGGCGGCTCATCTCCACCCACGTCACACCCAATCGCCACCATCACCTCCTCCTTCTTCTCGGCGAACAGCTTCGCCGTCCGGCAAAGCGGGCAAGTCACGTGACACGCAAGCCACGTGTCAATACAACAAACATGGAACACGTGACCGCAAAACGGAATGACCTTTACACACTCATCTTCTTCAAACTCACTGAGGCAAATCGCACACTCCAATTCAGCCACAATCCCCTGTTTCGCAAATCCATCGTAACCAAACACCGGCAATGATTTCACCGTCTCAAGGTCCACTCCTTTAGCCGGCCGTGTGGCGAGGCTCCTGTGTGTTGTTCTGTACGGATCGATGGTGGAATTGCCGGAGAATCGGCGGATATAGATTGAAATGAAACCCATGAAAAACAGAGCAGTTAGGAGGAGGATAATCGTCACAGTCATGGACGAATCAAACGGTGGATTTAGTCTGTATGAATTGGTTTCTCCATTGCTGTAATCTTCGTTGCTTTTTGTTAAGTTGTGGTGGAAGGATTTCAAGCTTTGACGATGGTGCTTCATGACTGCTGATGAGATGCTCGATGAAATGCCTGAACGAAATTCATCATCTTCTGGTGTAAACAGTAGCTTTCTAGTGCGTAGATCCATTGGAATCAGAGAATTTGGATTTGGGTATCGGTAAATCGATTGATTTAAGAAGAAGAAGATGGAGGAGATGGGTTTGATTTTGGCCTTTTGGTGTGGTTGGGGAGATTAATGAGAGGGAATTCACAGTTCCAGCAGCCATTGAGAAGACAGAGATGATGCAGACAGAAGACGCCACGTGGGCCCTCGTCCTATATCAGTCTGGAGTTTACGTGAATGTATGGTACTATTTACCTTTTTTTTAATCGTCCGTATAATACGTGTCTTATATATTGTTTTTTTACTCAATACGTGTCTTATATAAATATGGTTAGGGCCTAGGGTTAAGTTATTTAAGGTTAATTTAACAATATCTTATGCACCTAAATTATGTTTTATTTATTTATATTGAATAGTACCACCCAAATAACAAGTGTCTTGTTCTACCAAAAAGAAATAACAAGTGTCATGTACAAGTATGATTAGGGTTCAACTATTTTATAACAAGTGAAGTGTCTTATATTATAATTTTATATGATTAACTTAATATAATAGAGGAGATAAAAATTTAAGGGTCCGTTTGGTTTTAACTCCGGAATCGGAAACGGAATGGAAATGAATGTAGTCCATATATACACCCTTATTCATAAAAGTTTTTGAAATCATTTGTGGTTTGAAGTAATTGAAGTTGAATTTGATTACTTTTGATACCCTATAGGGTAACAAAATGTGGGAAGACAAGTGCAAATTACAAGGAATGATTCCATAAAATTTTATGAATAAGGATATACATATGGACTAAATTCGTTTTCATTCCGTTTTCGTTTTCGGAGTTGGAACCAAACGGGTCCTAAGATTAGGATTTTTTTTTGAATTTTTAAAATATAAAATTAAGTGACATTTTATTAATATAAACATTACAAGTAATTTTAAGCAAATTTCATTTTTTTTTTTATTCATAAAATTTTAAGCAAATTTCATTTTAATGGGTAAATTTTATATCTTTTAATATACTAAAAATTCTATATATGGAATTTTTTATGATTAAATTTAAAATAAATTTTATTTTATTTTGAATTTTAAAATAAAAGTTGGTAAAATTAAGAATTAAGTGATATTTTATTAATATAAACATAACAAGTAATTTAAAGCAAAATTCATTTTAATGGGTAATTTTAGATATTTTAATGGGTAGTTATATATTTTTTTAATGTATTTAAAACTGCATTTTAATGGAAATTATCAATTGTAAAGGGGATTTTTTTTGTTGGGTACACATGCATGTAAATATTGCATCTTTTTTTAAACTTATATTTGGTACGAAAAAACAGCAAAGTCAGCACTTTTTTTTTTTGTCATTTTTGTAGATCTTGTAAAAGTATATAATTAATCAAAGTTATATAAAGATTCAGTCAGTAGAAAGGCTAAATAGATCAGAGTACGTGTTTGCTGCTAAACCAATAGACTCAATATGCTCCCCACATGACCATATTTATTATATTTAGGAATAATTATATGTAGATTATAACATAAACTCAGCGAGTTTCCATTCTAAAACCAATTGACCATAGGAGGAGTAGCCCACCGACCTTATATAGTAGGCTCGGATTGTCCTCGCAAGTGCAACTAGAAGATATAGACCGAGTTGCACTTGTCCACAGATTATGATCGTAAACCGAATTGAGGCTAACCGCTCTGTTTCCCTCCTACCCCAACCACCATCACTGACTACAGATCCGGCGTCCATAGATAAGGCTACCGAAGATCCCGCTACTCTCAATATTTCTCCTCTGATACCATGTCAAAGTCCGATACAGACGGACCGGTAGAGCGGGGGTCGTGTGCATACGAGCGCACTTGCGCATTAGGCCCAAATACAGCACATAAACCCGGCGAGGTTCCAACCTAAAACCAATTAACCATAGGAGGAGTAGTCCACCGGCCTTATATACTAGGCTCGGAATGTCCCACCTTTCAATGTGACACCTTATTATCTCCAACAATATGTTACAAAAAAAAATTACCTAAAAAACGACGTAAAAGGTTAAAGAGGTAAATAGTTTTTTAATCATCGAATTCAATGATTACACACCATCAAGATAAATATTTATTAAAAAAAAGAGGAGTTTTTCTATTAAAATCATGTACAATATGTATGGTAAATATAGGATTTTATTGATGAAAATGACTTTCTTTTTACCCAAGCTCTATATTTTTATCAATTGTAGCTTAATTTTCAAAATTATCTATTTATATAAAACTTTAGTTTTACTAATAAAGTTTAATTATAAATTTAATATATTAAAATTTACAAAATATAATATCAGAATTTGAGAACTTTAGATAATTTTGGTGTTGATCGAAGCTTTCAGTTAGATAAAGTGATAAGATTTTGTTTTTTTTTCTTCTGTTTATCAAATGGATATTGACTGCATATGATGTAATGGAAAATTTGTATTGGCTTCTTCATATAGAACAATTATGATTTTATACGAAGGTTGCAATTGGATAAGAATGACACTTGAAAAGGACATATGACAATGAAATAGAACATTTAAAGGAAGAAATAAATAAAAAGGAATTTTATTTTTTCCTTCTAACTATATTTGTGCATATTTACTCAAAACAATTTTAATTAAAACAATTTTAATTAAAACAATAGTCTTCCTATAAATGAATAAAATTTTATTTAAAACTTGAATTTTTTTATATAAAGAAGTAAAAACCTTTTTTTTTATGATATAATTTTTTTTGCTATACAACCAACAAAAAAAAGGTGGCGGCGGGTCCCACTCGCACCCATGATGCACCTCCAGGCACGGCAGGTGTGTTCTATGTAGGGGTGTAATACGAGCCGAACAAGCCGAGCATCGGCATGCTCAAGCTCGGCTCGTTTAGAAACGAGCCGAGCTCGAGCCGAGCCTAAAATTTATACGAGCTTTAAAATGTGGTCAAGCTTGGCTCGTTTAGAAAGTGAACGAGCTCGAGCCGAGGCTTTGACGAGCCGAGCCCGAGTAGCTCTGCTAAATTAATGCTCCTATAGTGTAATTTTAGCCAAACGAACCGAGCTTTATCCGAACGAGCCGAACATTGACATGCTCAAGCTCGGCTCGCTTATAAACGAGCCGAGCCTAAAATTTATACGAGCTTTAAAATGTGCTCAAGCTTGGCTCATTTAGAAAATGAACGAGCTCGAGCCGAGCTTTTGACGAGCCGAGCCCGAGTAGCTTGTCTCATATTACAGCCTTAGTTCTATGTGCATGCATTCGGCGTGTTGAAACCTATAAAACTAGTGTCATAAAAGCTCAACGGGTATTTTGGTGGAAAGTGACAGGTAGGAGTGTAGGACTGCTCGGAATGCGCCGTAAAAGCTCATCCTAATATGTGACGCGCTTAGAGCATTCCTAAGAGTTTTTCCAAATGATTCTTTATAACGGGGAGACAAAACTCACATTTTCTAAAAAAAAAAGTAGCGTCAAACCCAACAATTTCTTCATTTTAGAAAATCCAGCAAAATATATGGAGAATTTCGGAAAAATAACCCCATTTTTTTTTACTTTTCATCCCTATTTTGAAGAATTAGATGGAAAAAATGTTGGGTTAAAATATCCTTCAATATTCCCAAAAGTCCAAAAATCTCTATAATAGAAGATCCCGGTGGGATGCTCTTAGTACGCACGCACTCAAGGGACGTACTCGGAATCCACCTAAAACTTGCACTTTGTATTGACCTTGTATTAACTGATGTTGCTTGGGTAAAATTGTAAATAGCTTATTAACATATTTAAAACACAATATAATATCCTGAAAATATTATTCTACTCATATCATTGTCTTGATAATGATTTTATTTATGTATATATCGAACGTTACAAACAAAAATACAATATTTATTTGGGAAGAAATATACAAATGTATTTTAGGGGTGGTAACCGGTGGGAGGATACCTCAGACATACACATAGGGGTGTAATACGAGCCGAACGAGCCGAGTATCGGCATGCTCAAGCTCGGCTCGTTTAGAAACGAGCCGAGCCCGATCCGAGCCTAAAATTTATACGAGCTTTAAACTGTGCTTAAGCTTGGCTCGTTTAGAAAGTGAACGAGCTCGATCCGAGCTTTTGACGAACCGAACCCGAGTAGCTCGACTAAAATAATGCTCTTATAGTGTTATTTTAGCCAAACGAGCCGAGCTTTACCCGAACGAGCCGAGCATTGACATGCTCAAGCTCGGCTCGTTTATAAGCGAGCCGAGCCTAAAATTTATACGAGCTTTAAAATGTGCTCAAGCTTGGCTCGTTTAGAAAGTGAACGAGCTCGAGCCAAGCTTTTGACGAGCCGAGCCCGAGTAGCTTGTCTCATATTACAACCCTACATACACAAACCATAATAGTTAAACATATAAATACTAGGGAGGGCTATACTGGGGAAGTGCGTAGTTGATAAGATCCTCAACTAAGCTTTTGGGAAGCGTATTTGGAGTTCCCTAAAAAAAAAATTTAAAATTTTTTTGCAACCTCAACTACGCTCCCCACAAGAGTAGTCGATATTTTTACTTTTTTTCGAAACTCCGACTACGCTTCCCAAAAGCGTAGTTGGGGTGACAATTATAGATTTTCGCCGATATGTCTATCAACCCCCATAAACAAGCGTTTGTATTCTTATTTTATTCTTCGATGCTTTGCTCCATTGCAAAGAACAACATATTCTTTTTAGGAGCTCCTACTGTCTTACACTTAACTTATTCATTATTAATTTAAACTCTTTTTGTTACAAAAATTCAAAATTAAGAATATCTTATATATCTATTAAAGAAGAAGCTTCTATTGCCACGTGTTAACGTCATGTTTTTCGAAGCCTAAAAAATTATTTTAATAAGTGATTTCTAAGTGTTATTATAAATTGGAAATTGATTTCTAAATTTTTTTAAATATTTAAATAAATATTTTTATAAAAATAGTTTTTAAACTTTTATGGATTTTTTTTACCAACAAACATATCTTAACAAATCAATTTAAATATATAATTAATTATAAGAGATAAATACTTAACAGAGAATTAAAAATCATAGTAATGATTATAATTTTATTCTCCGGATTTTTATTTTACAAATGTACAAATAAATTCTAAGTATTAAATAAGTATTAAAACTCAACCCGCACAAAGTGCGGGTAATACACTAGTTTGAAATATTGGAGTAACAATAGAATCTGGCAAAATGTGAAGTCGACCACTACAATTTTCCAGAATAGACTATTTTTCAAATAAATAATTTAATAGTCTATTAGTTAAGTAAGTCTTTTTGAGATTTATCTTTAGTAACTAGGTGCATGATACAAATATGTTTAGTAAATGTACCCCTGATCAAACTTTTTACCTTCCAACTTCAATTTAATGAAAGTGGTAAAAATTAAAGGGATATACAAACTTAATGGAAATAGAAAATGACATATTTGATCAAATTCTTCAATCAATAATTAGATTTATTATTACTTAATTATTAGTGAATCACAAGTTATATCAATATTTTTTATGTTTCATAATAATTTTGAATGTTATACTAGTAGATATATAATAAATATATCTATAATACAGTATATGTCTACAATGTAAATACTCGACTATATATATAGTCATGTCATATGCAAGACCTTATAACAAAGGGTACCAAATAAATAATATAGTTACATATGATTACCAAATGTTTTTGGTTACACAAATGTCACAAACCAACGAAGAAATAAAACACAATGTTGAGATAAGCAATTGAAATTACTCATCATTACCACAAGCAATACATGAGAAGAACTTATGCATAAACGACTTTTGAATCTTCTTAATCTCCTCTGGTTCTTTGTTAACAATTTCAATGATGGTGGATTCATCTACTCCATTCTTCCGCGCTTTTTGGCACTCGTTCTTGAACAACTCGAACGCATCTTCAACATACTTAGATGCATCAGAAACACTCATGTTTTCGACAAGTTGGTGGGGGTAAGTGTCTTTTCTATGATCTCCATTCAAGCAAGCGGCCATTTGCACGAGCTCCCTTTGAAAATCTGAAAGCTCTCTCTCTTCTTGCGCTTCTGCTTCTCGTAGTCTAATCGGCTCTGGCAAAGTAACTGCAAATCAACAACGTGAACAAACAACTAAGCGTCCATTTGGTTAAATGTAAGTTTTTTTTGAAAGAATAAACGATTTTCTCCGAGCATTTTTCATAATAATATCATCAAGATCATATCAACATTACCGGGACAATCGGTTCTTGGAGTTGTCCGGGTCAAGACAACATCAAATGTTCCGGCCCATTCATCACGTTTTGTTAAGAACGATTTCAAGTTGAAAATCTTCTTGACTGTTGCGGGGATAGACGAATGCTCGAACTGCGATGTAGGATATGGACCCGATGGCTTGTGCAACACTACATTGTATGGAAACTAGGGTTACGATACCAGTCCATATAAAAAGATCTTTACATTTAACTCGTATGATACTTGTATTAACTGAACATATGTCACATAAATGTCACTTGAGTATTTCACATATAACATATAGAGCTTATAAAGTTAAAACTACAAATTTAGTCATACTATAGTCATTATGACGAAACATGTGATCAAAAAATAAATAGATGATTTCTTAAAAACGAAAGGTTTTATCCCAAAAAATTCAAAATAGAACGAAATAAACTATCAATTTCTTTTTTTCTTTTTTTTCGTATAAAACTAGCTTTACTTTACCAATTTCGGGTTCAACCCAGGAAGAGATCACGATAGAGGTTTTTAACCGAAACCCTCTATCGAAAAATCACACAAAAAGATAATTTACCTGTTCCGGGCTCGATCCAAGGAGATATCATGATAGAGGGGACTCGAACCCCTAACCTATCAAACTTGAAGTAGTACGGAGCCGGTCCGACAATGCCATCAGGGCTAGGAACGCCATCAACCGGTGTTGGGACATGGTCGAAGAACCCGCCATGCTCATCATAGATGATAATGAAGAGCATTTCATTCCATTGAGGGCTTGATCTTAAGGCTTCATAGACTTCTTTGACAAACCTTTGGCCATCGGAGACGTCGTGCGAAGGATGATCATCGTTGCCCGGGAGGATCTTTAGGTCAAGGTATCGTTGCTCGATCACTACATAGTTTGGAAGTTTGCCTTCCTTGCAATGGGCTTTGAACTCGAGATCAAATGGGTGGAACTTTGGTATGTACTTCAGTTTCCTTAGGTTTCTGGCAACAAATTTTTTGATATCATATAACTATCTTACTATAAATTTGATCATGCAAACTTTTTAATTTTAATTTATCATATGGATAGGGTTAGGGGTGTTTATTTGGGATTATTAGGGTTATTATTTGTATAAAAAATTTAATTCAATATATTACACTTGAATTATCTTTTATTTCGGCCAAACATAGCCAATATTCTTAGTCGGATGGGAGCTCTAGTTTCACAATAACAAATAATTTAGGCCGTTATTAGACGTACCGATCAGTTTCTTTGATTATCATCCGAACTACGCTTCGTGTGCGTACTTTCGCCTTAAGGTTATGACTACTCGTATGATGTGTGTAGTTGGAGCCGATCTCAAGTTGATAGGAGTCGATCAACTACGTATATGAATGCGTGGTTGTAGTGATCGTAGTAAATTTTTTCTATTTAAAAGAAATTCAACACTCTCAGACGACTATAAGACAAAATAACTATAACTAGGCATATGAGGTGTGTAGTCGCAGTGAGGAATTTTTTAATATTTTTTTCCATGAACTACGCTCCCATATGCATAGCTGTAGTCATGTGAGAGTGTTTATTTTTAATTTTTTTTTTAACTACACCTACGAATATAGTTGACTGGCTTCTATTCTATCGGCATAAGATCGTCTCCAACTACTTACATCATACATGTAGTTATAATCGTAAGGTGAAAATCAAAACTACACACGTAGCACGTGAATTGTATAGTTCAGGTAACAAATATAATTTTTCGTCGGTACGTTTAGAAAGGGACATAATATATATACCAACCTGTAAAAGAGAGTTGCAGGAGGATACTGATAGTAAATCCCAAAGGAATACCCTTCCTCATCCAAAGACTCAAAAATAGTCTTTTGTGGGAGCCCTTCTCTCAGCATATCAGTGTTGTTGCTAGACAGCCCATGCGAGGTCGCCGAGTGCACAAACTGCCTGTTGGGCTGCGTAGACGCCGGCATCGACGCATGCCACTTGTCGCAAACCGCAAACTGCGACACTAGCTCCTTGTACACCGGAACCCTCTCCGGTGTGAACCCATTCATCACTGTCACGTCTAACCCTTCCTTTGTTCGGTTCGCGTTTTGTACGAACCCTTGCATTTTTGGCTCGAGCCTCTTCTTGGCCGATTCCTCGCTCCATGGCTCTCCAAATATCTGTTCGAAATCACCCAAATCGATTTTCGTATTTTGTTAAGAAAAATATAATTAGTCGTTTTAAGGACGACTTTATTGAAAAAAATGAGTTACTAAAATTTTTTTTTTTGTATCGCTTAGAAGAATTGGCCCCCTTATTTATCCTAATACAATCTAGGTCAAATTAAAGATGAACGTTGGTTATTGTCCGTAAAAATATAAAACATAATGTCCACTTGTACTCTTAATCAAGCCATTTATGTTACTTTTTCTTATACCCGTCCCGGGCAAATGACGGGGGACACGTCCGGTGAACCACACGTACAAGAGAATTGGAGGACTAACCCGACCCAAATGCTTATATGGTAAGTTCACTTGATTGCGTGTTATCGATGTAGAATACTTTTTCAAGAGAAAAACGGTTACGGTCCAAGGCCAAAACGAACCGGATCTGACAATGACTCCAAAGTGGGAACGCAACCGTAATATTCGATCCGGTCTAACCGGATCTTTCGATCCAGTCTAAATTTGCACGGCCATTGGTAGGCAGTATTTATCAACAAACACTTGACTTCATATTCTACCATTCCAAGACTAAATTCTAGCTTGCAATCAAAAAATTGTAAACCCAAACTCAACTAAGAATATGCTACAAAGATATTTATTGTTAAATCCAAATTTTAAACTATAATTCATAATCTAGTTGACCCGATTTGCAAACTCAAACTATGTGAAAAAAACGATGAAAAGAGAAGAAGAGATTCAAAACCTGTTCATAAATGTCTTGGATAGAGTGACCCGGATCCGGATCAACATAAACCGATTCATCCCCAAAGAAAACCCGTTTAGAATCGGGTTTCGAAGTATCCAACGGGTTCGAGAACTCGTTCGAGTCCGATACACCGTCGATCTCCGGGTTAAGAGACTTCATCCATCCCAACATATGATCAAAAGAACGATTCTCTTGAACCAAAACAACCACAGTCTTGATCGGGCTCGTATTCGTGCTCGATTCGACCGCCATTTCCGATTCCGTGATGAACCCTAGTTGGGTTTTTTCTTGGAATGGTGATGGTGGTGTTTTTGACGTTGTTGTGATAACGTTGTTATATAGAAACAGAAGAGAAATATAGTCTTTGTTTAGACTTTGAAGACAAGGTTACAAGTGCTGTTTTCATGGGATAGGTATATTCGTATTTACAGATAATCAAGGGCCGTTTGTTAATTTTTTTTTTGTCTTTTTTAAATACCATAATTGATTAATTGACCAATCAATGCAATAAAATAATACAGCTGTCAATTTCATTAAGAAATGCAGTATATTTTGGTATATTTAACATTTTTCGTTGCTAATTAGGGTCCTTATTTGAGCTTTCCATGATTAAATTTTAATTTAGCTTTAAATTTTTTTTATTTGCTCAGTTTTTTTTTATCCGAATCGATATTTAGACTTGTTTATATTCGGGTCGGGTTACTGGGCCCGAAATGGTTTCCGTACCCAGGCGGACGGGTACTTGGTTTTCATTTAAAAATATATATATTTATAAAATTTTTTTGAAAGGGCGATGAACAACCGTATACACAAGATGCTTCGAAACTGATAGATAGTGACACTACTCAATTGATAGATAGTGGCTCGAATACACAAGATGCTTTGTCGTCATGGATGAACGCAAGGGCGATGAACAACCGTCTGTTATGAAAATTCCGGAGAGGATGAACAACCACGTTTAATTTAGAAGTTGAAGAGTTGGCGATGAAACCGTGTTTGCTGAGCGTTTGTTCTGAAAAAAATTGGAGAGGATGAACAACCACGTATGACGAAAAAACTTAACAAATTTATTCCTATGTTTAACGGATTAAAAAGATATTTAGTTACCCGTTTTGAAACATATAATTACTTATTAAATGGAGAGAGAAATATCTTCTGGTTTCCATAATATCCTTTTTTTTATTTAACATATCTTATTCATAAATTCCGAAGGGGCCTTTTGCACTCATTTTTAACTTGGGACCCTTTTTATGCTCATGTTACAAAACCTACCTACTCCCCCATTTTACCCAATAACTTATGCATAAACGACTTTCGAATCTTCTTAATCTCCGTTTGTTCTTTGAAAACAATTTCAATGACGGTGGATTCATCTACTCCATTCTTCCGCGCTTTGTGGCACTCATTCTTGAACAACTCGAACGCATCTTTAAGATAATTAGTTGCATCGGAAACACTCATATTTTTGACAAGTTGGTGGGGGTAAGTGTCCTTCCTATGATCTCCATTCAAGCAAGCGGCCAATTGCACAAGTTCCCTTTGAAAATCCGAAAGCTCCCTCTCCTCTTCCGCTTCTGCTTCTCGTAGTCTAACCGGCTCAGGCAGCGTAACTGCAAATCAACAACGTGAACAAAAACAACTAAGCGCCCATCTAGTTAAACCTGAGTTTTTCTTTTTGAAAGGAGAGACGATTCTCTCCTGGCATTTTACATAATACTAATATTAAGATCATATCAACTTTACCGGGACAATCGGTTCTTGGAGACGTCCGGGTCAAGACAACATCAAATGTTCCGGCCCATTCATCACGCTTCGTTAAGAACGATTTCAAGTTGAAGATCTTCTTGACTGTCGCGGGGATGGACGAATGCTCAAACTGTGATGTAGGATATGGACCCGATGGCATATGCAACACTGCGTTAAAACGATGCGTAAAAGAAGTATTTCAAAATTTGATAAATTAATAATAAAATAAAATAAGAACACTCAACCATTATGATGAAACACGTGATCGAAAAATAACCGGATGATTTCTAAAAAAACGTAAGGTTTTATCTCAAAAAATCCTATCAAGCACGAAGGATCTATAAAAAAAATTATAAAACTTTAATTTACCATTTTCAGGTTCAGTTCAAGGAGAGATCACGATAGAGGGTTTTAAATGATCATATAAAACATATATTTACATTTAATTCAAATAGTAATTGTATTAAATGATCATATGTGTCACTGTATTTCACATATATCATATATAACTTATAAAGTTAAAACTACCAAAAAAAAAATGTAAGGTTTAATTATCCCAAAATTAGTTAACAGATACCTTATTAAACCGATGAGTAAAATATGTGTTTCAAAATTTGTTAAATTAATAATAATATATAATAAGTATACTACAGTCATTATGACGAAACATGTGATCGAAAAATAACCTGATGAATTCTAGAAAAATGTAAGGTTTTATCCCGAAAAATCCTAACAAGCACGAAAGAAACTATAAAAACGTTTTTATAAAACTTTATTTTATCATTTTCGGGTTCAATCTAAGGAGAGATCACGATGGAGGTTTTATCCCGAAACCTCTATCAAAAAATCACAAAAACTAATAAAAAAATCATACAAAAAGATAATTTACCTGTTCCGGGCTCGATCCAAGGAGAGATCATGATAGAGGGGACTCGAACCCCTAACTTATCGAACTTGAAGTAGTAAGGAGCCGGTCCGACAATGCCATCGGGGCTAGGAACACCATCAACTGGTGTTGGGACATGGTCGAAGAACCCGCCATGCTCGTCGTAGATGATAATGAAGAGCATTTCATTCCATTGAGGGCTTGATCTTAAGGCTTCATAGACTTCTTTGACAAACCTTTGGCCCTCGGAGATGTCGTGCGAAGGATGGTCATCGTTGCCCGGGAGGATCTTTAGGTCAAAGTAGCGTTGCTCGATCACTACATAGTTAGGAAGCTTGCCTTCCTTGCAATGGGCTTTGAACTCGACATCAAATGGGTGGAAATTTGGTATGTACTTCAGTTTCCTTAGGTTTCTGCCAACAAATTTTAAGATGTCACACAATTATCATACAAAGTGTGTATAAACGTACATGTATACATGTCTAAAACATAATCTCAATGATAATTTACCCTAAACCTATAGACAATAAGTGAAATAATATATAAACAAATGAAAATGAGCAAATATGTTTGTTAGGTACGACCCAATTGATAATAGGAGTAGTCAATGCAATTTATGTAAACTAATGAAAAATACTATTCTCTTTTTTATGTTAAAAATACATTTTATCGTATAAGAATGCATATCAAATCAGAAACTTTCAAGTTATGGGCGCTGTTAGGCGAACCCTTATAAATAATTTAAAAATACCTAAATACGCATTTCAAGTGTGTAATTATTATTATTTTCGGTTGATTGCTCACACGTATGTGCTCTGAAGTAGAAGTCGTTTGGAGCCAAAACAAGTCATATAGTTACGCGTATGGTATGTAGAATAAACCCTGATTACGCAAATGATTTTCGTAATTAGGAAGACACCTAAAGAAGTTATACGGGGCCGTTTAAACCCCGCCAAATTTCCGACATTTTAAACTACTCTACTCAAATAAAAACATCAAAACAAGGTCAAATCATGCAAGTTTGAAAATAACAACAATTTTATGTAATAAACTAACAGTCAAGTACCAACCTGTAAAAGAGAGTTAAAGGAGGATACTGATAGTAAATCCCAAAAGAATGACCTTCTTCTTCCAAAGACTCAAAAATGGTCTTCTGTGGGAGCCCTTTTATGAGGATATTAGGGTTGTTGTCAGACAACCCATGCGACGTCGCCGAGTGCACGAACTGCCTGTTGGGATGCGTCGCTGCCGGCACCGACGCATACCACCTGTCACAAACCGCAAACTCCGACACTAGCTCCTTGTACACCGGCACTCTCTCCGGCAGGAATCCGTTCATCACTGTATCGTCTAACCCTTCTTTTGTTCTGTTTGCGTTTTGTACGAAGCCTTGCATTTTTGGGTCTAGCTTCTTCTTCGCTGATTCCTCGCTCCATGGCTCTCCAAACACCTATCAATAAATCATTTTTAATCAAATAATATTAGTTTTTTTTTTTTGGGTAAGAAAAAAAAACCGATGAAAAGAGATGAAGAGATTTGATACCTGTTCATAAATGGCTTGGAAAGTGTGATCCGGATCCGGATCAACATAAACCGATTCATTCCGAAAATAAACCCGTTTAGAATCGGGTTTCGAAGTATCCAACGGGTTCGAGAACTCGTTCGAATCCGATACACCGTCGATTTCCGGGTTAAGAGACTTCATCCATCCCAAAATATGATCGAATGAACGATTCTCTTGAACTAAAACCACCACGGTCTTGATCGGGCTCGTATTCGTGCTCGTTTCGATCGCCATTTTTGACTCCATGATGAACCCTAATTGTTTTTTTTTTCTTGGAATAGTGATTGTTGTGTTTTCGACGTTGTGATAATGTTGTTATATAGAAGAGAAGAGAAATGAAATGAAGTCTTTGGTTATACTGTCAAGACAAGCAATGAGAAGGAGAGTTTGCTTACGTGCCCCTTACGAGTGTTGTTTTCATGGGATAGGGTATATTGTTGGAGATAATAAAGTCCCACATCGAAAGATGGGGACACTCCGAGTCTGGTATATAAGGTCGGTGGGCTACTCCTCCTATTTTCAATTGGTTTTAGGATGGAACCTCGCCGGGTTTATGTGCTGGGCTTGGGCCTAATGCGCATGTGCGCTCGTATGCACACGACCCCCGCTCTACCGGTCCGTCTGTATCGGACTTTGACATATATTCCTAAATACATATAATCAAGGGGCGTTTGTTAGTTTATGGATTGTATTTCTTTTTCATTTATAAAAAAAAATCAATGGTCCGATGATAAAGTGACGCTAGTTGATTTAGTATTGTTCTTTATATACGGTGAAGTTTTTGAAAAAAAATCGATAGTCCGATGATAAAGAACGCTAGTTGATTTAATATTTTCTTGATCTTCGGAAGGTCTTTTCATATGGGTCACAAAGTATCGGTCCGAACGTAGAGCGGTAATGGTCGATCGAACTGATGAGTTAAATATAGCACAGTTGTAAATTTTAGTTATAGAAAAAGCTATACACTATAACATAAACCAGTTGTCAATTTCAGTAGAGTGGTATTGGTCGAATTGGTTCGTCTTATTTACAATTAAGTTGAGTTTAAGTAAATCTTGGCTTTTAACTAGGGATGATCGAACCCGGGTTGGTCTGCGGACTCTGCACCGAAAAGCGGAAAAAGGTTTGGATAAGGTGGAAAGTCCTGCCGGACCAATAAGTTCAGCTCGTGTTTCTGACCAAGGTTTCAAAATACGTAACATGGAGATGGAACGGAACGGAATCGTCGAACATCTAAACGGGCGTCTAGACGGATTCTAGACGTGCAAGACGGTTTTTTGATAAAAAGACATTAAATTTGCCATCTAATGGAAATTTTAATAAATGAGGACATTATTTAGTAATTAAGTAGAGTAATTTAAGTAAATTTAGCTTTGTTTAAGATATTATGATTATTTTAACAAATTAGGGTATTATTTAATAATTAAACTAAAATTGTAAAATTCTATTTTATACTCCTCTATCCTCTACCTCTCAAAATTGGTGTTGCCGCTTTGACGATTCTCTACAAGCAAAATCAATGGACCAAAGGAGAATAATTAAAGAAGAAAAGACAATCACAACTCGCTGGAGAAGCAGCAAATCAAAGGGACTTGGTGGTCTGAGCGAGAGTCGGGTACTATTGGGGTCAGGGAAAAACCGAAAAAGTAAAAGAAATTAGAACTCGTTGGAAGGACGGGATAGTCTAAGCAAGATCGCCGGAGGGACTGAGCGAGACAGGAGAAGAGAGTCACATAGTCAGGATTGTTTTTTTTTTTTCACCAAAACCCGTAAACCGAGGAGAGAGGATTGTCCATCTTCATCACTAATATCACGAAGGGGTTTGTAAAATCAGAAAGGGGAAACAACCTTCACACATACTCAGCTACAAATCCACAACACAAGATATGTCCATTTTTATCACTAATATCATCATCATCCAACTAAAAGAGGATCCAAGAGGAAACAAGGAGAACCCAAGAGGAAGAGAAGAAGAAACGCAGGAAAGAGAAATAGAGTCTGTAGGGAGAGGAAACCCTCAACCAAAAGGAAGGAGAAGAAACTTATAAGGAAAGAAAAGAAAAGGAAGACGGTCAAAAAGGCGGCGCCCACCCTGCACAACCACGGGGACGGAAAACCCAAGTCGCGGGTGCGGCACCGCACCTACGGCTAAGTCGAGGCGCAGTCGCGGAATCACAAAAGCACTAGGGATATTACATCACATCTCCCTAAAAATAAGTTTCGTCCTGAAAGTTGAAGAGACCTAATCCTCTCGGATCCATATTTCGAGGTATAATCTCTCACATCACGGATGAATAACATCTCCAAAACATAACTCATCCCAAAGGCACGGAGGTAGAGCTTCTCCGGAAACCTAAACCCTTCACAAAGGCACGGAGGTATAACATCTCTGAAAAACCGTATCATAATTCAAAAGCATGGAGGAAGAACATCTCCGACAACTATAATTACAACGATAGCATGAAGGAAGAACATGTCAAGCCAAACACAACGACAACATGAAGGAATAACATCTCCAGCAAAACACAATATCACACCTCGAATCATGGATGTAAAAATCATCTCCAACTATCATAATCTCACTCTATAGCATGAAGGTAGAACCATCTCCAACTAAACTAGAATCACATCTCAATAGCATGGAGGTAGAACCATCTACAACTATAATCACGAATTGTGCTAGCATAACAAGATCAAATAAGATCACACATAATAACCTAGCACGAATAACACATATCAAACCATATAAACATATAACTCACCAAATATAACTAAAACTTGCTCGGCAAGTCTACATATGCAGCTATCTCTACATAGAACTCGAGATAGTTCCGCGGGATACTATCATCTGTCTCCCATGTGGACTCATCGGGTCCGCGTATGGACCACTATATCCTCATCATCGGAATGTCCTTCGAGCGCAAGCGTCTCACACCTCGCTCTAAGACTGCAACTAGATGCTCAACAAACTTGTGGTCCGGCTCAACCACTAAATCCTCATAACTGACAATGTGTCTCAGATCTGTTATATACTCCCTCAGCTGAAACACATGAAAAGCGGGGTGAACACCCTCTAATCTAGGTGGCAACGCAAGACGGTATGTCACCTCACCGACTCGCTCCATAATCTCAAAAGGTTCGACATATCGGGGAGTCTACTTCTCCATTATGCCAAAACGTTTGACTCCTCGCGTCGGAGATACTCTCAACCAAACATGAGCTCCAACTCTGAACTCTAGCCGACGCCTCTTGTCTGCATATTACTTCTAGCGGCTCTGTGTGACCATCATCCGCTCTCAGTCAATGCCACTCGGGAAATATCATCTTGAATCTACTCAAGAGCTATACCCATTAACACTACTAGGCTCATCCCATCATAATAATGTACGGCACCTTCGTCCAAACAGTGTTTCATAAGGGGTCATCCTGAATCTGCTCAAGAGATATATATTTAAGATATTTTATGTAAAGTATATTAAATTTATTATAATTATACTACATATATTATATTTATACTTACTATTTATAATAAATATTATAATATTTTTATCCGGGCCGACGGGCCAGGCTTTCGGCCCAGATGGACCTAGAGTGGTGTCTGGATCTGGCCCGACGGGCTTGTCACCCCGGGCTTCAACCTCTGTTCATACCTATCCGTTTTCCGGTCGGATCGGGCGGACTGCCCGGATCTGAACAGGTCTAGATATATCTAAGTTAATAAAGCAACCATTGTTATTATTGTCGATTTTTTACATACTTGGGCTCAACATGTTTATAAATGAGTCACACTGAATTTTAACTGAACTTAAAATTGGTTTAAGATACGTATAAAAATATGAATTAAATTTAAAAAATTATATTAAGTTGAGGGAAATATCCTTATAGACCCACCCTATATATATTTGTCCATTGACACCCTAAATCTGTGTAATTTATGTTGTTTGTGTGTTTGAATGTCATTATATTAAGTATGTATACGATTATGTTTGTTCAATTTGTTCTTTTTTATTACCATTTTATGTAATTCTATCGTTAACAACACATTAAACAATAAAATTTAATTTATTTGTATGATCAATGACACATTAAATATCAAAATAATGTTTTATTTACATACAAATATCCACGTTAATATTATTGAATAATATTTTATAATTTCCGTGTTTAACAATATGAATACTTATTTACAATAACAATCACAAGTTATAACAATATGAATATTTTGTTACACAAATTTCACAAACCAATATAAATAAAACACAATATTGAGATAAGCAATTGAAGTTACTCACCATTAGCACAAGCAATACATGAGAAGAACTTATGCATAAATGACTTTCGAATCTTCTTAATATCCGGTTGTTCTTTGTTAACAATTTCAATGATGGTTGATTCATCTGCTCCATTCTTCCGCGCTTTGTGGCACTCGTTCTTGAACAACTCGAACGCATCTTCAACATACTTAGAAGCATCGGAAACACTCATGGTTTCAACAAGTTGGTGGGGATAAGTGTCTTTTCTGTGATCTCCATTCAAGCAAGCGGCCATTTGCACGAGTTCCCTTTGAAAATCGGAAAGCTCCCTCTCTTCCTCCGCTTCTGCTTCTCGTAGTCTAACCGGCTCTGGCAGCGTAACTACAAATCAACAATGCAAACAAACAACCAAGGATCCAATCAGTCAAATGTACGCGAGTTTTTTTGGGAAGGAGAGACGATTCTCACAGAGCATTTAACATAATACTAATATCAAGATCATATCAACATTACCGGGACAATCGGTTCTTGGAGTCGTTCTGGTCAAGACAACATCAAATGTTCCAGCCCATTCATCACGTTTCGTTAAGAATGATTTCAAGTTGAAGATCTTCTTAACTGTCGCGGGGATGGACGAATGCTCAAACTGTGATGTAGGATATGGACCCGATGGCTTGTGCAACACTTCAATAAACCGATGCGTGAAAGAAGTATTTCAAAATTTGTTAAATTTATAATAAAATAAAATAAAATAAGAATATTACAATCATTATGATGAAACATGTGATCGAAAAATAATCGGATGATTTCTAAAAAATGTAAGGTTTTATCCCGAAAAATCCTAATAAGCACGAACGAAACTATAAAAAAAATTATAAAATTTACTTTACCATTCCCGGGTTCAATTCAAGGAGAGATCACGACAGAGGGTTTATTCCGAACCCTCTGTCAAAAAATCACCAAAAATAAAAAATGAAAAATCATACAAATAGATAATTTACCTGTTCCGGGCTCGATCCAAGGAGAGATCATGATAGAGGGGACTCGAACCCCTAACCTATCAAACTTGAAGTAGTAAGGAGCCGGTCCGACAATGCCATCGGGGCTCGGAACGCCATCAACCGGTGTTGGGACATGGTCAAAGAACCCGCCATGCTCATCGTAGATGATAATGAAGAGCATTTCATTCCATTGAGGGCTTGATCTTAATGCTTCATAGACTTCTTTGACAAACCTTTGACCCTCGGAGACGTCGTGCGAAGGATGATCATCGTTGCCAGGTAGGATCTTTAGGTCAAAGTAGCGTTGCTCGATCACTACATAGTTTGGAAGCTTTCCTTCCTTGCAATGGGCTTTGAACTCGAGATCAAATGGGTGGAAATTTGGTACATACTTCAGTTTCCTCAAGTTTCTGCCAACAAATTTTACAATGTCAAATAGTCATCATACAAAAAATGGTTAAAAGTTCATCAGATTGTAAATCGAGGTCGTGGGTATATGAGTGTACAAGTGCGTTAGCCTCAAGTCTAACAAATAAAATAATAAAGTTGCATCCTAAATCAATTGACAATAGGAGGGATATAAGCCTATTAGCAACCTGAAAATTGTGTGCATATGAGCTCAAATCATAAACTTTTAAATTTAGGGTTTTGATAAACAAAACCATATAGATATATTTAAAAAAATAAAACTAAATACGCACCAGGTCTATGCGTATGGATTTCAAAGTGAAAGCTCTTTGGAGCCAAAACGAGCCATACAAATGATATAATATCGTTTATTGTATGTGAAACATGTGACATATGTAGTGGAAATCAATTACTCATTTGTATCCCGGAATAAAAATCAAACAATTTCGCACCAGGTCTATGAAATCGAATTCGATCTCGAATTTTTAATTCGGGAGAGACGATTACTACTCCACACCCCATAGGCGGAATTGAAGTTTTATTTTGACCCCATACGTGTAACCGTCGCCTCTATTCACGACTGAAACAACTTCCATTCCATAACCCAACATAATTAACATGTTGACTATTTCTATTCCGGAACCCATATGCGGAATTCAGTAAACCCTAATTACGCAAATCAATCCAAATAAAAGCACCAGCACAAGGTCAAATCATGCAAGTTTCAAAATAACAACAATTTTATGTAATGAACTAATAATCAAGTACCAACCTGTAAAAGAGAGTTGAAGGAGGATACTGATAGTAAATCCCAAAAGAATGCCCTTCTTCTTCCAATGACTCAAAAATGGTCTTCTGTGGGAGCCCTTCAATGAGGATATTAGTGTTGTTGCTAGACAGCCCGTGCGACGTCGCCGAGTGCACGAACTGCCTGTTAGGCTGTGTCGAGGCCGGCATCGACGCATGCCACCTGTCACAAACCGCAAACTCCGACACTAGCTCCTTGTACACCGGCACTCTCTCCGGCAGGAATCCGTTCATCACTGTATCGTCTAACCCTTGTTTTGTTTTGTTTGCGTTTTGTACGAAGCCTTGCATTTTTGGCTCTAGCTTCTTCTTTGCTGATTCCTCGCTCCATGGCTCTCCAAACACCTATCCATAAATCATTTTTTATAAAATAATATTAGATTTCTTTTCTTATAAAAAAACATAAAGACAGATTTCTTTTCTTATAAAAAAATATTAGTACGAGAATGAAGAAAATTATTTAGATAAAAAATTAAGGAAATGAAATTTTTTAAAAGGATGAGTATGAAGTGTTTGGTAAAATGAATACGATTGTGGGTAAAAATTAAAAAAATAAATACGTGTTAAAAAAAATTTTATAGAGGAAAGAGTTGAAAAAACGAAAGAGGAGTAAAAACGAGATTTTAACCTCAATAATCTTTATACATACCCTATAATCGAAATTTTATAGGATTACAAAATTCGTATAATCTAATTTTCTTAATATCCATAATCTGACCACTTTAATCTACTTAATTCACTTACCAAACGAGAATACGAGAATTATTTCTCTTTTAATTTCTGTAATTTTAATCTTCTTAATTTATCGATTTACCAAATGGAAAACAAAGGAAGCAATAGAATCAGGAAAACTAAAATTTGGTGCTTAATTAAGATTGTAAACTAAAATTAACCTAATCTGATTTCTAGATTGTAAACTAAAATTAACCTAACCTGATCTATATATCATACTAAAGCAGAACTCATTTCGTCCACATGTCACGTATTAAGACTAGCCACATCAACTTTTTTCCAATTTATTTACGATATTGCCACAAGATATTTACGGATTTGCCATAATATCTTTCATAATAAAAAAATCATTAAAACTAATAAACAATCAGCATTGCCAAATCATCTTTAATCTATTAAATTATTATGCCACATCAATTTTACTCAAATATTAATTAAAATAAAAACAAAAATTATATCAAAACATAAAAAAAAAATCTAGATTTTGTTTTTATAATTTTCAAAAAATAATATAGGCACATTTTAATTTTCGAAAATTAACTTTTGAATTTCTTTTATAATTTCGAATTTTATCTATCATATTTTGGTTTTCTTATTTTAAAATTTTGAATTTTTTTAAAACTACTCTTTTAATTTTGAACTTCATACATATATATAATGTTTTTGTTTTCTTATTTTTAATTTAAAATTATTTTCTGTTAAATAGTTATTAATAGTTTACATCTAATTTTAATTTATATTTTATCTATTACCAATCCATAATTTTAAAATATGTTAAAATTATAAGTTATTAAAATACAAACCCTGCTGGTAAAAAAAATTTGTTTCTTCAAAGTAAACAATTATTTATTTTCTATAGATTAATATTCACTACATATATATAATTTACGTTTTAAGTCAATTTAACCTATAATTATTTATTTTCTATAGATTAATATTCACTACATATATATAATTATTTAGGTAAACCCGCACAAGGTGCGGGTATTAAACTAATTTCTAATTAAAATATGGTGCTTAATTAAGATTGTAAACTAAAATTTTGTTTTGAAAATACTTTGATGTCAAATGAATCAGGAAAACAAAGTAAACAATACACTCCATTGTGTTCTAAAATTGCTCATTCCGATAATTTTTGTTGATTCTTAGAGGAACGATTGAAGTATCAAACGAACCTTAAATGTTCTCGAACGATATTATTTCATTTTTTATTTTGCTCTTAGACATACATATACTAACGAGGCTATTTGTAAAAATGTAATGTACAAAATTGATCACAAAACTCTTAAATCTTATTTTCTTTTCCATCATGTTTAATCTTGTATGATTTCATGAACATTCACAAGATTAGTCTATAATTTTTTAAAATTTTGAGGAATAAATTAATATTTATTGGAGATAAGTTGATGTATTATTAATTATCTTCTAAAAAAATTGAAATAGTAAAATAAGGGTATTTCAATCAAGATAGTGTAATATATTACTGAAAAATCATAAAAAAAAAGTGTAAAGGGGGTAATTTCAAAGAGAGTTTCTAATGTGGTTTCTTAAAACAAAAATTTTAAAAGATGGTCATGTTGGAAAAGATTCTAAAAATTCAAAACCGAAACTCATATTAGTAATTTAAAGATTTAATTTTTAATTTAGTCAAACAAGGCATTAATAATTGTTTGGAATATTTTCAAGGTTATTAATTAAAAAAGTTGTGAGAATAATTTTTTAAAATTGTTTTTATTAATATTTTTTTGTAAAAGATGTTAATTCATTGCTCTTTTTATGAACATTTAATAAGCGATAAAATTGAAAAAAAAAACTTTATAAATTGAGGTTCTTTTGTTAATTTTCTTAATAATTTTGTCGATTGCAAAAACTCATTTTTTGTGATTGCGTGTAGTATTTTTTCTAATTTCACAAAATTTTAAATTACAATATTTACCTAAAATTTTAATACCAATTCATAAATGATTTTAATTTTCAAATGAAATTTTAAATTACAATTCGGAGATGATCCATACATCCTTGAACAGAAAACCGAAAAATATAAGACCCAAATATGTAATCACAAGATTTTCGAGACTCGATTCTAGAAGCGAAACAGAACTCCGAAATGATTGAGACGGCCCTATACAACAGTTATCATCATGCTTTGTATACGGCAAGTTATCATTCCAAGACTCAATTATAAGTATTTATAAGAATATACTTACAATCAAGACAAGCTAACCCGAAACTCAGCTAAAGAATATGCTACAAAAAAAAAAAAGGATATACTTTACCAAAATATAATTCACAATCTACTAGACTAACATCACCCGACCCGACCCGATTCACGAACACAAACTACAGGAAAACCCGATGAAAAGAGACAAAGAGATTTGATACCTGTTCATAAATGGCTTGGATAGAGTGATCCGGATCCGGATCAACATAAACCGATTCATTCCGAAAATAAACCCGTTTAGAATCGGGTTTGGAAGTATCCAACGGGTTCGAGAACTCGTTCGAATCGGATACCCCGTCGATTTCCGGGTTAAGAGACTTCATCCATCCTAACATATGATCGAATGAACGATTCTCTTGAACCAAAACCACCACGGTCTTGATCGGGCTCGTGTTCGTGCTCGATTCGATCGCCATTTTCGACTCCGTGATGAACCCTAGTTGGGTTTTTTTCTTGGAATGGTGATTGTGGTGTTTTTGAGGTTGTTGTGATAATGTTGTTATATAGAAGAGAAGAGAAATGGAGGCTTTGGTTAGACTTAGAAGACAAGCAATGAGGAGAGTTTGATGACGTGTCCCTTACGAGTGCTGTTTTCATGGGATAGAGTATATTCGTAAATACAGATAATCAAGGGGCGTTTGTTAGTTTCTGGGTTGTATTTCTTTTTTCTTTTTATGTTTTTTATAAATAAAATATAAAATGAGTTAAGCACTATTTATTTTTTATACTGACTAAATTTTAGTACTCTGTCATTTAAACAATTAGAACGGTACCTTACTTATTGAGCCCGACCAAAGAATAGTATCTCGATCACAATTCACATGTTAAACTATCTTAATGGTGTTAAATATTAGGGATAAAATTGTCCACCTATCTTATATAATGTACTATTCCATTTTTATTTTTAATTTTTTCTTTTTTGAGGGCTTCTTTGCAAAATCCACAAATTTCTCCCTAACTCTAGTTTTCTCTCTCCTCGACTCCTCCGCCGCCTTCTCCCTCTTCCTCCTAGATCTGACCATGAACAACCTCCTCCCCGAGGTCGGATCTTGCGTCTTCTGGATCTGATGACTGGAGGCTCGATTTACGCACAACTCCATTTCTCGCACGATTCATCTCTATTTGTGAAGTTTTTATTCATCCGTTTTTTTGCTTCTCATTTAGTTTCATTTTTGCAGCGTTTCCTGCATTCATATGTTGAGAATTGAGATCGATAAGTTATTGAAGAATATCATATATTCTATTTAGATAAATTATCATTATATATTAGGTTAGTTTGAATTTGATTTTATCCTGCTAATCTTCATTAGTTTCCTTTAATTTCCTTGTAATCCTATATAAAGGATCATAATAAAGTTAATACAATGTGGTTCTACCTCCACCATTTGTGTGGTCTTCTCCATCAAAATCTTTTATGGTATCAGAGCGGGTTCGATTCGGGACCTCAACCTACCAATCATCGCCAACTTATCGGCGTTTTAATCTACCTTGCCACCGATTTATTGATGGTTATATCGATTTTACAAGTGGTGTTCGTGTCACCGCTCATTGTTGATTGAAGTGATATTGTCAATGAAGGTCCAGTCTTCAGCGTTCGTTTGCGTACGCACGCTTTGACTGCGGGAGCGTATTGGAGGATATGCTATATTATATTTAGAGAAGTTATCTTATTATATTAGTATAGTTTCTATTTTATATTATGTCGTGTAATCCACAAACCCGATAAGTCAGGATACGAGAGATCGAACTGCTCTGATACCATGATGAATTTAAGGTGGGATAAAACCACGAATGGTGGAAGTAGAACCACACTAATACTAGTTTATTATCACCCTATTTATAGGGTTAGGGGAGAATAATAAAGATTACACGATAGAATATATGATATCCTTCAATACGCCCTTGCAGTCAAAGCGTGGGTAGACAGACGACGCTGAAGACTGGATCAGCGAGTACACCAGTTGAGCGGTGACACCACCAGTAGATCGACGACATCAATAGATTGACATGACCACCAGTAAATTGGTAGCAATGGTAGATTTAGGCGTCGATCGGTTGACGGTGTGCCTTAAGGCCGGCTAACCCAATCGGACGAACTACTATTGTTCATGCCCGCGTTCAGTGTCGTAAGGTGGCAAACTCGATAAGTCAGGATACGAGAGATCGAACTGCTCTGATACCATGAAAGATTTTCAGATAGATCTCAATTTTGGAATTCGGTTTCAATTTATTCTGGATTTTTTGGTTGGTAAAAAAGTCAAAGTTGTGATGTTTGGACAAGGTATGAAAAATGTGTTGGAAACCCTCCAGGCTCAACAAGATCTTCTACAGGAGCTCTACACGGAGCTGGATGTGGAAAGGGAGGCATCATCCACATCCACCAACGAATCCATGTCAATGATAGCCCATTTGCAAGGCCAGAAGGCGGCAGTGGAGACGGATGCAAGCCTCGTTTGATTTCATATCATTTTCAGAATCCATATGATGAGTTAAATGACGATGAGATGCTGATGGTGAGAAAATCCAATCGGAATTGGTTTTCGTCGCTGCCACGAGAGAAACCAGGGACAATCTTTGTTTTCCTTCGTTCGCCACCAGGGAAGAAGTCGTCGTCATAGCCTGCCACTGTCACCTCCAAGAGCCACCGGCCTCGCTGCCACAAAGAGAATTCTGGCAGAAATTTGGGGCTTAGAGGTGGACAATTTTGCCCTTGAGATTTAACACAGATATGTGAAGTTAACGGGTGAATAGTAACCTAGGTATTAATTTTTGGTCGTGCTCAATAGTTGAGGTACTGTTCTGATAGTTTAAACGACGGGGTATTAAAGTTTAGTCAGCCCAAAAATGGAGTATTGTTTAGACAATTTTCTCTAAATAAAATTGATACTTAGTTGGTCCGATGATAAAGTGATGGTGACGCTAGATGATTAAGTATTGTCCTTGATATTCAAGTTTTAATTCTAGTGGCGGTGTATATGGAGAAATTGATCTTCGGAAGGTCTTTTTGTATGCATCGGTCTGAACGTAGAGCGGTATTAGTCGATCGACGAGTCAAATGTAGCACAGTTGTAAATTTTCGTTATAGAAAAAGATATATACTATAAACATAAGCAGCTGTTAATTTCATTAGAGAAAAGGTTATGAAAAAAAAAATTTATATCTAACATTTGTATTGTTGTTGGTCAGGTTCGTTATTTGAATTGAATAAGGGTTTGTTTACCTGCGGGTTTATAAACTTTATTTAGTTTATAAACCCGAGTTTTATTTGTTGCGGGTTTATAAACTTTATTTAGTTTATAAACCCGAGTTTTATTTGTTGGTGGGTGTTTACATGTAGATGGGTTTATTTCGAATGGGTTTATAAGGGTTTATAAACCTCTAGAAAATAACCTCCTCAATCCAAGGTTATTTTTCTTGGATGAGTTTATTTTTTTCATATACCCGAAATTACCCTCATTCGTATCTTTACAAATCCGACCCTAACATTCACAGCCGTGAAATTCCTTTCTTTCAAAACAACCACATTATTGTCGTCCACAACTATACCTTCGAGATTTGATTTTTCGATTACCCTCCTATTCATATATATATTGGATTATTCTTTAATCTTTTTAGGGGTAAAAATGTATTTTGCACTAAAATAAACCCAAAAAAAAACCTTAAGTAAACATCTTTATCGAAATAATATATATAAACTGATCGAGTTTATAAACCCGAAAATAAACCATAAACCCATATAAACCCATTTAGTTTATAAACCCATAAAAATACAAACTACTACTAAACAGGCCCTAGGTAGAGTTTTTTCTATGAGTTTTTTATATACACTTTTCTATCATTCACGGGTTAACATTTTAAACACAAAAAAAAAAAAAAAAAATTTTTACTAGTTATTATTAATATTCATTAAATGTCTAGATAACTTTAGGATATTAACTTATAGATATTAAAATATATATATTTCAAAAAAATATATAAAACTCAGATATATCATCTGAAAACTAAATTTGTTTAAACATAATAAAAAAAACCTAAAGTATACTAGGGGTGAGCAAAAATATTCAATCCGTCTAATCCGAAGATCCTATCCGGAAAAATCCGAATCCGAAGATATCTGACAATTGGTGATCTGAGTCTGATCCGATCCGGACATATTTTTCAAATCATCGGATCGGATACGGATCGGGTTTTAGAGGAAAAAGTCGGATCGGATCGGGTATATCCGACTAGTCTAAGAATAAATGTCCGGATCGGATATCTGTCCTGATGAACTGTCGGATATCCGGGTGTTCTCGAATCGGATTCGGATCAAACTTTTTAAATTTTGTCGGATCTGATATCTGAGTTTCGGATCGGATATCCGGAGATGCTTACTGTACCATCAGAATTTCCCAAAAATATATTATATATATTTATATGCTCGAATAAATATATTTCCAATGAGTTGGACACCGACCTCTAACAACCAAGAGCAATTCTGGCGTGAGGAAGTGTCATTTATGCGCTCAGAATAGCGTATACGTACGCATATTTGGACTTTTAAATATTTTTTTATTTTAATGTTGCTAATAGTAGTATAATACGTTACATTAGTTTTATTTTATGTTATAACATAAATCGGTTAGGCTGACCTCCTACTTAGAGGTAGTCTAATATAAAATATCACATTGATTAAACACAAAGTTTGTATCAACGAAATAGTTAAAAATTATTTCTTTTTACATCAACACTGGTAATCTTTTTATGGTGGTTTGAAATAAAAAACTCAAATGGAATTAATATCGTGATCAAGTTTAATCGAAATTAAGTGTATCTGCTTTGATGTTTTTTTCGCAATTACATTATCTCACTTGAAAAGGGGTCGGAGAGATTTGAGCTTCACGTACAAAGAAATAGTGTAGTGAAGTAAGTTCTTTTTTATGAGATTTTCTGATTTTGTTTTGTATTCCTCAAGAGTATATTTACTAAATGAGATTATGTTATGGGTCTATTTAATCGAACAATATTGCTAAAAGGCTAGTCAGTGATATTGGCCACATACAAATAATAAAGCAAAGTCATGTCACCCTATGACATGTCTTTAATCAAGTTTATTATATTGTAGAAGATTATATTTCACATCGATAATAGTGATAATGAGTCTAATATATAAGATCAGTGGATTATTCTTCCACTGCAAATTGATTTTAGGATGGACTTTGTTGGTCTTACGTGTTGGATTCGGATCAACACGCATATACGTTAGAACGTGCACACATCATATCTGATCCAACAAAAACTTTCATGATATCATAGGAGTTCAAGTTCACAGGCCCTGCCTTATTGTGTGTTTGTTGGCCTATGACTCTAACTGCGGACATGAACAATAACCGTCCGGTTAAGCTAGCCGACCTCAAAATAATGTTCCACGTCTCATAATAATAGTATTTTTTTTATGGGACTAAGTCATTGTATAAAATATGAAATTAGTGTATAGAAATGTATCCTATTTTGTGGTTGTCAATCTATAAAATATGAAATTAATGTTATATTTTTTTCGTAATGAAAATTGATGTTTTATTTAATAATATATTGATAACTATACGATATTGGTTGTAGTTTCTTGTTGGGGGAAGATGCTTACAAACTTAAGTCTTCACGCAAGTAAAGTCGTTATCAAATATTATAACATATCCACAAGCCAACAAAGTTTAACAATACTCTAATGCGCAATTTGATTTGCGATCTCTTTTTTTTGGATAAGGTCACAAATGGATGCAAAAAGAAATGATTTTTAGTTAGTTACAATGGTAAATAGTAAGAAATAAATCGATAATGTAATTGACTGATCTTTAATATTAGATTAATTAAAAAGTTACTATTTTATACCACAATATGTTATTGTTAATCATACAAAATTACTCTTTAATACAAAAAACAATTTCTGCAAATTTTTATTGTTATTATTAATTGTCATTCAAGAATGTCTATATACTTTAGTTTTTTTTTATCATATCTAAATTTATTAGTTTTGAATAATATCTTGAACTTTATAATTTTTAAAATATGCTTTTTACTAGGCTTATTATTGTGGTGGACAGACGCCTTCACACAGGCGGAGTCATTGTTGGACTACGCCTCCACCCCCAAAAGTTGTGAGGCGCAAACTTGAGCTTGAACGTTCAGTGCCATTGTTGGACTGATACGTATTGTGCCGAGGATATGACCTTTATATGATGATGCTGAGTGCGGTAAGCTCCTTGAGAAAGTCGGTTCTATGTTCCAATTGCTAATCAGACACAAGTGTCTATATGTTAATCTTCTCAAAAAGGTTTTACAGTATGCCATGGATGAAATCGATTATCTGGAAATGGTGATCCACGTGCCTACTCGTCATCTCCTCATCGACGGCAAATGGAATCAAGAAGAATTGAATGTCTGTTATCAATCCTGCTACTGAGGAGATTATAGGTTATTCTCGTTTCTTTTTTTAAAACAAACTCGTATTATTTAATTTCACCCTAAAATTTAGGGTTTATTTGAATACAGCGTTGCGTTATTTGTGGTTCTTTCTTTGTTATTCAAGCGATATTTCGGCAACTACTTGTGAGGATGTGGAGATCGTTGTTGCTCTTGCTCGCAAAGTTGTGAAAAGCGGAACGACGGGGCTTTGGTGGCGAGCCCGCGGGATGCGCATGGGCCCCAGGGCGGGTGGGCCGCGTCTGCGCCCCATCCGAGCGCACACAGACTACGGGTACTCCGTCTTGTTTGTAATTTCTCCCGGCTCCGAATAACATCACTCTTTTTTTATCCATAATTTAACATTTTGAGATTTTTTTATCATTATTTATTGTTATTATTAATAGTCATTTGAAATGTTTTAATAAGTTCTTAAATCAATAAAAAAAATTTTGTTCATTCAAATATATTTGTATGTTAATTTATGATATTATCAAATTCAAGAATGTCATCCAAAAAGATGAAAAATCCTTAAATGTAATCTAAAAAAATCAAGAATACAAAACACCATCCGAAATTTAAAAAAATAACAATGTTTACATTAATAGCCTCTTCCATAAAAAAAAAACACATATAAAGCTATTGGATATACATCTTTCTGAAACATTACATTATTTCTTTATAAAAGTAAAAAAAAAATGTATTACTTTACTACTTATGTTATAAAATTTTTAAATTATTATAAAATAGGGTAAATATTTAATTGTAAAATTATATTTTTTTAAAAAGAAATTTGTATAAAAATTGTTAAATTACTATACAACATATAAATGTTTTAGAAATTTCCCGGGGGATTAATAGAATAAGGACAAACTCAGCCCAATCGGCCCAGAATAACGCAAGTCTCGGCCCAATAGGCCCAAAATAAGGGACAAACACGGCCCAATTAATGTGAGTCCATCTCAATGGACAAAAATGTCATTTAACCTTCTCAAACCCTAATAATCATCAGAGCATCATCGTCGATAATTTGAGTTCTTGAAAGATCAAGAACGTAAAACAAGAAATGGGATATGTTCTTGAAAGATGAAGCAAATCAAGTATTTCTAGATTGCCAATTTTACATAACTGCAACTCGATTAACACAGATTACAAGCTTTTATCAACAAAACAAAATTTGCAAAAATTGCAGCAATTACAATCGAAACACACATAATCCTCTCTCGGAATCGAAAACGATTTCATCTTCGTCTAATCTACCATACAGATCGATCGACTGCCTAAATTTGCAGAAATTTTGAATACGTATATAGAAAGATTGGATTTACGAAAAGAATGCAAACATCAGTTTGATTGCGCAATATATGAGCAAAAACCAATTGAAGAAACAAAGATTAATCACTGACTAGAACAATTAGAGATTCATGCGTACGAGAGATCAATGATACTAACTAATCGATATCTTCCATGTTCGGCACTTCTGGATTTTGCCTGGCCGGCGGAATTCGTGGCGGTTGCTGTTCTTGCTGCGGTGGTTGCGGTGGTTGCGGTTGCTGCGGTTGTTCCGGTGGAAGATCGATGATCACTCCGAACAGCATGATACGACGTGGATTCTCCATCATCAATTTTAACTCAGCGATGATTATGGAAGATTAGAGGAGAGCGATCAAACGTAGAGAATTTGATTAAGGGTTTCGAGTCTTAGGACAACGTCTTATATAGCATGCGAAATTGCGAATGGATAAACTGATTACAAATTAATAATAATTAATAATCTTATCTAGTAAAATATGGTTTCCTATTTTATGTAGAAATATTTTGTTGTGTTATAATTCCTACGTGTTTAAAATTTTTATCATTATCATGTTATTGTATTATTTTGTAAATTTATCTTTTTAACACTTTTAAACTTGTTCCTTAAGTTTTATAAAAAGATAACTTTTTATTTTCCAAATAAATATCAGATTTTCAAAAAAAAAAAAATCCTTTGGATTTAATTTTGTGAATGATTTTTTTAACGTTTTGAATGGTAATTATCAAGGCCCACAGGGCCCAATCTTCACTTTAATGTGAGACGATATGGGACTTAGTATTTAATAATAGTTTAAATAAAATCAAAATTTAAAGAAAAAAATAATTTATTTTTTATTTTTATTAAGTTTGTATATTTTTTTCGATTTATATCACTTTCATTAAATTGAAGATGATGGAAGGTAAGTGATTTGATTAGAGATACATAACTAAATATATTTATACCATTAACCTAATTATTAGAAAGAAATTTCAAAAAGACTTACTTAGCTAATTTGATTGAAATAATTTGGTCAAATAAACTATTTTCTATTTCCATTACGTTTAGGTAGCCCTACAATTTTTACTCCTTCATTAGATTGAAATTAAAAGTTGAAAGATTTAATTAAGGATATATTTGCTAAACGTATTTTACACCATGAACCTAATTACTATATATATAAATCTCAAAAATCTTACTTAACTAATTTGACCAATAAATTTTTTTTACTTTTTTTTGAATTTAGACTATGATGAACGGACACTTCTAGAAGGCGGTGTGTCCCGTACCTTATCGCGTCGGACATAGGAACACGGCCGGACACGGCAGGACACGGCTCGGACACGGTCAAATATGACCCGACACAGTCAAGACACCTTTCGGAGGTAGAACACGTCTAAGACATGGAGAGGACGCAGATGTCCAGTCAAGACACGATCATCAAAAGTTTATCCTATTTTTATGGCTAAAAAGGAAAAAAGAATATTTTTTTAAATTCAAAACAAAACTTATTTATTGTAATATTTTTTCTTCTTTGTCATTTTTTTCGACTAAACCTAGTCCCACATGGCAACCTACGAGATTGTGATTGCCGGAAGCAAGACACCGATCTTCTTCTCCGGTTCTAATGTTGAAATGTTGTTGGTCCGCCGGCCAACTCTTCTCTTCATTCTTCTTATGATTTCATAAATTAATTTTGAATCTTTAATTACTGATTTATTATGTAATTTTTTTGTTCAGTGTTGAGTGCGTTATTATAATTTTTTCACTTTTTCTAATTTACAAATTTTTATTATTGTTTTACTTGGTTGATCATGTTGTTCGGTTCATTGATTTGCAAAATGAAGGGTTCGTTCTTTGATTTTGAAATTAAGTATGTTTATTTAAGATTGTAAGACTAAATATGTTCATTTTATGTTTTGTAAACTGAAAATATTTGTTTCTAAGCTTTTGTTTCTGTTATTTTGTTGTTATGATCATATTTTTATCGACTCATCTATCATTGAGTTTTTCATATATGTATATCTCATTATGATATATGAATTATACATTTCAATTGATTTAAAATGATATATTGTTTGTTTTCCTTGCCGTGTCCCCGTTTCCTATACTTTTGAGAACTGCCTCTTCACGTTTCTTGCCGTGTCCGTTTTTCGTTTTCCGTGTCCGTGTCCGTGTCCGTGCAACGTAGAATTTAGACACACACAAAATGCTTTATATGATGCATTTTCATTTGTCACTTTGTGAGTATGTATCCGTTTCTATTTCGTCCCTTTACCAAAACCCAACCTTTCAGTCAAAAAAAGAACGACCAAAAGCCTTCCTACAAATCCTAAAATCACAATCCAAACCCACAATCTCTGCTTCTCTGTTCTTCGATTTCTTGCAGCCAAGTTGAACAGATTGAAGATTTGCTACCTTAGTAGACCATAATAGACATGTCTGGATACAGACCAGATGACGACTACGATTACCTCTTCAAGCTGGTGCTGATTGGAGATTCAGGCGTCGGAAAATCCAACCTACTCTCTAGGTTTACTCGAAACGAGTTCAATCTCGAATCCAAATCCACTATAGGCGTCGAGTTCGCTACCAGGAGCTTGAATATCGATAGCAAGGTTGTCAAAGCTCAGATTTGGGACACCGCTGGCCAAGAACGGTATATTTTCCCTTTTCTCTTTATTCGATTTATTCATTTTTGGAGTCTCCGTTTTTAGCTCTTTAAAAAATTAATTTTTGGTACATGTATGAGTTTTGAATTCTCGCGCTGAAGATTTCAACATTTGCTGAACTTGCTTAACATCTCGGCTTATTTAAGCATGTCAGCTATCGTGTTTACGAATGATTTATTTTGACGATTTGCTTCATATGATTGCCCTTGGATGGATGTTTAGTCATTACTTTGTTCTTGTGTATGTTGAATTGATGAAAATTAGGGTTTGTGAACTTTGAAATTGGGCGAAATTAGGATGTTGGAGGAGGTTGCCTATGTTTATTATGTGGTTGAAGCGGTAATTGATTGTTGTTTCATGTAATAATAACTTAACTGCAAAGGAGAACTTTGATGTTGAAGTTCTGTTCTTCCTGAATGGTAACACTATAAATTGCCTCTGAACTGTTTCATTTGCACCTAGTGAGGGTCTGTTCACAAAGGGATGTTAATTTTTAGTTCATTGGTTCGAGTTCCTGCATCAGTTGAGCTGATTAAGGGCTCGTTTGGTATCGATATCAGTACGAGGGGATCAAGGTATATGGATGGGTACGATTGATATCTTTGATGTACTAAATGTTAGGGTATATCAAATTTGATGTCTTTTGAACATACCAAACCCCAGGTATCAGTTTGATGTCCATATCTGAAATATCAAACACATATACAGTATTTGATATCTTATACCCATATCAATCCTATATGGATACCAAACAGGCCCTAAGAGAGCTATGACCATATGGCTGTTTAAAAAGATTTCACAAAGCAAATTTTGTGCATTTCCTGTGTTTATTATCAGCTATAACACTTCTCTGATGAGTAATGGTGAGGGTAGTACTTGCATTAGTAGTTTGATAAGCTATTTTTTCAAGTCTTCAGGGTTTTTTTAATTATTTTGAACTCGCCATCTAATTCTTCAGACTTTTATTTATACCTCCTTTATGTGATCTCCACAGGTACAGAGCCATCACAAGTGCTTACTACAGAGGAGCAGTAGGCGCACTACTCGTGTACGACGTCACAAGACACTCCACCTTTGAAAACGCTGCGAGATGGCTTCAAGAGTTGAGGAATCACACCGACCCAAACATTGTGGTAATGCTGATAGGCAACAAATCAGATCTCAGACACCTCGTGGCTGTTCCAACCGATGAAGCCAAGGACTTTGCTGAGAGAGAATCTCTCTTTTACATGGAGACTTCAGCACTTGAAGCAACGAACGTTGAACAAGCCTTCACTGAAGTTCTCGCTCAGATTCACCAGATTGTGAGCAAGAAAGCAGTTGAGGCCGGTGATGGTGCCGCTTCCTCATCTGTCCCCCCAAAGGGAGAGACGATTAACATTAAAGATGAAAACTCGGTCTGGAAGAAAGTAAATTGCTGCTCAAGCTAGTTTTTTCACAGTTCTGCTCATGCTTGACTCGAAGGGTCTCATTTAACACTATCTTTTACAATTGCTGCTTTTGTGTTTAGTGTTCAATGTTCATATTTGCTTAGTTTTCGGCCTAGCGGACTCTTATTTCGTGTACTTGATAGAGAACTCATGTGAAATCATCGTCCATTGAATACTTAGTTCTGAGCCAAAAGTGAACCGACCCAACCTGATCCGAGCCCTACTTTTGCTCATGTTATGTAAGAAATTGTTTTTCGGTTTGGTTCTATACAGTTTCGGGTCTATCCTCAGCACTACGTCTCACTTTGATGCAATGTATAAAGGTTGGTGAGTTGAACCGAAAGTAGACCGAACCCAAACTGAACCGAGGCTGATTTTTTCATTGGTTTGGGTTTTGGCCCATGTTTTGTATGAAACTATCTCAATTTTGGGGTATGCTCAGCACAAGTTCTTCTATGTATGCTCTTACTTATTGCAGTTGACAGAGAATAAGCAGGAGGGTGAGGTGAGACACTCATTGGAACGTCGAAGTAGAGTACGAGTAGTAGGTGTTGTGGTAGGATGAATGCATAGTTTGTTCTTATAGTTTTAGTTGATAAATCAATGAGAGTTTTGACTAAGTATATAATGGTGAATTCTATCGGGTATCAACATATTCCCTCTAACATCATCCTCATGCGGGGAATGGTGTTTAGCTCCATCTTCATTCCAATCCCGTTTATTTTCCCATTCTTATAATGGTGAATTCTATCGGGTATCAAGCATTTGTGCCCCCACTGACACCTCTAGTTAGAAACTAGGAATATTTTATTAGCCAAACTATTGAGACTCGGCTGAGACTCGGCTGAGTAAAAAAATTAATCCAAGCTTATTTACTTTGTAACGATCTGAATACGAATACATTTAAAACTCGAAAATTTTAAATTTGACTCACATGATTAAAAATGTGAATTTAGGCACACAAAAATGCTTTCAACCAAAAAAACACACAAAAATGCTTTATATGATGCATTGTCATTTGTCAGTATGTATCCGTTTCTATTTCATCCCTTTACCAAAACACAACCTTTCAGTAAAAAAAAAAAAAAAGAACGACCAAAAACCTTCCTACAAATCCCAAAATCACAATCCAAACCCACAATCTCTGCTTCCCTGTTCTTCGATATCTTGCAACCAAGTTGAACAGATTGAAGATTTGCTTCCTAATTAGACCATAGTAGGACATGTCTGGATACAGACCAGATGACGACTACGATTACCTCTTCAAGCTCGTGCTGATTGGAGATTCAGGCGTCGGAAAATCCAACCTACTTTCTAGGTTTACTCGAAACGAGTTCAATCTCGAATCCAAATCCACTATAGGCGTCGAGTTCGCTACCAGGAGCTTGAATATCGATAGCAAGGTCGTCAAAGCTCAGATTTGGGACACCGCTGGCCAAGAACGGTATATTTCCCTTTTCTCTTTGTTCGATTTAATCATTTTTGGGAGTCTGTCTCCGTTTTCAGTTCTTTAAAAAATTTATTTTTGGTACATGTATGAGCTTTGAATTCTCTCGCTGAAGATTTCAACAGTTGGTGAACTTGCTAACATCTCGGCTGATTTAAGCGAGTAATATGCAGCTATTGTGTTAACGAATAATTCATTTTGACGATTTGCTTCATATGATTGCCTTGGAGGGATGTTTAGTTATTACTTTGTTCCTGTGCATGTTGAATTGATGAAAATTAGGGTTTATAAAGTATGAAATTGGGCAAAATTAGGATGTTGGAGGAGGTTGCCTATGCTTATTATGTGGTTGAGGCTGGAATTGATTGTTGTTTTTATGTAATTATGAACTAAACTGCAAAAGGAGAACTGTGATGTTGAAGTTCTGTTCATCTTGAATTGTAACTAAGAGTGGAGTTAAGTGGCCTCTGAACTCCTTCATTTGCACCTAGTGAGGGTTTGTTCACAAAGAGATCTTATTTTCTAGTTTGTTGCTTCGAGCTCCTGCATCAGTTGAGCTGTTTAAGAGCATGATGAGGATATCAAGGTATATGGAGGGATACGAGTGATATTTTTGATGTAGTAAACTTTAGGTGTATCAAATTTGATATCTTTTGAACATACCAAACCTTGGACATTAGTTTGGTATCCATATCTGAAATATCAAACACATATATACAGTATTTGATATTTGTTGAGTCTTGAGATGTGTGAAATGTCCCATATCGACAATATGATACTGTGTCAACCTAGCATATAAGTCCTAAGACACTACTCCTATTTCCAATTGGTTTTAGGATGAAACCTTTGACGTCCACCGACTTAAATTAACAGTATATAATATCCATATTCATCCTCTATGGATACCAAACAGGCCCAAAGAGAGCTATGACCATATGGTTGGTTATAAAGATTTCACAAAGCAATTTTAGTGCATATCCTTTGGTTACTATCAGTTATAACACTTCTCTGGTGAGTAATGGTGAGGGTAGGACTTGCATTAGTAGTTTGATAAGCTATTTTAAGTCTTCAGGGTTTTTATTTAAACTCGTTATCTAATTCTTCAGACTTTTATATATACATCCTTTATATGATCTCCACAGGTACAGAGCCATCACAAGTGCTTACTACAGAGGAGCAGTAGGTGCACTACTCGTGTACGACGTCACAAGACACTCCACCTTTGAAAACGCTGCGAGATGGCTTCAAGAATTGAGGAATCACACCGACCCAAACATTGTGGTAATGTTGATAGGCAACAAATCAGATCTCAGACACCTCGTGGCTGTTCCAACCGATGAAGCCAAGGACTTTGCTGAGAGAGAATCTCTCTTTTTCATGGAGACTTCAGCACTTGAGGCAACGAACGTTGAACAAGCCTTCACTGAAGTTCTCGCTCAGATTCACCAGATTGTGAGCAAGAAAGCAGTTGAGGCCGGTGATGGTGCCGCTTCCTCATCTGTCCCCGCAAAGGGAGAGACGATTAACATTAAAGATGAAAACTCGGTTTGGAAGAAAGTAAATTGCTGCTCATGATTCCAAGAGGGTTGAGGAAAAACCCAAGATTGCATAAGACCTGGATTCTCAGTTCGTTAAGGTCAGTAAGATTGCAGAAATGCTGTACTCTCTGAAACTGGTGCTTGTCAACTGTTTGCTAAGTATGCAGTGTTCTAATCTTCTTTTTGAACTTAGTATCACATTATTTGCTTGTTTATTTATGTCTGATATTACATTTGTATAGATGTCATAATGCCTCGATGCAGAGGACTCACAGATGGCTTACCACTAGTTCCATCGAGAAACAAGTAGTCTAAACTTTGCATCTATGGTCAATGACATAAAGGTTCAAATCTTTCTCAATTCTCTTTTTAGGTTTCAATTTTTAGTTATTGCATCCTTTAATGAATTCTTATGTACTGGTTGGGTTTTCGAGTACAACATTTGGAATGAAGTGAAATGGTTCCTTATTTCTTCTCTATGCTTGTGCACATAACTCTACTAGGGTCTACCCATCAGCAGGAGATCTTCTCAAACTGTTTAAGAACTTTAAGATGAGAAGTCGAAGCTATAAACCGTAATGAAAACTTGTGTTGAATCAGTAACCAATACTATAATCCCTTTGAGCTAGTTTCATCCCATGGTTTTCCCTCTTGTGAATCTGTGACCCAGAAAGGAATGCAAAATCAATCAGGATATTACTCCCTAATACATTTAGAAGAATTAATACTTCTGTTTTGGTTTGAGCTAGAAGAGCTTAAATTTACTGTTCAAAAAAATCCTCTTCTGTTATACATGCTTTCCAGTATGTTATAAAGCTTCCATTTTTGTTCATGAACTATAATCTTGCATGAACTTTCTGCAGAACGCAACGTTGTTCCTTGCATTCGAGGTTATAGGTTAGATTTTTTTCTATGTTATAAGTTGTTTATGAACTTCTCAATCGGAATGGTTAGTAGTTTTCTGTTGAAATGTTGCCTCTTTTCTTAATGTAAGAATGTTAGATGCAAATATGTTATGAATTTGTACTTGTATTGTTATTATACCATTTGAAAATGCAGACACAAGCAAATGAATTCATAACATGAACACAAGAATAAATTATACAATATGAAGTAGTTTACAAATGAAGTCATAACATTAACACAAGAACAACGAGATAAAAGACCGTCCAACACGACAAATGCACCACCCGATTGGAATCGAGTCAATCAAACTCGGGATTAGGCAAATCATCTTCAGCAGGCTCACTCCTAACCCACTCTCCATCGTCTCTTAACACCATCCCTTTGTTCTTCTGAACCCACCAACTTGCCGGAACCAGAAGCTCTTCCTTGAGAAAATCACAAGACTTATTAACCAAAGCCAAGCTCCTCTTTATCTTCAGCTCAAACTTGCCCTTCTTGTCATGCCATCCATTCACCACATGAAGTAATCCCTGAAGATTGTGCCAATCACCAGGGTTCTTCGAGTCCTTTAAGTATGGAGACTTTCTTGTGTCGATCTTAAGCTCTGTCCCGGTATTTTCATACCCCAATATGCTTGTCGGGTAATGTGGGATCACGTCGATTACGTTCTTGACATGAAGGGCTTTGAGATTCGAGTGTGAATTGAATCTTTCGTTGAAGTTCTTGTTGCCCACTTTAGGGCACCCGAAGACGATTGCACATACGGGGATCGATTGTGTTAGATTCTCGGCCACGTCGAATGCACTTATGACCGAAAGGCTTGCTCCTAGGCTGTGGCCCGTAAAAATGATGCTAATGTTCTCGTCTTGGTACCTGTTAATGATCAACAACATTAACCCAATCCAACGGAAATTGGAAGAGTTGTTCATCAACCTTATATATTCGGACGACGTTACCAACCAAAGATTAGTTACTCACCTGTTGATCAACTCCTTAAGCCTAGTCAAGAGCTGGATCCTAGCGCTGACTTTGGTAAATGGCGAATTAGGATCATCAGAAACATACATGCTCAACCAACCCTTCATCACCTTCGGATTGCCGTCGTCAACATTATCATCATCATCTCCACCGTCATCTCCACCGTCGATCCCATGATGCCCCTCTTCCAACAACACCTTAGCAGATTGAAGCTCCGCGGCAAGCACGTCGACCCACTCGTAACTCCTATTGGTTCCACGCCATACCACATAGATCTCCCTTCGACCAAGCCGGGCACTGACGTGGTCATTGCTGACTGCCACGTAGCCAATCCAGTTGGACTCGCGATCCCACCTCTCCCTTGAGTGTGATTTCAGAAGAAACGCCTCCGGAAGACTAACCCGTGCGGTGGCATAGAGGAATCCGACGACGTTGTAGTCATCAGCCCGAGGAAAGAACACCTAATAAAATACTTATCAGAAATTTTGAAAAAACTAACCCGAAACAAATTGACAATAGAAGAAGATAACCTTCTCGAGGATTGACTTCTTTCCGTAGAAGCTACAACCACAATATTTCGAGGTTTTGTCATTGATGAAGGTGTCGTGGGCAACTTGGCTGAGGTCACCGCAATGGATGATTAGGCGGCGGAGATCTATGCTCAGCGGGTTCAAGAGCCCATCCCAGCTCTTGCTTCCTAGAAGCTCTGCCCATGGTGTTTGTTCTTCTTCTTGATCTTTCATGGCTAATGTGGCTTCCCATGGTGTTTGTTCTTCTTGTTGATCTTGATCTTTCATGGCTAATGTGGGTTGAGAGGGTGAATGGGGAATGTACTTATGGTGTTTTAAAACGTTTAATTGGATCAACTAATATGGAACATTAGTCATTATAAATGAATTAATGAGTTAAGCTGAACGGTGTTAGTGCTTAACGATCTGCCGTTCAAGTCACAACAAACTATAAAAAAATTGCAAATTGCAGGTTTTATGAACGGTGTTAGTGCTTAACTTGTTACATATTTGGTTGATCAGGTTTTATGAACGGTGTTAGTGTTGATCCAGGTTTTAGTACCCGATCTGCCGTTCAAGTCACAACAAACTATAAAAAATTGCAATGCAACTATGCGTGCAATGGAGGTCACCGTCCAGTAAGTTTGTAATTCAGTTCCACTATTGTATTATTTATATTCATTGTATTCCCTTATCCTCCCTTGAGCTATCGATGTGGGAACTTCACAAATATCTGAAGGCCTCAATACATAGGAGGGAAATATGCAAGAGAATGCTAACTACACTCTGCACTTTGTTTACGCCAAAAATACATATAACCCATATTCCAAAATCAATTTGCATTAGAGTTTAAATAAACCCTCTAGATCTTTTATATAAGAAACTGATAATAAAATAAAAAATCTTCAACTATATTGATTATAGTAATGAGTTTTTTTACCACAACAATAATAAACGGTTGAGAAAAATACATGTTATTACATAGATAATAATTATAAATCATAGTATAAAATTTTCAAAAAAGTTGGCTTCACTTTAAGAATAAAAATTAAATTAAATTCATAAATGATCGGTTGATATAATAAAATTTTGTAAAAAACACAAACCAAGAAAACTATAGCAAACTATATTTTAAATTAAGAAAAAAAAATCAGGTTATAATTTAAATTACACACTAAGGGCCCGTTTGGTTTTAACTCCAGAATCGGAAACGGAATGAAAACGAATCTAGTCCATACGTATATCCTTATTTATGAAAGTTTTTGAAATCATTCCTTGTGCTTTGAAGTAATTGGAGTAGAGTTTAATTAATTTTGATACGCTATAGGGTAACAAAATGTGGGAAATCAAATGCATTTCGCCTTAAACCACAAGGAATGATTTCATACAATCTCATGATTAAGAATATAGACATGACTAAATTCGTTTCTATTCCATTTCCGTTTCCGGAGTTGGAAACAAACGGGCCATAAAATTATAATCATTTTAGACTTGTGAGTTTATGCCATCAACGGGTAAAAATATTATTATTTGTAACAATTTAAAATTAATGTATGCGGAAATAAATATTATTATTTGTAATTATGTAGGTAAGTCTAGTTATTTTAATTCAATAAATCTGAAATGATCTTATTTTTATATATATTATAAAAAATAATATTGTATGTCTTATAATATACTAGTTAGGAGTATTTTATCACGTCGAATATGGTTATAATTTCTTTTTCGCCCAAAAGACACCCTACTAAAATTCACTTTAAGAAGAAGGTTGAGAAGAGCCGCAAAAGCCTCAAGCAAGTTCTCTTCAGTTCAAAACCCATTTCGCCATGGTCGCCGGAAAGTCCAAACCACGAGCAAAAGTTCAACATCTTCCTCCTCCTCCTCCTCTATCACCTTCTCAGTTCTCTCATTCCGCCACAAAGGTCGCCGTCGCCCAAATTTGCCGCTCAGCCGGCTTCAAAGCCTGCCAACCATCCGCTCTCGAAGCCCTAACCAAAATATCTACCCTCTACATCGAATCCCTTGCCCGTTATGCGGCTGATAGTGCCAATGTATCCGGAAGAACGCAATCCAACCTCATTGACGTGGTCTGCGGTTTGGAAGAGCTCGCTTCTCCCATAGGCTTCTCTGGTGCTTCCCGCCATGGAAAGTGTTTACTAAGCTCCGGAGTATTGAAAGAGCTCCGGTCGTTTGTTGGAACCACCAAGGAGTTGCCTTATGCCAAGCCGATGCCAGTTCGGCCTGGTGATCATGTGGATTTAGGGGTTGGATATGATCGCCGAAGAAGACCGGAGATTCCTTCGTGGTTGCCCAAATTTCCTGATGTGGTGGATGTGAATGACGATCGAGGTCGGAGCGAATTGTATTGGGAGGAGAAGAAGGTTGAAGAAGGGGTAATGATGCAGGAGTCGTTGAAAAAGGAGAAAAAGAGAGCAAAAGTGTTGCCACTGAGAAGAGATAGAGTCAAATTTAGGGTTTTAGGCAAGAAGAAAGGTAATATTGATCGAACGGATAATGGTAAAATTTGTGTTTTTGGAGAAACTGATGTTTGATCTTGTGATCTTTAGAGATCAAAGGGTTTATACCTTCTGCTGTATAGTTCAACGGTTTTCATTCATATAATGGAATAGCTAGAAGAAAGATATAGTGATTTATGAGAGGCAATATTCAAGGCAGAAATTTTGAAACGGAAGTAGTTTAGTATTTTTGACATATCTTTCTTTTTTCTTGCTTATGCTGAAGTTACTCCATGCCCTTTGATGGAGAGTGGTGTAAAAGACCAGTTTCAAAATAGCCGAAGGCTTATTGAAGTTTTGGAGCACTTGTTTGCATTTTACTGTCTTTCTGTTGACATATTGGTAGAATTCTAGCAATGCGTTCACATTTAGCAAGTAAATTAAAAATTTAGGGTTTTGGAGCACTTGAAGATTTGCTTCCTAAGTAGACCATAGTAGGACATGTCTGGATACAGACCAGATGACGACTACGATTACCTCTTCAAGCTGGTGCTGATTGGAGATTCAGGCGTCGGAAATCCAACCTACTCTCTAGGTTTACTCGAAACGAGTTCAATCTCGAATCCAAATCCACTATCGGCGTCGAGTTCGCTACCAGGAGCTTGAATATCGATAGCAAGGTCGTTAAAGCTCAGATTTGGGACACCGCTGGCCAAGAACGGTATATTTCCCTTCTCTTTGTTCGATTTAATTTTTTGGAGTATGTCTCCGTTTTCAGCTCTTTAAAAAATTTATTGTTGATACATGTATGAGCTTTGAATTCTCTCGCTGAAGATTTCAACAGTTGGTAAACTTGCTTAACATCTCGGCTGATTTAAGCAAGTGATATGCAGCTTTGTGTTTACGAATAATTCATTTTGACGATTTGCTTCATATGATTGCCTTGGAGGGATGTTTAGTTATTACTTTGTTGCTGTGTATGTTGAATTGATGAAAATTAGGGTTTGTGAAGTTTGAAATTGGGCGAAATTAGGATGTTGGAGGAGGTTGCCTATGCTTATTCTGTGGTTGAGGCTGGAATTGATTGTTGTTTTTATGTAATTATGAACTAAACTGCAAAAGGAGAACTGTGATGTTGAAGTTCTGTTCATCTTGAATTGTAACTAGGAGTGGAGTTAAGTGGCCTCTGAACTCCTTCATTTGCACCTAGTGAGGGTTGTTCACAAAGAGATCTTACTTTCTAGTTTGTTGCTTCAAGCTCCTGCGTCAGTTGAGCTGTTTAAGAGCATGATGAGGATATCAAGGTATATGGAGGGATACGAGTGATATTTTTGATGTAATAAACTTTAGGTGTATCAAATTTGATATCTTTTGAACATACCAAACCTCAGACATTAGTTTGGTATCCATATCTGAAATATCAAACACATACAGTATTTGATATATGTAGAGTCTTGAGACGTGTGGAATGTCCCACATTGACAATATGATACTGTGTGAACCTAAGATATATGTCCACCTTTGACGTCCGCCATCTTAAATTAATAATATCCATATTCATCCTCTATGGATACCAAACAGGCCCTAAGAGAGCTAATGACCATATGGTTGGTTATAAAGATTTCACAAAGCAATTTTGTGCATTTCCTTTGGTTACTATCAGTTATAACACTTCTCTGGTGAGTAATGGTGAGGGTAGGACTTGCATTAGTAGTTTGATAAGCATGTTGCGTGTTCATGTTAACTTATGTGTGGATGTATATACATCCTTTATATGATCTCCACAGGTACAGAGCCATCACAAGTGCTTACTACAGAGGAGCAGTAGGCGCACTACTCGTGTACGACGTCACAAGACACTCCACCTTTGAAAACGCTGCGAGATGGCTTCAAGAGTTAAGGAATCACACCGACCCAAACACTGTGGTAATGTTGATAGGCAACAAATCAGATCTCAGACACCTCGTGGCTGTACCAACCGATGAAGCCAAGGACTTTGCTGAGAGAGAATCTCTCTTTTTCATGGAGACTTCAGCACTTGAAGCAACGAACGTTGAACAAGCCTTCACTGAAGTTCTCGCTCAGATTCACCAGATTGTGAGCAAGAAAGCAGTTGAGGCCGGTGATGGTGCCGCTTCCTCAGCTGTCCCCGCAAAGGGAGAGACGATTAACATTAAAGATGAAAACTCGGTTTGGAAGAAAGTAAATTGCTGCTCAAACTAGTCTATTCACAGTTCTGCTCATGCTCGACTCGAAGGGTCTTATTTAACACTATCTTTTACAATTGTTGTTTTTGTGTCTAGTGTTCAATGTTCATATTTGCTTAGTTTTTGGCCTAGCTGAATTTTCTTCTATGGCAAACTCTTATTTCGTGTACTTGATAGAGAACTCATGTGAAATCATCGTCCATTGAATACTTAGTTCTGAGCCAAAAGTGAACCGACCCAACCTGATCCGAGTCCGGCTTTTTTCGGCTCTACTTTTGCTCATATTATGTAAGAAATCGTTTTTCGGAAATCGTTTTTCGGTTTGGTTTTATTCAGTTTTGCGCCTATGCTCAACACTACTTATTAATTACACTACTTTTTAGCACGTCTTTTTTAAAAAGAAATGAAAATTAATCTATTTCATATATGTTGGAGATAATAAGTTCTCCAATCTCCATCGTTATGGACACGCCGATCAAGCCTAGTATATAGGTCGGTGGGCTAATGTTTCTATTGTCAATTGATTGTAGGATGCAATCTCGTCGGTTTATGTGTTGGGTTTGGCCTTCAAAATCATTTCTTGAGGCTTAGAGTAGTTGAAGTAAAATTTGATTAATTTTGATATCGGAAAAAGGAAACACATATTTTATTGTAAATGTACCTTTTAGATTAATGGTCAAATTAGTCAAGTAAGAATTTTTGAGATTTATCTATAATAACTAGGCCCATGTTATAAATATGTTTAGGAAATGTATCTCTAATTAAACTTTTTAACTCCACCATCAGATTAAAAAAAATGGTAAAAATTGAAGGCTAAACAAACCTAATGGAAATAGAAAAAGTCCATTTCGGCCAAATTGTTTCTAGATTAATTATATGAATAAACAAAGTGGACTAAATTTGTTTTCAAATTACCCTATACAATATTCTTCATGTCCGGTTCGTGCAAAATTTCACCATGGCTTAGGAACATGGACGAACCAAGGTAGAAAGAATGAGAGGACTACGCATACAAGAAGGAAATTACAATATGAGTTTGCGCACGATCGCGACGTTTGTCTTTCCGCGGGAAATGTAACGTTGTTTCCGATTACGATGTTTGATCGTTCCACCATTGGTTGTATCCTAACGATCCTCTCTTCGATTTCGTCGATTCCTTCAATGTTCTTGACGAGGTTTCCACATATTTCACACGTTCTGCACACATACATTAGATTTGTTAAAAGAAGAAGCAATTCGTTAATGCTAAGAATTTGTTTTTTGTCTCAATTATTTGATAACAATGTACAAGAAAAGACGAACAAGTTGTATGTTCACCAACATGATACAAGTTCAATTGTTGACATTGAATACGCTTTTGACTTGCATTCAATGTTAAAACTAGTATGAAAGGATGTTGATGTTAATTAGGCCGTTATTTAAGCCGAACAAGTCTAGTTTTGACACGTTTATTTTCAACTCCATTATAAATTACTTGAGTCTAAGTCTAAATTTGAGTATTTAAAATGAAGTTGAAAATATGATCATATTTAACCGGTTCTAAAAATAAACAGAATCAAGTGAGCTTTTCCCGATCCCGTAAACAAATTTGAAGTTTGAACTACTTTATTTTAGTCCAGCTCGATTACCTCACGAGTCAATACACAGACTTAAGGCATATTTGGTATCATATGTAGATATAAATATATCAGATATTGGTATATAGAAAATATATTTAAGAGGAATGAAACTATAAAATATGTAATACGGCTGATTTTTGGAGTATATATCGGAAAAAAAAAGTGTGATAAAAGATAAATTCAACTTCGTAATATATATATATATATATGGATACCAAACAGTCTTCTACCCATGTTATTTTAAAGTTTAACGTAAAGAGTCTATTGGGATTATATATTACGAAGGCATTGTAAGATTAAAAATAATCTACATTAGATGTTTGATAGGAGTTTTATTAATGAATTTATTTAATATAAATTTATAATATCAGTCCCAACAATTACCCGTGGAATCAAAAATCATGGAAGAAAATTTCACTAAATAAATTCGATGCACTAGACAAATATGAAAAAAAAAAAATTAAAGATTACCTAGTTTTTTTGAGGGAGAACCAGGTAAGAGCACAATGATGATGCGAAATCCCGAGTTCATCTTTACAAGCACAACCCAACTCAATAAATCTCATACTCGAATCCTCATCGCCATTGTTTCCACCATCATCACTCAAATAACAAATCCTGCAAACCTTCTCTCCATTATCAATCGCCGGTAACAATGACGGCGGCGATTTCACTACCTCACCGTCAAGATTCCCAACTGAGATCGTCGTCTGCGCCGTTTTAACCGTGATCTCCGTCGGATGTTGATCGACGGACATGATTGAATCTGAAACATCATGAAGACGATGAGTTGGGTCCTCTTTGGTGATCTGCGGATATGAATGTTGTTGTTGTTGTTCTTCATTGCTTATGTCTATTACAACGCTTTGATCCATTGGAGATCTTTGACGCAGTTACCGTGACCGTTATGACCTTTGATGTTTACGGATTCCAAGTCAAGAGAATCGTGACGGCGAAATTTCTGTCACGGCTCCTTCTCACGGTGGCTCGTGTCTCCAACGTCCGAGAATGCTACGGTCTCTTACTTTTGAGAGCAGGGAGATCGATGTGGGAATTGTGATGTTCAACTGAGTTTTAGGGTTTGGTGCTAAAAGAGATTTTTATAGAACGAAAGTTATATATATGTATATATATGTATATAGTAAGAGATAAAAGATAAAGTAACAAAGAATAAAATAAAAGATAAATTCAATATATATATATATCATAATCTATCATGTTAAATTAAGGAAAGACGTGACTTGTTTAAGTACCCATACTGTTTATTTATGGTAATTGAATATCTTTCCTTTATCATTAAAAAAATAGTTTTTGAATATTGTAATTGAATTAAGATAAAGGATCAACGAGTACGAAAGGAAAGGATCGTTGTCAATTAAGGAAACTAAACCAAACACTATGAGTTTTGATTAGGGCTGTGCAAAATCAGTTCGGACCGGTCCGGTCTACGGTCCGGTCAACGGTCTAGGTTTTTTTGAAAATCCGGGTTACGGTCCGGTCCGGTTTTTGGACCGTATAAAACCGTAACCCGGGTTGGACCGTAAACTATGAATTTCCGGTCCGGTCCAGTTCGGTCCGGTCCGGTCCATTCCGCTGAATTTCCGGTCCGGTTCATTTCGGTCTGATCTGGGTCCGGTTTTGGACCGGAAAACCTCACCAAAATTGCACAATTCATGTACAAACCGATCCGGTCCGCAATATTCAAAATTGCGGAATTTACATACAAACCGGTCCAACTAGAAACCGGACCGGACCGTCACGGTCCAAGGTTTTATCAATTTACGGTCCTCCGGTCCGGTCCGGCCCGGACACAGCCTTCATTTTGATAGTGATATAAAAAAGTGAAACCGACTTAAAATCTCGAGCCCAATTCAAAATCACCAGCCCAAGAAAAAGTTGGCCCAATTATTATTGTGCAACTTAACGTTTTTCTCACTTTAAGGGCATTTTGTGTACTAATCCTTGTACCTGCTCGGGAGATCGTGAAAATTCTCATGCCTAATATTTTCCATTTAATATAAAAAATTTTATTAACTCAGTTTAATATAAAAAATAAAAAATAATTAAAATATTTATAAATTATATAAAAAACGAACACCCATTTAATCTACTTAGCGTGAATTCCCGTTGTAATCTCTACTACGAGACCGGTTCAAACGGAAACCTCTAACCTTGTTCCTGTGGCAATCTCTAAAAGACCGGTTCAGAATAAAACCACTAATCCAAGGAAATGACGTTTAACTGGGTCTGGCTCGAGGAAAGTTCAAAGAAAACTTCACAATACCGTAACTTAAATTAAAGGTTTGGATCTTCTCATTATTTAAGCATAATATAAAAATTATAAAATAAAAAAGTCAATGAAACAAAAGGACAATAAATGAAAGAAATACTTAGGTGAATATATTCTAATTAAATTAATTGGTATACCATTCAATAAAATAACTAATTATCTATTTTTCTATAATAAAAAATATACATAAAATGATAGAATCTTGTAGGGAAATAGAAAAAATAATCTATAAAATGAAAGAAACTCATTGTATTGACCTCCCTTTAATGAAGGTTTTTAGGTGATATTTTTTAATTAATCTAATTTTATATTAATCCAACAATTTTTTTTTTTAATTTATAAAAATATAATATTTCAATATGTATCTCTAATTGTCAATCAAACTTATTAATTTCTTTTGCATTTTTCTTGAATAAATGCAAAAGGATTTTCAACCATATTCATGATAATTTTTTAATTTAAAAAACTAAAGTAATTTAATAAAAATAAGTCATTTTTCTTGAATCCGATAGTAAAAGTTATTTCCATTGAAAAATACTCAAAAGTTGAACTAAATTGGAAGGGGCCGCGCGAACGCAGGCCCCAGCTGACACAAATTATGACGTACACTCTCCCACTATGGGGAGATGTTGAGTCGGCACCCCTCCGAAGTGCAATGGAGGTCACCGTCCCAGGCCACGAGTCTTATTGATCACATGTAGACCCCGTCCAGGTAAGTATGTAATTCCGCCCCACTATTATCTTATTTATATTCATTGCATTCCCTTATCCTCCCTTGAGCTATCGATGTGGGAACTTCACAAATATCTGAAGACCTCAATACAAAGGAGGGAAATATGCAAGAGAATACTAACTCCACTCTGCACTTTGTTTACGCCAAAAATACATATAACCCATATTCCAAAATCAATCTTCATTAGAGTTTAAATAAACCCTCTAGATCTTGTATATAAGAAACTGATAAGAAAAAAAATCTTCAACTACATTGATTATTGTAATGAGAAAAATACATGTTATTACATAGATAATAATTATAAATCATAGTATAAAATTTTCAAAAAAGTTGGCTTCACTTTAAGAATAAAACTTAAATTAAATTTATGTAAATGATCGGTTGATATAATAAGAAAAAAAGCAGGTTATAATTTAATGTTACACACTAAAACTATAATTATTTTAGACTTGTAAGTTTATGCCATCGACGGGCAAAAATATTGTTATTTGTAACAATTTGAAATTAATGTATGCGGAAATAAATATTATTATTTGTAATTACATAGGTAAGTCTAATTATTTTTATTCATTAAATTTGAAATGATCTTATTTTTATATATATTATAAAAAATAATATTGTATGTCTTATAATTGGGAGTATTTTATCACTTAACGATATCACAATGATTATGACTGATTTTCACAATTCCACCGTTCAACATGTTTATAGCGAGATCAATACGGTTGCGGAAAAGATTGTTTCACACGGATATAATGGCGAGATGGAATTGGATGCAATCCCAGTAGAAGATGTTCAATACCTTATCCGAAAGAATGATTTAGGACGATCGGTTTCTAAAAGTTGACCCTCCTAGTATTTACCTTTGTATGAAAAAAACAAAAAAAAATCTTCTTCGCCCAAAAGACACCCTAATAAAATTCACTTTTTTTTTTTTTTTTTAAAATGGAAAGCGGTTCGAAACCATTAGACAACGCGCCGTCTAGTGGGTCGAAAGGCCGAAAAAATCGGCAGACGGTCAAACCGTCATGAAGACCACAAATATAGGAGAAAAGAAATACACAAAAAAACATCAAAATGAAACCGAAAACAAAAAAGTCTTCAAGGGAAAGCAGGATGATCCAGCCAGCAGGAGGCAACGAGGATAAATGTTCATCTTCGAAGGAAGTACACAGGGAGGAAGCCTGGGGAACAACTGTGGACACCTCAGATTTGGACTGCAACAGAGCCGTCAGGAGTCGATCACAAATCCACGCCCCCTTCTCGGCAAACGCAGGAAACCGCCATCAAATGACTACATCAAACCTCAGAAGACGAGTTTGCAGAACACGGTGATCTTGATGAATAAAGGTGTAAAACTTGATGGATAAGAGAAAGATGATTTGTAGGGATATTATTGTTCATAGAGGGTTGATTTATGTTGACGGGAGTAATTGTTTTGGGCTTAGTATGCAGAAGGGAGGACATTGTTAAGAGAGTAGATAAATTGGTAATCAAAAATTGTTTCCAATAGAGGTTTGATTTATGTTATTGGTTTTGAAACTTATTGAATTTATTAAATCAAAAGACATGGATAAGCTTATATTGAGATAGTGAGCTTTGTTAGGCCGATCGGTTAACGGGTTGCTCGAGTTTTTTGGATGGGCTCGGTAACTGTTAGAATGTTCTAGAGGAAAATACGAATTAACATAATTAACTCGGTTTGTTTAACGGGTTACGCGAGTTTTTTTTTTGTCTGATCAGGATCCCCAAGGGAAAGCCTAAAACCAACATCAAAAAATTTTGGTAATCATAGATTTTGTTTCTATTGGTTTTGTACTTTTGGTAGTTCTCATATCATAAGACATGGATAAGCAAATATTGTGATAGCGGACTTTGCTAGGCCCGATCGGTCTATTAAACGAGATGCACGGTTTATTTGGATGGGCTCGTTTACCGATAGGATGCTCTGTGGGAACCATAAATTAACAAAGTTAACTGGGTTGAGTGAGTAATGGTTATCAATGTGTTTGGTCGAGAAATTGCCGGAGGCAATTCCCCCTCTGTTTATGTTTGTTGTATTGGTCACCTTGGGGTTAAGCCCGATGGTATCGGTGGTGAATTGTGTCGATAGACAACAAAAATAAAACCGATTTCCGGCCAACAAAATTGAACAACCAATTCAACATCAGAAAGAGGAATCCAATAAAGGAAATAACAGTTGATACACCAATCGAATGCGAGTTAAGTTTTGTAAGGTGGAATAGCCAGCAATGTACACCATACAACTTTTTGAGTTAAAGATTTTTGCTGTTAGTATTTGTATACTGCTCCAGATTCTGGAGTTGCTTGTTTGGAATCATCGATGATTTTAATCGGCTTCTGCAAAAAGAAACAAGACAAGAAGTGAACTGAAACAGGTGATTTATGGATCCAAGAATTAGATGCACAGGGAGGTTCAAGAATTGCCTTAGAAGCAAAAACAGTGAAGCAAGAAATGGGTAAAACACACCATCTCAATACCGAGAAGTCATAGTAGTAAAATGACACCAAACAGGTTCCAAAAAGGGTCAAGGGTTTAACACCATATTCTAAGGCCTTGTGCAGATTGGTTGATATATTCCAGAATGAAAACCGACAAAAAAGTTCACATCCACAGTAAGTAGGGTTACTACATTGCGTTGCAAAAACAATCAGTAGAAAACAGTTGTTTATGATAGAAATCATACAGAAATTAGGCGGATACCGTCTCCAGACTAGTAGCAAGTTGTTGTTCTTAACCCAAAGGGAAGAACTAGAAGTAAATTGGGTGGGAATCAAGTTAAGTGTACACTTGGAAGAGCTTCGGAGTTGATCCATCTTCCTACTCTGCTCCCATGGCTACTACAACTCTTTTCTTCACGATTTAGGGGCTTAAGATTCTTCATCCTTCGATCAACGGAAATGAGAGATCTCCAAGCTTGGTTCTTCCTACTTCTTCGTCTACTTCTTCCTCCAACAAAAGGAAAACCCTTTCGCTAATAGGTCGATGAAACCGGAACTGGAATCAATCGATTTCACTTCTTCAACAAGGTTGAGACCTGTACTCATTCACCATGAATGATTCATGCTTCTACGCAACCCATGTGAAAGCGAGGCTTTTGGATCTTTCGATCTATGTGTTTGGCGGCGACATTGGTCAAGGGTTTGGAGGATAACCATCGATTTTCCGATTTGTGGGTTAAGGGAATGTGGATAACTCGAGTTTTCTTGCTAGATTTGCAGATCCGGGAAGGAGAACCGTCTTTGAGAGCGGCGGTGGAAGGGTGAGGAAACCCTAGGTTTCATTGGCGCGTCAAAGCGCGTAGTATTCGGGGGTTTTTTAAGATTGTGCGTTTTTTCCACACTCCCTAATAAAATTCACTTTAAGAAGAAGGTTGAGAAGAGCTGCAAAAGCCTCAAGTTCTCTTCAGTTCAAAACCCATTTATAGCATTTGAACTCAACATTCCTCCTGTCGGCGGCGAACCATTTCGCCATGGTCGCCGGGAAGTCCAAACCACGAGCAAAAGTTCAACATCCTCCTCCTCCACCTCTATCACCTTCTCAGTTCTCTCATTCCGCCACAAAGGTCGCCGTCGCCCAAATTTGCCGCTCAGCCGGCTTCAAAGCCTGCCAACCCTTCGCTCTCGAAGCCCTAACCAAAATATCTACCCTCTACCTCGAATCCCTTGCCCGTTATGCGGCTGATAGTGCCAATGTATCCGGAAGAACGCAATCCAACCTCATTGACGTGGTCTGCGGTTTGGAAGAGCTCGCTTCTCCCATAGGCTTCTCTGGTGCTTCCCGCTATGGAAAGTGCTTACTAAGATGCGGAGTATTGAAAGAGCTCCGGTCGTTTGTTGGAACCACCAAGGAGTTGCCTTATGCCAAGCCGATGCCAGTTCGGCCTGGTGATCATGTGGATTTAGGGGTTGGAGATGATCGCCGAAGAAGACCGGAGATTCCTTCGTGGTTGCCCAAATTTCCTGATGTGGTGGATGTGAATGACGATCGAGGTCGGAGCGAATTGTATTGGGAGGAGAAGAAGGTTGAAGAAGGGGTAATGATGCAGGAGTCGTTGAAAAAGGAGAAAAAGAGAGCAAAATTGTTGCCACTAAGACGAGATAGAGTCAAATTTAGGGTTTTAGGCAAGAAGAAAGGTAATATTGATGGAACGGATAATGGTAAAGTTTGTGTTTTTGGAGAAATTGATGTTTGATCTGGTGATCTTTAGAGATCAAAGGGTTTATACCTTCTGCTGTATAGTTCAACGGTTTTCATTCATATAATGGAATAGCTAGAAGAAAGATATAGTGATTCATGAGAGGCAATATTCAAGGCAGAAATTTTGAAACGGAAGTAGTTTAGTATTTTTGGCACATCTTTCTTTTTTCTTGCTTATGCTGAAGTTACTCCATGCCCTTTGATGGAGAGTGGTGTAAAAGACCAGTTTCAACATAGCCGAAGGCTTAATTGAAGTTTTGGAGCACTTGTTTGCATTTTACTGTCTTTCTGTTGACATATTGGTAGAATTCTAGCAACAAAGATCAATGTGATCCATCCAGAATTTGAATTCTAAGGATTACATAACAGCTGACTTTTCCTTGAGTAGGGCACTGGGGACATGGGCAATGGATTACTTTGGAAAAAGAAATTTTCAGTTTAAGATGAAGATGATATGAGAATGTGGAACTGAAACTCTTACTAGTGAAAGAAGTTCCAAGATGGTTGAGGAAAAACTCAAGATTGCATAAGACCCGGATTCTCAGTTCGTTAAGGTCAGCAGGATTGCAGAAATGCCGCGCTCTCTGAAACTGGTGCGGCAATGAGTTACTTTGGAAAAGAAATTTTCAGTTTAAGATGAAGATGATATGAGAATGTGGAACTGAAACTCTTACTAGTGAAAGAAGTTCCAAGAGGGTTGAGGAAAGACCCAAGATTGCATAAGACCCGGATTCTCAGTTCGTTAAGGTCAGTAGGATTGCAGAAATGTTGCACTCTCTGAAACTGGTGCTTGTTAACTGTTTGCTAAGTATGCAGTGTTCTAATCTTCTTTTTGAACTTAGTATCACATTATTTGCTTGTTTATTTATGTCTGATATTACATTTGTATAGATGTCATAATGCCTCGATGCAGAGGACTCACAGATGGCTTACCACTAGTTCCATCGAGAAACAAGTAGTCTAAACTTTGCATCTGTGGTTGATGACATAAAGGTTCAAATCTTTCTCAATTCTTTTTTTAGGTTTTAATCTTCGGTTAATGCATCCTTTAATGAATTCTTATGTACTGGTTGGGTTTTCGAGTACAACATTTGGAATGAAGTGAAATGGTTCCTTGTTTCTTCTCAAATTGTTTAAGATGAGAAACCGAAGCTATAAACCAATACTATAATCCCTTTGAGCCAGTTTCATCCCATGGTTTTCCCTCTTGTGAATCTGTGACCCAGAAAGGAATGCAAAATCAATCAGGATATTACTCCGTATTAGATTTAGAAGAATTAATACTTCTGTTTGGTTTGAGCTAGAAGAGCTTATATTTACTGTTCAGAAAATCCTCTTCTGTTATACATGCTTTCCAGTATGTTATAAAGCTTCCATTTTTGTTCATGAACTATAATCTTGCATGAACTTTCTGCAGAACGCAACGTTGTTCCTTGCATTCGAGGTTATAGGTTAGAAATTTTCCTATGTTATAAGTTGTTTTTGAACTCCTCAATCGGAATGGTTAGTAGTTTTATGTGGAAATGTTGCCTTTTTTTAATGTAAGAATGTTAGATGGAAATAAGTTATGAATTTGTACTTGTATTGTTATTATACCATTTGAAAATGCAGACACAAGCAAATGAAGCCATACCAATAACACAAGAACAAATTATACAATATGAAGTAGTTTACAAGTGAAGTCATAACATAAACACAAGGACAGAGACGAGATAAAAGACAATCCAACACGACAAATGCACCACCCGATTGAAATCGAGTCAATCAAACTCGGGTTTAGGCAAATCATCTTCAGCAGGCTCACTCCTAACCCACTCTCCATCGTCCCTTAACACCATCCCTTTGTTCTTCTGAACCCACCAACTCGCCGGAACCAGAAGCTCTTCCTTGAGAAAATCACAAGACTTATTAACCAAAGCCAAGCTCCTCTTTATCTTCAGCTCAAACTTGCCCTTCTTGCCATGCCATCCATTCACCACATGAAGTAATCCCTGAAGATTGTGCCAATCACCAGGGTTCTTCGAGTCCTTCAAGTATGGAGACTTTCTCGTGTCGATCTTAAGCTCTGTCCCAGTATTTTCATACCCCAATATGCTTGTCGGGTAATGTGGGATCACGTCGATTATGTTCTTGACATGAAGGGCTTTGAGATTCGAGTGTAAATCGAATCTTTCGTTGAAGTTCTTGTTGCCCACTTTAGGACACCCGAAGACGATTGCACATACGGGGATCGACTGTGTTAGATTCTCGGCCACGTCGAATGCACTTATGACCGAAAGGCTTGCTCCTAGGCTGTGACCCGTAAAAATGATGATAATGTTCTCGTCTTGGTACCTGATGTTAATGATCAACAACATTAACCCAATCGAACTAAAATAAGAAGAGCAATTTATCAACCTTATATATTGGGACGACGTAACCAAAGATTAGTTACTAACCTGTCGATCAACTCCTTAAGCCTAGTCAAGAGCTGGATCCTGGCGCTCACTTTGGTAAATGGCGACTTAGGATCATCAGACACATACATGCTCAACCAACCTTGCATCACCTTCGGATTGCCGTCGTCAACATCATCATCATCTCCACCGTCGATCCCATGATGCTTCTCCCCCAACAACATCTTCGCAGATTGAAGCTTCGCGGCAAGCACGTCGACCCACTCGTAACTCCTATTGGTCCCACGCCATACCACGTAGATCTCCCTTCGACCAAGCCGGACACTGACGTGGTCATTGCTGACTGCCACGTAGCCAATCCAGTTGGACTCGCGGTCCCACCTCTCCCTCGAGTGTGATTTCAGAAGAAACGCCTCCGGAAGACTAACCCGCGCAGTGGCATAGAGGAATCCAACGACGTTGTAGTCGTCAGCTCGTGAAAAGAACACCTAATAAAATACTTATCAGAAATTTTGAAAAAACTAACCCGAAACCAATCGACAAAGTAAGAAGATAACCTTCTCGAGGAGAGACTTCTTTCCGTAGAAGCTACAACCACAATATCTCGAGGTTTTGTCGTTGATGAACGTGTCATGTGCGACTTGGCTGAGGTCACCGCAATGGATGATTAGGCGGCGAAGATCTAGGCTCAGCGGGTTCAAGAGCCCATCCCAGTTCTTGCTTCCTAGAAGCTCTTCCCATGGTGTTTGTTCTTCTTGATCTTCCATGGCTAAATGTACTTATGATGTTTTAATTTGATCAACTAACCTGGAACATTAGTCATTATAAATGAATTAATGAGATCATTACATATTTGGTTGATCCAGGTTTTATGAACTGTTTTAGTGCTTAACTTGTGTTTCATCTCAAAAGCCTGTAAAACATGAACACGCTAATGTTTAGCTTACGCTTCAGCATCTCAACGATATTGATTTTTTAGTAACCTATTTGCCGTTCAAGTCAGTGAAGTCACAACAAATGAAAAAACACATGAAAAAACAAAGTATAGAAAATTGCAATGCAATTATCGCTGTATTGCTGATGAATCAAAGTAACAGACACTATTGGTGAAAAATTCATTGTTCTTCGTTCATTTCAATACAAAAAAAGTGTCAAAATGGTTGTCCATTCACGTGTTATATATATATATATATATTAGAGGTTGACTCCCATGACACAGCTCTTACATGTCAATTTTAAATGAGAACAAATTGTATCCGTGAGATTGTTAAATAGATGACTGATATTAGGCGATATTAAAGGGAAAAAAAACCGTGTTATTAATGGAAGAAGTATTTGCCGGACCCGACTCTATTTATTCGGCGGTATAGTCACATATATTCGGCGGTATAGTGATATATATTCGGTGTTTACATGTTCACATGGTAAGACCTATTTACATATGAATATATATATATATATATATATATATATATAATACAACTAAATCTAAAATCTTGGTAGTGTTTATATTTTGCAAAACATTTTTTTTAATATATTGCTTCCAAACTATATACAATAGATATAAACGTTTTAATACAATCCAAAACTTGTACTTGAATCTTTGCCTTATACAAATTTGTAAGGATTTGGATCCGACCTGAAAATTTGGTTCAGATCCAGTCCAATAACAAATTTTCGGTCTAGGCCCAATTAAAACTGAATCCGACGGGACCGGAATTTAACCGGTCCTATCTATAAGTAATTCAACCCGTACTCATGTTTGTGTTTACTTCAAACTCTATATATATACACAAACAAGCAAACAAACAGGATATTTATAAGTTCAAAGCAAGAAGAACCCACGTCAATCTCAAATTTCATAAGCAATGCACAAACGAAGTCAAAACATCAACACACTCGCACACACCACTCGACCGAGTCAATCAAACTCGGGTTTAGGCAAATCATCTTCACCCGGCTCACTCTTAACCCACTCTCCATCGTGTCTCAACACCATCCCTTTATTCTTCTGAACCCACCAACTCGGGGGAACCAAAAGCTCATCCTTAAGAAAATCACAAGACTTATTAACCAAAGCCAAGCTCCTCTTTATCTTCAACTCAAACTCGCCTTTCTCGCCATGCCATCCATTCACCACATGAAGTAGCCCCTGAAGATTGTGCCAATCACTAGGGTTCTTCGAGTCCTTCAAGTACGGAGACTTTCTCGTGTCGATCTCGAGCTCTATCCCGGTTCTTTTGTACCCGAGTATGCCTGGCGGGTAGTGTGTGATCACGTCGATTGCGTTCTTGACATGAAGGGCTTTGAGATTCGAGTGTGAATCGAATCGTGCGTTGAAGTTCTTGTTGCCCACTTTTGGACATCCGAAGACGATTGCGCATATGGGGATTGATTGTGTTACATTCTCCGCTACGTCGAATGCACTTATGACTGAAAGGCTTGCTCCTAGGCTGTGGCCTGTAAATATGATGCTAATGTTCTCATCTTGGTACCTGATTTTTATAAATAAAATAATATTATTATAACTATATCTAATAACATATATTATTTCATTTTTACTTTTATTTAATCTAGACAAGCGTCTTGATGGATTTTTGGCTTATCCGGACCCGCAATCTGACTTTGTCGGGCACAGGGTACCCACTCCGGACTATCGGGATATGAAAAGGCAGTGTTTTCTAGGGTGTTATACGAGGCGAGTCCGAGTAGCTAGTCTAAAATAATGCTCATATAGTGTTATTATAGCCGAACGAGCCAAGCATTACCCGAACGAGCCGAACATTGACATCAAGCTCGGCTCATTTATAAACGAGTCGATCCCGAGCCAAACTTTTGACAAGCCGAACGCGAACCGAGCTCGAGAAGCCTGTCTCATGTATCGGCCCTAGTGTTTTCTTACCGTTTGAAACATTTAACATCGTCAGTTACCAATTCTATTTAGGTAATGTAATCAAAGTTAGTTACCAACCTGTCGATCAACTCCTTAAGCTTAGTCAAGATCTGGATCCTGACGCTCACTTTAGTAAACGGCGACTTAGGATCATTAGACACATACATGCTCAACCAACCCTTCATCACCTTCGGATTGCCCTCGTCATCATCATCACTACGATCATCTCCACCGTCGATCCGATGATACTCCTCCCCTAACAACACCTTCGCAGATTGAAGCTTTGCTCCAAGCACGTCGATCCATTCGTAATTCCTAGTGGTCCCGCGCCATGCCACGTAGATCTCCCTCCGACCAAGCTGGGCACTGACCCGATCATTGCTGACTGCCACGTAGCCAATCCAGTTGGACTCGCGGTCCCACCTCTCCCTTGACTGTGATTTCAGGAGAAACGCCTCCGGGACACTCACGCGCGCGGTGGCGTAGAGGAATCCGACGACGTTGTAGTCGTCGGCTCCGGGGAAGAGCACCTGTTGGCATACTTATCAGATAATTTGAAAAGAACTCGGTGTAGTTCAAAAGTGTTGTTTAAATCACCTTAACTAAGGACTCGTTTGGATACCAAATGACAACATAATAAATAAATCGATATATTAAGGCATGTTAAGTGAAACGAGATTTTTGAGTATAGGTTTTTGAGTAGCTTTAACTTTTTGGGAGATTTTTGTAAAGTTTTAAAGAGTTTTGTAAATTCTGAAAATCTAACAAATAGCATAATTGGTGTTTGGTAAAAGTTAATTTGTGAATAGCTTTGTACACTAGATTTACCAAAAAGCTAAAAATGATAAAGAAATGTACATAGTAAAAGAGGGGTAAAATTATCCAAAAAGCTAATCTATAAAGCTTTTTTAAATCTCACCAAAAAAACTCCTCAAAAAACTCTTCACAAATTTAATCTCTTCAAATAGTTTTAAAAAACACAAAGCTATTCACAAAATCTATTATACAAGTAAACGAAAAGCAACATGTGTTAAGTATGAACTATGAAACATTAAAATTTTTAGGTGAAATTAGACAAGTAAACAGAGATTTCTGTCTAGTAATTAGATTCATGGTATGAATATGTTTAGTAAAAACGTTGTAGTCGTCGGCTCCGGGGAAGAGCACCTGTTGATCGAAATTAACTAAGAACTCGTTTGGATACCAAGTGACAACATAATAAATAAATCGATATATTAAGGCCCGCTCGGTGAAACGAGATTTTTGAGTATAGGTTTTTGAGTAGCTTTAACTTTTTGGGAGAATTTTGTAGAGTTTTAAAGAGTTTTGTAAATTCTAAAAATCTTATAAATAACCTAATTGGTGTTTGGTAAACGCTAATTTGTTGATATATTTGTACACTAGATTTACCAAAAAGTTAAAAAGTTCAAAAATGTACATTGTTAAAGATGTAAAAGAAGGATAAAATTACCCAAAAAAACTATTCTATAAAGCCTTTTCAAATCTCACCAAAAAAACTCCTCAAAAAACTCTTTACAAATTTAATCTTTTCAAAAATCTATTATATCAAAAACCATGTAGCTTTAAAAAAATGCAAAGCTCTACAATAATTTTCGCCAAAGAGGCCCTAAGATCAAATAAAAAAAAAGTTTGTAAGCATCATATCGAAGCATCACCTTCTCAAGGAGAGAGTTCTTCCCATAAAGACTACAACCACAATATTTCGAGGTTTGGTCGTTAATGAAGGTGTCATACGCGACTTGGATGAGATCGCCGCAACGGATGATTAGACGGCGAAGATCTAGGCTCGGCGGGTTTAAGAGCCCATCCCAATTGTTGCTTCCCATAAGCTCTTCCCATGGTGTTTGTTGTTGTTCTTGATCTTCCATGGCTAAATGTGGGTTGAGGGAGTCAATGAGGATGAATGGGAATGTACTTAAAAGGTGTTTTTAAATGTCATGGGATCAACTAATTTGGCATTTTGATTCAGTCATTATAAATGGATTAATAAGAATATTATTTTATACTTTAGGCATCTATTTTTACAAGTAAATGCTCATGTTTTACCATTCTATAGTCTATACCCTATAATATATAATTGCAATAGTATGAATATTCGTTTGTAATTGGGTCCAATGTTTATAATACGTATGATTAATATGTACAATTTGTAAGTTGTAAGGTGTTGTGCATTTTAACATCTTCATCTAATGACTTCCATTCATATGGAGATAAGTAGATTATCTTGTTATAAATTGGTCTTATTATAATATTTATATTTCCAAAACCACATTGGCTCGAAAAACAAGATTGTCATATTAAGAGCTTCCTGCTATTCGTATCACCTTAACCATGCTATATTATTCGTTATACGTCTACGCATTGCGTTGACGTTAAAAAAAAGTTTTTTTTTTTAACTTACTACGCCCAGGCGTAGTAAGTTTTTCTTAATTTTTCGAACCAAATGTATGTTATGGCTACTACACATACGCTCTACGACTACGCATGACGTATGCGTAGTATGGCTACACTTCCGCAAAGCGCAGTCGTAGCCATTTTCCTTTATTTTTGATCTAAATGAGCTTGTTGGTACGGCTACGCATTGCGTACGCGTAGTTGGAGTATGAATAACACGTTTCAGGTGGTACGAATATCAATCTCGTATTAAGGCTTGTTTCATTCGATTGACAAAGATGGATTTAGGGCATGGTATAATTTGCTTTAATTCATTAAAAAACAAGTAAACGAAAAGAAACATGTGTCAAGTATGAAATATGAAACATTAAAACTTTTATATCAAATTAGATAAGTTAGCTTTTTGAGATTTATGTCCGGTAACTGGACTCTTGGTATAAATATGTTTAGTAAATATTCTCTAATCAAATTCTTTATCTTCTAATTTTAATTTAATAAAAGTGGTAAAAATTAAAAATTACACAAACCTAATAAAAATAAAAAACAACCTATTTCACCAAATTCTTTCAGGTATTTATTAACCACACAAACTATCATCATATAATTTATGACTATATGTAGCAAACAAATGTACTATATATAACATCGGCTTTTTTGAAAATGCGAGGGATAAAAATATTTTAAAAACATTTTATTGAAAATTTTATATATTTAAATATAAATACCAATTCAAATTTCAAAAGATATTCATATTTTACAATTTAATATATATCAAAGTAACTTATCCAAAAAACTCGAATAACATGGATCAAATCTAAGAAATCAACTAAATATTATGAAATTTCCAGTTTAAAATAATGAATAAATTGTTCGACGAACTTCATTGACTCAAAAATAAGATTCATATTGAAGGTTCATTTAGAATAACTAAAAATCAGTTCAGGTAACATAATAATTTTAAATAATAAAAATTATATTTATTTTATAATATTTTAACACATAAAAATAATCTAATCACTTTTATTTACTTTCCTTAAGATATTTCATTGCATCTTTATTTTACCGCTCCAACTAAATACACTAAGGTCCCGTTTGGTTCCAACTCCGGTAACGGAAACGGAGTGGAAACGAATTTAGTCCATATACATATCGTTATTCATGAAACTTTATGGGATCATTCCTTGTGGTTTAGTGCAAATTACACTTGTTTTCCCACATTTTGTTACCCTATAGGTATCAAAAGTAATCAAACTCTACTCAATTACGAATGATTTCAAAAACTTTCATGAACAAGGGCATATGTATGTTTGTTTCCGTTCTATTTTCGATTTCGGAGTTAAAACCAAACGAGCCCTAAATTTAGGTTCCGACGTAGAGGAAGGTGTGTGGATGCTGGTGAGCCACCCCATTGCCAGTTGGATTCTGAGCACACAGCAATTACAAAGCCCAATGAGTCCAAAAACTCCAAAGAGAGAAAGAGTGTTAAATGTTAATTCACACGTGACCATCCTCCTCCCCCATCAAATCAAGCAATAGTTTTCTCGAATATTCCCAAACTTCATGATTTCTTACATTCTATAGCCCAAAATTTTCAAAACTACATTAACATTGCTCTACGTTTTGACGTAGAGCAATGTTAAGTTTAATTTACGTAATGCTGCCATTTTTTGTACCTTAATTGACAAAAAGAAAAAAGTTTATTTATGTATTTCTAAAGTATTTATTAGCTTATAAGTTTAATTTACCAATGTAAATGGAACATTTTTAGTTAAATAGTTATTATTTACTATGGGTTTATGATTAGGGGTGTAATACGAGCCGAATGAGCCGAGCATCGGCATGCTCAAGCTCGGCTCGTTTCTTTAGTTAAATAGTTATTATTTAGTATGGGTTTATGATTAGGGGTGTAAACCGTGTAATACGAGCCGAACGAGCCGAGCATTGACATGCTCAAGCTCGGCTCGTTTAGAAACGAGCCGAGACTAAAATTTATACGAGCTTTAAACTGTGCTCAAGCTTGGCTCGTTTAAAAAGTGAACGAGCTCGAGCCGAGCTTTTGACGAGCCGAACCCGAGTAGCTCGGCTAAAATAATGCTTCTATAATGTTATTTTAGCGAGCCGAGCTTTACCCGAACGAGCCGAGTATTGACATGCTCAAGCTCGGCTCGCTTATAAACGAGCCGAACCCGAGCCGAGCCTAAAAATTATACGAGCTTTAAAATGTGCTCAAGCTTGACTCGTTTAGAAAGGGAACGAGCTCGAGCCGAACTTTTGACAAGCCAAGCCCGAGCCGAGCCCAAGTAGCTTGTCTCATATTACAGCCCTATTTATGATTGAGCTATAGGTTTTGGGAGATTTAAAATGTATAAATGATTAGTATATATTACGAGTTAATATTTTTAAGAAGTTTTAAATATTTACATTTCGTTAATATTATTATCACACAATTCTTATTTTATATTATTTTAATATTTTTTAAATGGCCTTAAGTTTATATAAATTTTTTAGTCCGAACATGAATAGCTTTTGATAAAAATAGGAACCAAAAAAATTTGAAGCCATGATAAAAAGAATAGGAACTACAAAGAATGAAGCTGTCAAAATTGTAAAATATGGGATACAAAGTGCAATTTATTTAAATATAAGATATTTTTGTTACAAATTTCCCAAAAACTTATCCTATTTAAAATAACAATGTGCAAATTGCAAGCTCCAACTCGGCCACTCACCTCCCATATCAAACCAAAATTAATTCAATAAGTTAAAGAAAGACCAAGTTGCACACGAATCCACCAAAGCTCTCTCCATAGGAGGAGCAAATCGTTTTCAGAGATTGTTGTTGTTGTTGTTGTTTGATTTTGACATGTTCACATCCAACCTGTGTTAGTTGTAAACTTTGGATATCTTCAAATGTTGTTATCTTCCTCACTGCTTCTTCTCCTTGGATCTGTTGCTGGTAATTCTCGGTCTCGATCTATATCATTTTATGATCTATTTAATTTATTGTACTAGTTAAACGATTAGAATTGGTTTTTGAGTTTAATTCTTCGTTTCGTTTGCTTTTCGTGCGCGATTGAATCTTCTGATAAGTAGGTTGGCGTTGCTTCTTCCAGTGTTTTTTTTTTTTTTTTTTTTTGTAAAATGCGGTTTTGAGCATTTGCCTGTAATGCAGCGGATTGGAATTTTGATTTCGAATATATTTCGTCTGTATGATGAAACGTTTGGATTCTTCTGATCCATTTTGTTATTTTGTGCTTGATTTTGGTTCGATTAGTTCTCTGTCTATCACTTGCGAGTTTGTCGGTTGAATTATGATATTCGAGTTGTTAGATAAGTTCGTTTGGATTTGTTTGTCTTTTACTTGTTTTCAAATCAGAATCTAATTTAGGGTTGAATATTTCGCCTGTAATGCTTGCTAAGATGTATGATGTAGGATAGGTATGAAATTAATTTCTAAGGTTCTAACATTCACTTAAACCAACTCCCACACGTTGTTCTGAGATCTCCAGATATGGATATCATAGTGATATCAACTTCTGAAGTTTTTTTATTCATTTATATTTTTGGACTATATACATATCTTGTTATTGATTTCGATGTGTGATATTCTGATACCTAGTTATGGATACCAAATGAGTCCTTGACATAGAAGGAAAGTTAGATCGTATTGAATTTCATGAGAAATGAAACATCAACTGCCATAGCTGATGCCAGCTTAAACAAGTTAAGCTAATATGACTGGCAGAAGCACCCATGAGTAAGTTGAATCATATTTGAGTGATTTGTGAACATAGTTTAACATTTAGGCTAATTATAGTTGCCTTTTTTATGTTCATGTCTTGGGATTGCTATTGCTTCGTGAGGTTCATTGTTGTGGCCATGATCTTGATGATGATAGCTTCATATTGTAGCTTTGAGTTTTCTTTTGATGCAGGTAGATGAGAGATTGTTATTGGGTTTGCTGCAGATGACAGATTGTTATTAGAGCTGTCATGGATGCAGATTTGTACCTTTTACATCTGTTAAGATTAGCATATGGATTGTACCTAATATAACATAAGATCACATGATTGAATGTGCTGAACCTAGTTGCTTTGCAATCTGTTTAAGCATCTAGAATTAGATTCCTTTTGAGGTTACTTTATTCTGAACTAGTTCATTATCTATACCTTACCCTATCCCCTTTACTGGTTTGGATGTTGACATTCCCAGAATCTCGGAGGGGTTATGTTTTCTTTATTTCCTGACGTATTGTGCTTTTCTTGTCTTGCCTATTATTGTGATTGGCTACCAAGTGAAACATATACAATTGAGTTGCCCCATAAATTCTCAATATCAAAAGATGAAGTATTTTTGTAAAGCTATTTAGCAACCAGGAGCATTTTGGAAAGAAAAAAAAGATTGCTGATGAAACTGAAATCCTGACTAGTTACGAGTTTTTAGTTGTTATATTTATGTGTTGACAATTTGACATTCTCAACCCCTTCTTTCGATGCTCAACTATACATGCTCATCACCGTTATGCAGGTCATATGGGTTGTGAATCAGGCGAGTTAGACCACAAGAGATGTAGCCAATGGTTTATGGTGTCAATCCTACAACTATCTTGAGAGGGTTTGTATGGGTAAATAAGTGGGTGCTTTGCTCTTCCACTTCTGGTATTTGAAATGGAGGAGACATGTGATGCTTCTGGACAATCAGGACACTGTCCTTCTAGCTCAACGTGGTGGCATCCAGAGTTGGTTGAAAAGTTTGGATCTGTTTCTTTGGCTTCCCAAGAGGAGGTCATGAGTCAAAATGAAACCAGCAGTAATGCTGAGGAGAATGACCTTCCCTCTCAAACAGAGTCGGAAATACTTTGGAGTACTGGGGTCCTGTCTGAGCCTATTACTGATGGATTTTACTCTGTGGTTCCAGTAAGCATGAATTCTAATTTTCTACTATTTTTTTCTTGTAAATCTGTGACCATTTTTCACACCCATAAGGATTGGTTGCATAATTGCATTGTTAACCTTCTTCTACTTTGACAGTGGTAGACTGGTAGGTAGCTTACCTCTGTATCTGCGGACAATCTATTCACAAACTGCCAGCACGGCTTTACATGCATGTTATCCTCTTGTTTTATCTTCAAATTCTTTATTCCGTGTTCTACCAAAGGACAGTTTGATCAAATGAAGTTTTAGAAAGGAATGTAGGTGTAGCTGTGTAAGTAGCTAGAGTTTTGTAGTTATCTTTTTATATCTCTTGTCTATCCTTGCATAACTCGGTAAGTTCTAAAAAAAGCAAACTACTACTATAGCCTTTACCATATGGAACTGTACTCCGGCTTCTTCTCCTGCAGATATTTCTGTTGCTAAAGTTTCATGTGGAAAGAGCTTACTCAATTTGACTTCAATATATACTTTTCTCACAATTGATTGTATATTTTTTTATGTTGGTTACATTCCCGTTTGACGTCTGGATCACATACTCCCAGTATCCTGTTCACAAGTGATTTACTAGTTTCTCTCCGTAAGGACCAAAAAAGTGACTATGTCTAAACATTGCGCAGGACAAAAGGATCAAAGAGATGTTTGATCGTCTTCCTAGTTTGGAAGAGCTATCTCGGCTTGAGGCTGAGGGTTTGAGAGCTGATGTTGTCGTTGTAGATGCACAGAAAGATAAGAAGCTTTTAAGGCTGAAGCAACTTACTTTAGCTCTTGTCAAAGGGCTCAATTCAAACCCAGCAGCAATAATAAAAAAGATTGCTGGATTGGTAATGAGTCTTCATTGACCTTGTCTTTGGTTTTTCGTTACGCAGTTACTCATTAGTTGTAGTTTGTATTTTTGGTGTACCTTGTTCCTTGGGACGATATATTAGTAGTATTACAAAATTCTCTCTTTAGTTGGTCCAGGTTAGCTGTTGATGTAGTTGAAGATTTCCTTTATTAATTGGTTCTTGTTGAGCTGGTCAATAAATCTAGGGATTGCTGAGTAACTTGATCCAAGTAATCATACATTGCTTGTGCAATTTATGAATGTTAACTGTAAATGTTTTCACTTTATGTCAGGTTTCTGACTTTTACAAGCGACCAAATTTGGAGGCTATTCCTGGCAGAGCTGCACTAGAGGAAGCTTGCCATGCTTCAATATTTCGGGGTGTTCAGCTGCTAGGGCAGATTAAGCACGGTTCATGTCGTCCTCGGGCAATTTTATTTAAAGTTCTTGCTGATACTGTAGGCCTTGAAGCTAAGCTAATGATGGTACTGCTGATGCGGTTATCAAATTATGCAGAAAGCATCTCTCGATATGATTAGATTTTGATGTTCCATTTCCATACTCATTTCCTTTTTTTCTTTGTCAGGGGTTGCCAAGTGAAGGATCTATTGAGTGCACAGATTCATACAAGCATATGTCTGTGGTAGTGACTTTGAATTCAGTGGATTTATTGGTTGATCTTATGCGGTTTCCTGGTCAGCTGGTACCTCAATCAACTAAAGCTATCTTCATGACACATATTTCTGCTGAAGGGGAGAGTGATTCTGCAGAAAATGATTCTTGTGATTCTCCCTTGGAACCTAATAGCCCTCTGTACGGATTTTCTGAGGGATTTGATCATGAAAGGTTTATATTATTTTATGTATGCTTACCTATGATTGTGCCATGTCCTTTCCCTTATGTATGTTGAATTAATGTTGTATGTATTTGTTCTATTTTCATTTATAACAGTGCTGAGAAAGAGGATGCTGTGCAACATCCACGGAGGCTAGATGGGGCAAATGCTTCAAGTCTATTGCAGAGAAGAATGTTGCGCTCTGCCTCTTCTGCAAGGTAATTTGTCTGTATAATAACATGTGCATTAGTGGTCCCTAAGATATATTCTTCTTGCTTGGCAGCGTGTCTTGGACCTCTTTTAATATAATGGGTTGGATGTTGTTTTCCTTGTGTGGGCCTTTTTTTTGGTGCTTATGTTATGGATTTGACTTGATGCCATTCTAATAGCTTAATTTTTTTCAGCTTATCACACAGCGATCCTAATGTTGCATCACCATTCTGGCGGAGGAGTCGAAAGAAGATCATCGTGGAATCACGCACTGCTAGTTCAAGGTTGTTGAAGTTTTCTGTGCAGTACAAAAATTACTTTGGTTTAGTACATTCTGAAGTGCCTTGTATGTTTCTGTGCAATTATTTGCTTGATTTCCATAAGCTTTATGTCATGCTTCCTACTATGTCTCACACTAATTTGTCTGTCAGTTGTGAATGGAAGCTTTCATGTTGTTTGCTGTGCCATCACTCCAGAGGGGATTCAATAGCTTATCTGAGCAAAAGTTTTTTTCCGGCTTCTTTCCTGTGTATGAGATGCAAGCCGTAGACTATAATAAATAATTCAACAACGTAAATTATGGACAGGAGGATTATTATAGAAAATGCCATTCCATCTCGACAAGGCTGAGAGTCTTACCACTGTTACTGTATTAATCGCACTTATTACCTTAGCTGGGCATTGTTCTGTTAGATGCAAATGCCTAAATCTTATCTCTTGGGTTACTAGTTGCCTCAAAATACATCATGGTGCTTTGCTTCTTGTTATATCTTACAAAAGCAGGGGAAGGGGTTTAGGATGTGCACATCCTTGAGGAGGATACCCTTCTTGAAAGGACACCCTCAGGCCTAGAAGTTAGAGAGGACAAGTGTGATCAAGGAATAATCAGACATGATCAGGGTGCTGCTGATCTCGCTGAACATATTTTTTTCCTATAAAATACTTGAGGATCCCGTGGCAAAAATTTTCACCGTTCTGTGAAAGTACTTTATCTTTAATGACTGTATAAAATCTCCTATTTACCATATTGACAAATCTTGGCAGTGTTTCATTAAAGAATTTTATGAATTGGTTTGTTAGTACCTTTCACTCTTTCTTTCCTTATTTCTCATCCTAATGCTAATCTAATCACATATATCACATGGTTCCAGTTTTCAATGGGACCTGAAAACAATCAGCCTCATTTGGCTCAGAGGAAATAAATTCATAGCATGTTTGGTTATGAGTGTTGATCATACAATTGTACACTCTCAAAGATAAATATTTACTTTTATTCTTTTGGAGGCTGTGGATTTGAAAGGGAAAAAATAAAAAATTGTGTCTGATAACTGACAAGAGTTAAAATGAAAAGATCTTTGTCTGTGGGTATCTTTTTATGTGCTTAGTTGGGGTGAGAATATTAAATAATTAAAATGTAGATTGCTTTTTTGCTTTTGCCTTTCCTTTCATGTGATGGATGCCTGGTGAGTTGCATTTAAGCAATGGTCCCAACTGTAGCTAGGCTGTCACCATATGCCAGATGCTTCTTTTTATCACTTTTAGCCCAGCATGGAAGTCTATAAAAGCTCAAGGAACAACACTAGATCCTTTTTTTCCCCAATACATTTAGTTCAATTTCATATTCAATCCCACGGTGCTTACATTTTCAGCTACTATTTGAAGTGGTATTTTGCTATATTATGCACTACAGATTTGTGTACCAGATGTGCTTTCTCGTGTTAATATTCTTTTTGTATGCTTGGAAATGTGTCTAATGTCCTTAGAACGATTAATCACCCTAAAACCTCATCTTGTACTAAAATTTATCTGTTAACTCAAACTTTTTTTCTATAGTCCTTCATTATCTAAGGTTACTATTTAATATGCAGTCCAGAGCATCCATCATTCCGTGCACGGGGAAGATCCATGCTTGGGGGTGAAAGGAAAGCACAGAGAGATTATACTGAAGAAGCTCCCACCTCAAGGTCTGTACCTTGCTGAATTGGAAGTGTACGAATTAGATACTCTTAGGATGAACTTGTGAGACATGTGGTTTAGGCAATTTTTGTTTCTTTGTCCCGTCATAATGTTGTTGGGAGCATGGGAACTGGTGGCATGCAGTTTTCTGGTTGCCGGCTGGTTGCTTACCTTGTTTGTGACACATGCAGTGGTGTTTATTCATAGAATTTGTCCAGATTATCATCAGCTCAGTAATGTTTATGCAGTGTGATGTTTAAGATTTAATGTTTGATGTACAGGTCGGTCGGTGCCTCATCTACAGAAGCTCGGAGATTGAGAAGAAGAAGCATCAGCATTACTCCCGAGATTGGTGATGACATCGTCAGGTAGCTACATATGATTTATAAACTTATTTTTAGAAAATTATGCTTCCCTGGTGTTCTATTGGTGAGTTATTTGGTAGTCTATAGATGGTGTTAATTTGTTATGTTTGCATAAATACCTACTGTATGCCCGTTTTGTTGCCTATATCTTACCAACTTTTTGAACATATGTAGTTAAGACCCTACATCAACTCTGAGCGTGATTTTCAGATTTTTGCAAGTCTATCATATCTATTCGTTATTTAACCAACAATTCACAAATGTGGTGATAAACTGAAGTAATCCTTCCATCATACCTTTTTGTTAGTTGAAGAGCTGTTTCCTTATGCTGATGAAGAGTATACCTTGGATATTGTGCTCTATAAGAAATTTCATATTCAAGCGATACACGTTTTCTACTTTGTAGAGTAAATCTCCTCATCTCATCTGCTAGCTAGGCTGGTTTGGTAGCTGTTAACAATCTTCTCTGCACCACTTTTCTGGCAACTTACAAGACTAGTAGATTGGCAACTTAGCTTATAAACTGATGTACTTGAACATAATTTTCCAGGGCTGTTCGAGCCATGAATCGTCTCATGAGAGACCGTGCCAGTGGCAGTGATGTGTCATCTCCGAGTTCTCCAAATGATAGAAACAGTACAGATCCTCAAAAGAACGTATGTTGAACTTGGACCTATTATCTTCGTAAAGTTATTATTTTTGTGCTTCCCGCATTTTCCCTTTCTCGTATCATATATATTTACTTTCCAGAATCCATGATTGTTTGCTTCTTTAGCAATTCCATTTTTTAAACAACGATCAAGTAATGGTGATCCTGTTCGAGTAGTTTTTGGTGTATGGTGTTCTCAATTCCAATGGTATGGGGTCCACTATGATGTATCGCATCATCATAGTTCATATAGTTTAGAATTCCATATTTAGACTATAGCATGGATGTCTGGTACCCAGGGTCATCTCTTGCCTCTTTTTGGAATGAATCGGTATTCATTATTCTTAGTCAAGGCATTTCTAGTCACCAATGCTGCCACATAGAAAACTGAACTATTATTATGGAGCTGAAGTTTAAATTTTGCTTTATAGATGAAAACTATCCTTATATTCTGGAAATCGTTGCACTTGTGGATCGTTGACCTTTAAAAAGTATTACTGTTGTACTATTGAGCTAGTGAGCTAGGGAGCACTGATCAATTACTCCATTATATAGACATGAAGACCTTTTTAGTGTTTAGCAGAAAAGAAAAAATTTAGATGAGCGAATAGTTAAATCTGCTCTGTTGAATTATTCACCTTGATAGTGTATTGATTGGTTTGCTTGAGGCACATTCAGGTGATGGCTCTGCAACTTGGTCATGGTGAGCTTTCTGGTCAAAATTCTGCTTTGTACAATTATCATGGAGAGGAAGGTTCTCAAAGGGCAATGTCACTGCCATCATCTCCTCATCGATATGGGGGTCAGTCTTCAGAAAGGAGTAGCAGATTGGATCGTGTTACAACTCAAACGGTTTCAACTTGGAACAAGATTTTGGAATGCCATTCAGATAATAATAAACCTCTTCTTCCCTATCCCGAGTGGAGTATTGATTTCTCAGAATTGACTGTTGGAACTCGTGTTGGAATTGGTAAGCTTTTATTGTTCAATTATCCTTCGGTGATGCTAATTGTGAAACCACTTTACTCTCCCCTGAGGAATAAAGAAAGAAGAAAAACATCACAACACCTATAATCATGAAACTCGTGTCCGCTTCCTTGGCATTCTTTCTTGAAGGCTCATTTCTGGACCCTTCTTTTTTTTTTTCTTCAAACTATTTTGCATTTGGATATTTGAGGTTCCATCTATAAATTAAAAATATCACTCGAGTGAAGGAAAATGGATATAGGTGGCATGACGGCATGACCTGGGTGATTGTGAAATGCTTGAGTAATAGATGTGTCTTCCGCTTAGGGATGCCTCATCTGATTCACGTATCATGGCTTTAATAGTTAGTGTAAGTTGTTTAAGATAACTATGTGAAGAAATGGTTGAGATGCACTTATACATCCTTCTTCGTTTTCCCCTTTCCATGTCTAGGTTTTTTCGGTGAGGTATTTCGTGGTATTTGGAACGGGACAGAGGTTGCCATCAAGGTTTTTCTGGAGCAGGATTTAACAGCTGAAAATATGGAGGATTTCTGCAATGAGATATCAATTCTGAGGTGTATTTATGTTCAATATCTCTCGGCTTCTGCATGTTTCAGAAACGTACCTGACATGCATTTTGTTTTTTGATCATTGCAGCCGACTTCGACATCCTAATGGTATCCTCATTGCCTTGTTGAACAAAATGTTCTACCATTTATGAATCTTTTGAGAATTGAGAATTGATAAGAAAACCTTTTTGAACTTGCTCTTCTTCACATTTTTGTATTTGTAACAATTTGCTGGCATATTGCAGTAATATTATTCCTTGGTGCTTGCACGAAACCACCGCGATTGTCAATGCTTACTGAATACATGGAGATGGGGTCATTGTATTATTTGATTCATTTAAGTGGTCAAAAAAAGAAGATCAGTTGGAGGAGGAGATTAAAAATGCTACGTGACATATGCAGGTACATCCAAAGCTCTCTGTTGTGTAAATCAGTTTGATGCACTATTTTGAACCCCCAACATTTATACAATTGTATCAATCAGATGACCCGCTTCCTAGTTCCTAGCCTTGCTCAATGGCTAGATGCTCATATTGCATTGCATTGCTAAAAAAAGTACCTGATAGCAGTGGATGTAAATTTAGGGCCCGTTTGGTTTGAACTCCGGAATCAGAAACGGAATGAAAATAAATCTAGTCCATATGTATACCCTTGTTCATGAAAGTTTTTGAAATCATTCATTGTGGTTTGAATTAATTGAAGTTGAATTTGATTACTTTTGATACCCTATAGGGAAACAAAATATGGGGAGGCAAGTGCATTTTGCATGAAAACACAAGGAATGATTCCCTAAAATTTCATGAATAAGGATATACATATGGACTAAATTCGTTTATATTCCGTTTGCGGAGTTGGAACCAAACGGGCCCCTAGTATAATAGTACATGTTGTATGTCTATTGAAGTATAAAAAATGTTGTCATTAAGGCATTATATTGTAATGCATCCAAATACTTTTTTGAAGGTAAAATTTGCACTATAAAATATATATTTTGCATCCAAACAAGCCCTTTATGTCAAAGAGCCAAGAATTGTGTGATACAATGACTAAAGATTGACTTCTGTTCTTTTTTTCTTGTGATTTAAGGGGGTTGATGTGCTTACACCGTATGAAGATAGTTCACCGTGATCTCAAGAGCGCCAATTGTCTTGTCAATAAACATTGGGTGGTGAAGATATGCGATTTTGGACTCTCAAGGATAATGACAGAAACGCCCATTAAAGGTCTATCGTCTGCTGGAACTCCGGAGTGGATGGCTCCTGAACTCATTCGGAATGAGCCCTTTACCGAGAAATGCGACATTTTTAGCCTAGGGGTGATAATGTGGGAGCTCTGCACTCTAAACAAACCATGGGATGGTGTTCCACCCGACCGGGTACTTAGTACTTCTTAAATCCTCCAAATTAATATAGTCTTCTAATTTGACCGATTCTGTTTTATGTGGTTCTTATTCACTTATTCATATACACTTCAGGTTGTGTACTCTGTTGCAAATGAAGGATCACGACTAGCGATCCCCGAAGGGCCATTGGGCAAGCTTATTGCAGGTAAATTGCTGAATTTCATTTTACTTGTTTTTTCACTTAATTTCTCTGTTATTAAGAAAGTTAAAAATGGAAGGAAAAAAAATCTAAACTATATACGATTGATGAAGGATTGAACTTTGAAGGGCATTAAACACAACAAAACTATATCCGGAAAGTTAGATTAGGGTCGTGCACACGGTCCAGTCAGACCGGATATTACGTCTAGGCCAGCGGACCGTAAACTTCAAGAACCATGTACCAGTCTGGTCGCAATCACCGAACCAGTTATGGTTGGTTCAACAAATTTTATTTTATATAGAAAATAGGGATAGTTTGTTTTGCTCCAAATATTCCAAGAAACGGAATGTTATCAGACTAGCCTATTAAGTAGTATTGGTTCAGTCACAAGAATGATATATTAAATTTTTAGATACTAACGGTCGGAGATAATAAGTTCCCACATCGAACGTTGTGGACACTCTGAGGCTAGTATATAAGGTCGGTGGGTTACTCCTATTGTCAATCGGTTCTAGGATGAAATCTCGTGTTTACGTGTTGAGCTTGGACCTAATGCGCATGTCTATCTGTATCGGACTTTGACACTAACCTAGTACCCTTTCTAATTTTTTTGAGCTTTGTTTGGTTCTACAAATAGATGTATAATTTAATATCACTATTCAACCCGAGTTAAGGTCCAATTAAGATCCTGAAAACGAACTGGAAGTCCGGATCAGGAGCAAACACTAATCTGCAAAAACTGTGATTTTCAGATTGCTGGGCTGAACCAAATGAACGGCCAAGCTGCGAGGATATAATGTCCCGGTTGCTGGACTGTGAGTACACCCTCACCTGATCCGCGAAGAACAAATCGAGATTGCTGTACAGAAATCGCGTAGAGGATTTGTCACACTTCAATGGTCTCCTGTTTGGAGGGACAAACTGTGATTTTGTACCTTTAGAAAGTACAGGCACAAGTTTCATAAGGTAGAGCGCTTACCGTCATTTAAAACAAAAATAATACCGTTACAAATGTTGATTTGAAAATTGTCGTGGATTGCATTCTCGCGGTTGGTTGGTATTAATGTGATTCGGTTCTTGCAAATATTTGATTAATCTACTAATCGTTGTGATGCACGTATATAATTAGGATGAATTGGATAAATTGGTGGGGTGTGCTTAAATTTCTAGTGTTGTATCGTATAAGCTAAACAAATTTACTGCGGAAGTGAGTGAGTTTTTTTAGTTTTATAAATCAAACTATCTCTTTATTAAATGTATAACCTACTTTTTAAAATGAAACACAGTGATTTGTCCAGATTTATTGACCGGTTTATTTTGTGTGTTTTTTTGTTGTGTTAGTTTGTATATGTTTAAAATTTTGTACTTCTCTTTTTAATATATTTTAACATATCTATGGAATTTACTTAAAAAGTGTTGCGTAATTTACACAAATATACTATTAACTCCGCTTGTGCAGCCCGCATGCACCCTATACCCTAATATAAATGCGTTGCGACCTCTTTCTTCTTCTTTTCTTTTTAACGTTTTTTTATGCCGGTTTGGGACGCATGCAGAGTCTGAATGTGAATGTGCCCCATCTATGTGTTTCAAGAGGCGCACGGGGTAAACTGGGGCGTAGGCGGACTCCGTATATGTGGCCCTTATGCCCGTGTAAATAGTAAGCTTGCTAGAAAAATTACATCTTTGGAAAGTTAACATGATCCTTACTCATATTCTCACTCCGCTTCGAGTTTTCAATAGGATAATTGCATATTTACGGAAGTTGATTATTTTTGGTGACGAGCTTGTTAATTTAGGTCATAGCTCCATGCTGCCTCACAAATGAACTCAAAAACAAATAAAGATATTTTAGTGGAATTTCTAAAAGGCAATCCTAACTCTCTTACCGTTTGTATAATACAATCTTTTCTCGAATTAGAGATGTAATATGAGACAAGTTAACTAGAGTTAGGTTCGTCAAAAGCTCGGCTCGAGCTCGTTCGTTTTCTTAACAAGCCGAATATCAACACATTTAAGGCTTGTATAAAATCTAGGTTTGACTCGGACTCAGCTCGTTCGGATAAAGTTCGGCTCGTTCGGTTAAAATAACACTATATGAGCATTATTTTAGTCAAGCTATTCGAGCTCGTTTCAAACTCGTTCACTTTCTAAACGAACCGAGCTTGAACACGCCGATACTAAGCTCATTCAGCTATAACACCCATAACCCGAATTATTGCACATCGGCTATGGGGCTCCGAAAACACCACAGACATGAAAGCCTACAACGACAGTGGCCCAATATAATTCACCTTTAGGCCCAATACCATCAAACGGAGCCCATTTAGCCCACCACCGTTTAGTCATCTCTCTCCTCTTGTATGGACGCTCTAAACATCTCTTATAGTCACCGCCGATCACGCAAACCGCAAGAATTCCTTCCGCTTCTTCAAGGCTTGAAAGCATACAAGGTCATGGCGCCTGAACCATCACCGTCGCTTCTTCATCCTCTCTCTCTCCACCTCCTATCCACCGTCACCACCGCCTCCGCTGACTCTCTTTCTGATTCCGACTTCGACGCACCCGCCGGAGACGAAACTCCTCCTTCACCTTCTCCGCCTTCAACCGCTCCATCGACTCGTCCATCACGTCCGCTCCCCGTGCGAGAGGACTGCTGGTCGGAGGAGGCGACGGCGACACTGATCGGCGCTTGGGGTGACCGGTATGTGGAGCTGAACAAGGGGAATCTCCGTCGGAAGGACTGGAAACACGTCGCAGACGCTGTGAACGCCGTCCACGGCCACACGAAGAAGAGTCGTCGGACGGATATTCAGTGTAAGAACCGAATCGACACAATTAAGAAGAAGTACAAGATCGAGAAGGTCAAAACCGTCGATTCCGATGCGTATGTCAGCCCTTGGCCGTTCTTCTCCCGTCTTGACTCTCTCATCGGCGATGCCATCGTCAAGAAGCTCTCCACCTCCACCACCGATGTCATCCATCGCCGGAAACGCGCCGCTTCGCCGTCACCACCCAGAGGAATGGTGCTTAGATCTCCGAAACCCGTCGGTCGTAGATCGGTCAAGCCGAATCGGCCGTCGGCGATGGACGATTCCTTGCTCCGGCGAACTTTGGCGGCTGCAGCGGCTGCTGCGTCTGTTTCCGAGGATGATGATGTGGACAGTGAGGGTGAGGATCCAGAGACGTCTAGGTCAAACGTGGCCAAGAGCGGTAGGCAGATGAGAGCGCGTGACAGCGGCGGCTGTGACGGTGGTTGTCGGCAGATGGTGGAAGCGATCGTGAAATTTGGTGAGATTTACGAGAGAGTGGAAGACAAAAAACAAAAGCAGATGATAGAGTTGGAGAAGCAGAAGATGCAGTTTGCAAAGGAGTTGGAGTTTGAGAGGATGAAACTTCTAATGGAGATGCAACTTCAGCTTGCCAAGATCAAGAGGATGAAGCCTTCCAACAACACTGATGCTGGTGAGTTTGTCTTTATGAATCTTCCTTATCCTCCCATTATATGATCTTGCTATAATCATTCATTATCCTCTGCTATCATGGAGTTTTGATATGTTCTTATGATTGTGAAATTGCAAAACTAGCTTGATTGCCTCGATGATGGCTTGCAAGAAAACTGTGATTTCTTACCAAAAAATGCTGCATTCTAGTTTGGCTTTCTGAATGGCTCCTCATCTGATTGGATTTGTTCGAAACCATATGAACACAAACGACTCAATTAAGATATGTCCATGGCGACAAAGGAGTATAAAATAACAACCTCGATATTTTGCATACACAAATGCAATGTCATTATTCACTGTTGCAAGGAAAACATTCACAAATCATGTCTACTTTTGCTGCAGTTTGTTTGTTGTGTGATTACATATGATCAGCAAAACCAGTACAAATTGTGCTCATTGTAACCGAATTCGTTTCTTGCAGCGGAGAGTTTCTAGGGGACTTGTATTCACTTAACAACATCGTTTGCCTTCTTCATTGTAAGTTACTACTTTTCTTATGCAGAATATGTTTAATGTAGTCTCTTTAAAGCGTAGCTGAAATTTGTGCATACAAATAGTGCCCATCACTTAGGTGCAGTGCTTATAATATCTTTTATTACCTCTTAATTATAAGATTGCGTTGAACTAATCCTTTGTTAATCATTTATATACAACTCATTTGCATAACATTACCCATTAAACAGCCTGATAAAGCGAGATTTGATTGAATCCATCCCTTGTTAAAAAATGGTAAACTAATTTTTGTTTGGATCGTTGGGAAAAATTAAGTTATATGATATATCAACATCAAAATGTTGTTTAGGATGCACATATATTAAGGGATTTGTATTATAAAACCAGACCGATTTTGTATGGTTCGATCAACGATTCTTGTTTTTGTCAATTTCTGTTTATGATCTGGTTCCACTCTAGGATCGTAAAAACTGGTTTGTACGATTCGATCAACGATTCTTGTTTTTTGGAAATTTAGGTATGATCTAGTTCCAATCTTGGACCGTAAAAAATCGGTTTGTACGGTTCGATCAACGATTCTTGCTTTGTGAATTTCGGTTTATGATCCGGTTCTAATCTAGGACCGTAAAAAGTCGGTGAACTAAAATATATTAAAAAATGTAAAATTTGAAACTCTACACCCCGTACTATATCCGGACCAATTTGATTTTGAAATACACGAGCCATTGTGAATGAAATCCAGTCTAAATACAGATTGGAATAGACCTGACCGTAGCGGTCAGGTTCCGAGTCAGTTTACAGGTTGGGGTTTGCAAAACTTTTCGTTTGGACCGATCCTACCGTTGCCGCTTATAATCCATATTTTTTGTCTTTAGAAACGTACGAAATATGATGGGATGGACAATTCAAATTCCGGTCCGGACCGAACGATGATGGTAACATTGTTATTACCGGCTTGTCAATTTTTTAAGTGTCCAAATTTGGCACTAAAAGGCCCAAAAAAATAGGGGCTTCATATTTCCACCCAAAATTAAGGGGAAAAGGGGTGGAGAAATGAATGTATTTTGGTTAAATGGGTGGATGGATGTGACTGGTAGGGGGAGTTGAAATATTGATTTGTGTAAAATTGGTGAAAGTAATATTGGGCAAAAAGTAATAAGAAATTTGACCCAAACATTGTGAGCGGTTTGGTAATTTTTTAAGTGTCCAATTTTGGAACCAAAAGGCCCAAAAATTAAAAAAGAATGTTGACCCAAACGTTCTGAGCTTGGGTTGTTATGGACCTGAACCGGAGATTCGGGTCCGGTCCAGGTCTGATTTTAATAACAAATTTTGGGCTGGTGAATGTACGAGAAAGGAAAATTAATCTCTCTTTTTTTGAAAGGAAAATTAAAATTTGATCTTAATAAAACACAAATATATATTTACTCTATGATATGGGTGGTGTTTTTTTTTGGGTATGACAAATTTATTTGTGAACAAGCCCAACTAAACAAGTCAGTTTGGTTGTATACAGTATACCTATCATACCAGGCCCATGGATGCAGTAGCAAATTTTTAATCCCATGTGAAACTGGATTTTGATTTATAATCTTTTTTTAAAGATAGAACATTTTTCTAGCTTATATATAGTCTATGCTTTATATGATTTTATGGTGTTTAAATTAAATTTTACCTTCCTTTGTTGTTTTTTTCGATTTTAAGTATATGTGCGATTTGATGTCAGATTCATGTAAGGTTAACGATTTCATAAACAAACAATAAGAACATATCTAAATCAATCTTGTTCCATAACAAACGGACATGCTACTGGTCTCGAGAGAGACCCGGTATGCACCGACTATATAACCCGATGAAAATACAAACGAAGAAAACGAGTATACACAAACAGAAAGAAAATAAAGCTTCATGAGATCCCGATAAAATCGTCTTCACTGACGAACTCGAAGTCCTTCGCGACTCCTTCCTCTTCGCTCGCATTCACCGCTCTACAATTTAACAATATATAATAAATAAAAATACATAAATTAATGTTCGTAAACCATCATTCATCATTCATTATATACTTATCTAAATTTGAAAACTAAATTTCACTCTATTTTTAGATTGAAAGAAGTATATATGAAATACTACAAAATGATTCAAAATTTGTTCATCGCCTAAGCAAACACGTTGTTATTCATTAGTTGTCTAGAAAAATTGAGATATTTGACGGAGTTAAACATTAATGTATTTTCCGTCAACAAAAACTATAATGTGGTCATACAATAGCGACGTGGCATTCACTTTAAGTTAGCCCCGTCAAATCAGTGATAACAACTCCACTATGGTCATTTTACGTCCCTAATTACAACATCCAAAGTCCAAATCAATGCTCATACACGTTTCAAGATGCGGGCCCACAAGGTTTGTTTGAATATCAGACTTTAAAGAAAAAATGAAATTAATTATATGTTTGAATAAAAACTCAATCTTTCTATGTTATAAATATAGATGTCAAATTGTTCTTAATTTAAGCTTACAAGAGGTTATTAGATTATAAATAAAAAAAATAAAATCGAGGGTGATAATTTTTAAGTTTTAAGATACTCAAACGTTTGTGGAGTTGTCTTTGAAAGGGCGAAATGATTATTTTCGACTTCAAGCTGAATTTTTGTTTTTTCGACGAAGTTCGGATTAGACATGGTTTTAGAAAAATCAATCGTGTTCCTGACTAATTAACTTATGTGGAAATACCGACCCCAACCTTGCTGATGATCACAAACTTCATGCTTTCATCTTTAAGGATGTTTTACCGCTTTTCGCATTTTTAATAAGAGTGGGGTTGAAGAAAATTTTATATTTCGACTTAATCTAATATACCATATATATTTTATTTCAAGAAAAAATTGTTGTATTTACCTAATTATATGGTCTTTTACCTTTATTTTATTTTATTCTGTCTACATTTAAAGGTATTTTGCCTAAATTATTCAAAAAAAAAACAATTTTTGTTGTTTAATTGTTTTAAAAAAAAAATCAAAACTCATAAATAGGTTACTGAATATATATATATATATATATATATTAGAGATCCGGAGGGAACCTTTTTAGCGTAAGAAGTGAGAACATTTTGATAAGTATTTGATCTAAGTTAATAAGGGTCTTGTTTGAATACATGTCTAATACACGTAAATTAAATACACGTAAGTTTGTATTTAATGATTGCGCAATAAAATGTTGATAAAGTAACTCAATAAAAATAAGAAAATGAGTGTAGTTTTATTAAATTTCTTTAAATATAATCATTGACTTAAACTGTAAATATAATTAGAGTGTAAGTATTATTTATAGGAATAACTACTTATAATTGATAAGCAAAACTCCATCTCCCAAAGATTCGAATATTCTAAAATATCCTCGGAGATTGGTCCGTACACGCATCTTTTTTTACTACAAAAATTACTATTTTCATATATTTATACAACAACAGTACAGTAAGTAATGAAGAATTCGATGTGACAGATTTTTCCATGTATATATATATATATATAATTTCTTCAAATATAGTCAAAATATACAAATTTTTAATTTCTGTTTATATATTTTATTACTAAACTAGTTTAGTGCCCGCACCTTGTGCGGGATTGTCTAAATAAAAAATATTATATTTTCACTTTCATACATCATATATTTGATATCAATCTATAGTAAAAATTATTTTTATTAATTAATATGACTAATATATGAGGATTAATTTTTTTAAAATAAATAAAAGAATATAATTATAAATATATTACAAAAGATTATTATTTGAGTATTATGTTTATATCTTAATATATTATCACTTTGACTTAGATTTAGATAGAGGAGAAAATTTTGATTTAGTTTAAATTTAAAAAATTTGTCAAATTTTGTTAGAAGATTTGCGTTAGATTTTCTCAACAAATCGAGTTAGAATACATAAGTTTTTTTTTTAATTTTGATTGGTAGATAGGTAGATTTAATTTTTTTAATTATTTATTTTAATAAATTGACGTGGCATGATGACTGTTGATGACTGTTTACAAATTCTAATAAATAATTTTCTTATAAAATAATTAATGGCAAATCTGTAAATACGTTATGGCAAATCTGTAAATAAATTGAAAAAATGCTGATGTGGACGGCCTTAGAGGTTGACACGTGGACAAAATGGGTGCTGTTTTAGTAGTATATATAGATATTAGCGATAATTTAGGAGAATCAATTTGAGTTTCTTATTTATTTGTGTTTAAAAAATATTATAACGCTTTTTTCAATTGTGGTATGTAGAATTAATTTAGATTTTATTGTTCCGTCCAACAAAATACCTTTATTTGGTTAATTAGTGATTTAACAGGTCAAATCTTTTCGGTTTATGATTTGATTTACATACGCCGCAATTATAATTTTAGATATTTATTTAGTAAAAAGATTTATTGAGTTAAATTTTAATTTAATAAATGATTTAAATTGGAACTAATTAAAAAAGATTTTTGGCTAAACAAATCTTGATTCACTACTATTTGTGCCTGAAAATCTTTTTTAAAAAATAATAGAAGGCTGAATTTTTTTTAAAAATAATTATTGACATCTGTTTTAGTAGAGTTATAGATATTGATTAATCGGAAGACGAAAATTATAGTGTAAATTTACGTAACTGAATTCACCAAATTAAATTTATTAAAATACGAAACTATATAAGTAAAATTAAAATCAATTCCTTACTACCAAAGCTGAAATTTAAAAAAATAGCAAAATTTACAAAATAAATAAAATTGAATGCCGTAGATTCCATTTGGTTAAAAAATTAAAAAATTATAAATTTATTAATTTAGCAATTAGTTAGTTATCATATATTTTTTTTTTGAAAATTTACTTAGAATTTACGAAAAATATTTTAAAAGTATTTTTAAATTTATTAATTTAGCTAGTTAGTTAACAAAATCTTTTTATTTTAATTAATAAGATGAATAACACAAAATTTAAATAGAATGGCATTTTAGTAAATATTTTAGAAAAAATCCTATGTGGCATACCTAGTTGATTGACATGTGGACTTAGTGTCCTTTGTTTTAGTAAGTAATATAGATATAGATTAGTCAATCCAAAAATATCATAAAGTGTGGAAATAATTATATTTATTTACTCTAAATTATTCAAACTTGAAATGGATATATGCCTTATTTAATTAAATTTTAATTTTTAATAACTTATTAAAAAAAGTATAGTTATTATTTTTAACATCTAAGATACAATTAAAATACAATAGATTACATAGTAACTATTTTTAACATCAATAAAAAATATTTAAAATAAAAATAAAAGGATAAGTAATATTGTTTTCATTTTACATTCTCACTACCAAATTTATAATATAAAATTATAATTAACAATAAATTTATTAAAACTAATTTAAGTTTTATGCATTATACGAATTCATCTAATACAATATTTAATGAAAAAGGGATTATCTTTTTTATACTTTCGGTACAATGTAAGGATATACTTTCCAAAATCAGTCCCTACTTTTTCCATTTCTCACGAAATCACCTTTTTTCTTTCCCCTTATAACAAAATACATTAAGGTACAAACTAAAAGCATTTAAAGCATAGGGCAGTTGCCCCTTCAATTAGGGGTGTGCAAAATTGGACCGGACCCCGGTCCGGTCTATGGTCCAGGATTTTTGAAAATTCGGGTTACGGTCCGATCCGGTTTTTTGACCGTATAAAACTGTAATCCGGGTTGGACCGTAAACTAGGAATTTTCGGTCCGATCCGGTCCATTCCGATCCGGTTTTGGACCGAAAAACCTCACTAAAATTGCATTAAGGTACAAACCGGTCCGATCCGGTCCGCAATATTTAAAATTGCACAATTTATATACAAATCGGTCCAACCCGGAACCAGACCGTTATAGTCCGGTCCCGCTCCGGTTTACGGTCCAAGGTTTTCTCAATGTACGGTCCACCGGTCCGGTCCGACCGTATGCGCAGCCCTACCTTCAATGACAAAGGAAACAAATTGAAGTACTCAGCAATTAACATCAAAATTTTAGATGACTTTTCGAATTATCTAAGGACAAATGGACAATAAATCACCCAGATCTTACACACAAATCCATTAATCAAGGAAATACAAGTTAAAGGACATGTAAAAAAAATTAAAAAATATAAATCGAACTGTCCTATATTTTATTTTATAAATAATAAAGTATAATTAATAGATTTTATATATTTTTTTTTTACAAATCATAAATTTATGCATTTTTTTTTTTATTATAGACCAGCATAATCAGCATTTTACTTTTTTTTTGTTGTTGATAACGAATTTTCTAACGATAAATAAAAAAAATTTGACATCAAATATAATGTTTTTAAATTTATTGAGTAAATATGAATTTATTTTATATGTCATATCTCTAGATAAAGGATCCATATGGAAAAATCGAGATTCTTTTGAAATTATAATAATCCCAATTAATATTGCGCTAATTTGGTTAATAGCCTTTTTTGAGTTTTAGTTTTAGTTTTAGTAACTAGGCTATTTAGTTTTTTAATTAGGTAAATATACTCCAACTTTTTGTATTTATTTTTAAACTTTAAACACTCTTCTCTCGAGAGGTACATTTACTAAACACAAAACTATAAAAAGTCTAGTAAACCAAATTGTTTCATTATAATATTTTGAATAATCGATATTGCAAGGTATGCTAGCCATGACAAAATAATGAGGTTATTAGGAAAATTATTGGTTTATTATTGAATATTTTATTTTAATTTAATATTCAATTTAATTGCGCTTGGAGGGTCGATTATTTGGTACAATAATTACCAAAATAATCTTTGTTTTGTGCCGGACGGGAACCAAGTGTAATTGAATTTTTTTAAAAATAATTATCAAAATAAATTACCTTCGAATGTTTTCTTGTTAACCCCGAATAATAGTGTTGTTGGATCCAAAGGTTGTGCAATCTATTTCATCCTCCAAACAATGTATCGTCTAAATTTTAGATGACAGTAATCGTAGTAACTACAATTTTCTTATCCGCGACTTCATTGTACATTATATTTTTTTAAAGAAGCCGTAGTATTAACACGGCCTTACTAGTTGCCAAACAAACCCGTAGAACTAACCTACGAGTTCTTCATTTTAAAAATTTTTGGAAACAAACCCATAGAACTAAACTACAAGTTCTTCATATTTTAAAATTTTTAAAAGAAACACGTAGAGCTAAACTATGGATTCTCATTTCTTTTTTATTTCCAAACAAAACCGTAGTTTAAGCTTACGGCTTATTTATCTAAATTCGTAATTTTAAACTATGGATTTGCTCCAACCTTACTTGCTTCGTATTTTGAGAAATAGTTTTTATCGATACCTATTCTCACAAATCATTATTCTTTTTTATTATTTTGGGGGAAAACAAAAATTCATGAAAATAAACATACAAATTTAGTGCTATTTTTAAAAAATGGAAAGCATTTGATTCCTTATTTGGAGCCTCTAATAGTAATGTTTTTAATTAGGAGAATTTTATGCATATTTAGACTATGAGACATAGAATATTATATAGATATTCTCAATCTCATTCTAGTCTTAATAACATTTCCTAGTATATTTCTTTAAAATTTTTATTTTGTTATTTAAAATCTCAATTATAAATAAATGAAAAGAAGTAGCATAATATTTTGAGAACATTGTACTAAATTGTTAAAATTTTGGATTTTTTTTGCCATTATTGATCACTTTAGAACATTATAAAGTGTTTTAATATACTCCCACCAAAGAAAGTGTTTTAATATACTTCTACTACAAAAGATTATGCCATTGTACATATAATATGTATTTTATTTCATCAACATTGTTTTGTGTTCTTATAGAATGAGTGAGTGAAAGATTCCTCCTTTTTTTTTTCTTATCAAAAAAAGATTCCTACTTTTTCACCTTAAACAATTTGTAGTGTCTAGGTCTTAGGTTTTAAGAGTTGTACAACTACTTTGGTTCAAAGTTGGTTTAGACAAGTTCTAACCAAACAAAGTTGGTTTAGATAAATAACAAAAATGATAATGATTTTGTATGAAATATAAGGTGTTATATCAGTCGAGTTTTAGGGGTTAGGTTTACAAATACCCGATTTGTTGCACATAACAAAATATAAGGTGTTATTTCAGTGGAGTTTCCTAGCTCAAACTCGGAAAAAACTCAACTCAATCTCATTTATTTTAGAAATAAGTCGAATATGAAAATACTTTAAAGTTATGTAAAAATATAAGCTTAGTTTATACCCGTCTTATTTATAAATAAGGAATCCGAGAATAAAAATACAGAGCTCTCGACTTATATAGTTATATGATAATCTTAAAAAAAAAGGACAATTTTGATAACTATGCCTTTTAGAAAAAGTATAGTAGTAACTAGGCTTTTTAATGTTTCAATTAAGTAAATATACCCCAACCTTTTGTATTTATTCTCAAACTCTACACACTCTTCTCTCAAGGGGTATATTTACTAAATACAAAACTAGAAAAAGCCTAGTAAACCAAATTGTTTAAAAAAAAAAAAAAAAAAAAAAAAAAAA
>BSUD01000001.1:854552-902815 GCA_033239045.1 Fagopyrum esculentum
AAATTGTTTAAAAAAAAAAAAAAAAAAAGAGTACAAAGACATATTTCCTACTCCTCCATTTAACAATGCTTGTTATTCTTAACTTTGAATATGCCTTATAATATTGGTCATTATACACTTCTTAATATAAATGAATATGTAAAAGTAAGGTAATAAAGCACCACACCTCTAAGGACTTCCAAATTAAGGACAATTGAGATGAATTGACAAATTTTCCACCTTGGTCCCCTAGTAATAATATAATTTTAATAATAATAATAATTTATCTAAAAATAAAATAAAATTTTCATTGCAAAATAATATCTAATATATATTCACAACTTTTTAGGTAAACCAAATTCTAAAAAGATACATTTAACACAAAAATCATATAATTCAATTTAAAACGGTTTTTGTAAGGTACATTCCTAGAATATACATCAACCATTTTACTTATAAATCCAAAGTAAGTTTTTTTTTTTCAAAATAACTATTTTTAATAAATTTAATTTATTTAATAAGTTATAAAACATTCATCATTCTTTTAATAAAAATTGTTAATATAAATACGGTCAATAACAACAATTTTCAAGAATAATATTTCGATCTAAAAATTCTATAACAATATGACAATGAACAACTTATGACGTTTGTTTTTTTTCTTTTTTCTTTTTGCTTGTTTGTGTTCTCTCATGGTGGTCAGTTCGTCTGCTGATTATTTCGACCTGTTGACGTCTATTGCATTGAACAACTTTCCTTCGTCAAATAAAGAAATCCGCTTATTTTGATCAGATAAAGTAAAAACAAAATAAAAAGAAAGTTGAAAAATTAAAAAAACTATAATTAAATATTTTTTAACCTAAGAATATAATCAAACAATATGACAATGAACCGAATTTAGACACTTGTCTATTCCGTATGATTTACATTTTTTTAACACAGTCCGTACTCTCGTATCGTAGGCTACCTCCAATAATGTGCCGTTTGAGTTCCGATTTTATATAAGGCGTAGCCTCTGCGCTGAGCAATACACCAACCAGACTTCTCCATTGCCTTCTTCCTCTTTTCCTTCATTTCTGCAACCCGTGAACTCTCAAGAAACCACGCTTCTGCAGGTACAATTTCCTGCTCATCTTCTCCCAAATTTCTCTTGATCATGTTTTTCCACTCTCGATCCACGAGGAAACTCACGGAAGTCATGAACTATTCTGCTTTTTCTTTGCTGCTTGCTTCAGTACTGTGATTATTTTCCATTTAGTCCAAATCTATGAAACTGTAGAGATTGACAGCATTTTTTTGTTTATTTTGTTTGATTGATTGAGTTTGTGTAGTGTTTTTAGTTCGATTTGGTTTTACTGTTCTCTGATGAAGTGTTTTGTTGGTGTTTGAAGTTGTTTGTGGAAAGCGATGGCGAAGTTGGAGAAATTAGCGTCGATTGACGCGCAACTGAGGTTGCTTGCTCCTGCGAAAGTTTCGGAGGATGATAAGCTTGTCGAGTATGATGCTCTTTTGCTTGATCGTTTTCTTGACATTCTTCAGTCTTTGCACGGAGAGGATATCAGAGAAACGGTATATGTTCTTACGATTACTTTTTCGTTGGAAGGATTTGCTTTTTGATGCTTTTTATTTTCTGGTAGGGTTTTGTTGGTATGTGGTTTGTGTTTGATGATTTATGTTGCACTTTTGTGCCTTAAGGCTTGTATTTTTGTCTTGCTATTGTTACGGTGTTGTTGGCTTTTGAGGAAAATGTGAAGAGATTTATTGTTGTTGACTGGAGGGATTTTTTTTATATAAACTAATAAATTCTCCTTGACCAGTTTGCTTTGATCTACTCTTAGCTAAAGGTATTACTGATTGCTACTTCTCTAGCTTGCTTTTTTTTTTATATTTATGAAAATCATAGATTCTTCTTGACCATATTTTCTTCTTATCTCATCCTTGGAAGTTGAAAAGATTTATGTGATTTGCTTTCTGGTTTTGACAACTTCACTGGTACTTTTGAGATTATCTCAATTCAGTTATCTTGTGGTTGTGAAGAATTTTTCTAGTTCATGGTAACAATGGATTCCATATCCATTCTTGTGAAATATCAGATTAACGGGGTACAAGTTATAGTTTCTGTGTTGACCAGTGGTGACCGCTGAATCACACAGAATTTGCTCTTTCTCACACTTTTAAGAAGTTAAAATAGGTGACACACGGGTGGCTATTCCTTCTGAGTGTAGATGAACAGATTACAGTTCTGAATTGAAGTTTTTATTTGCAGAAGATTTTTGTTTTCCTTTTTTTCAACGAGACTACTTTTAAAAGCTAATGTTAACTCATTGCATAACCTTTTGATTCCACAAACACTGAACGAGTATCATTTATGTTTCAGGTTCAAGAGTTGTATGAGTATGCAGCTGAATATGAGAGGACACATGATCCTCAAAAGCTGGAGGAGATTGGGAAAATGATTACTAGCTTTGATGCTGGGGATTCCATTGTAGTTACTAAATCAATGACCCACATGCTTAACTTGGCTAATCTTGCTGAGGAAGTACAGATAGCTCATCGTAGGAGAATTAAGAAATTCAAGAAAGGGGATTTCAATGATGAAAGTTCTGCAACTACCGAGTCAGATATCGAGGAAACAATAAGGAGACTTGTGGTGGATCTGAAGAAATCTCCTCAAGAAGTTTTTGATGCTCTGAAGAACCAGACGGTTGATCTGGTTTTTACTGCTCATCCTACCCAATCTGTTCGTAGGTCTTTACTTCAAAAGCATGGAAGGTTTGTAATCCAGCTGACTCATCTCTTTGGTTGTTTTTATGCTCAGGTTGTCTAGAAATATTTGCACATGTTTTTAAGTATTACTTTCTGTGACGTTAGTGAAAGGTCTAGAATTTGCTTCTTTGAAGCGTACCAAAATTATTTGAGTGGGGGGTTTGCTGTCCATATGACATTGTTAAGTGGTTCTTTGTTTTGTGTTTCAGGATAAGAAATTGCTTGACACAGTTGTATGCAAAAGATATTACTCCTGATGATAAACAGGAGCTGGATGAGGCTTTGCAAAGAGAGGTATACTATTTGTAGTACTATTGTGAATATAATATCTTTTGTTTTTACTATCAATGTGATAGGTAAAAAGTAAATCTCTGGCATGAAGGAACATGCACTAGGCAGTAGGCACGGCTCGACCTTAGTTTTGAATCATTATCCTTCTGGATACCGTATAAGATAATTTTGTATGCATTGGTGATTCAGTGACATCTATTTTCGTCCTTTCTTCTGTGATAATGCATCTGTGACCTATATTTCTGCATTTTTCCAAAGATTCAAGCTGCATTCCGTACTGATGAGATAAGGAGGACTCCCCCAACTCCACAGGATGAGATGAGGGCAGGGATGAGCTACTTCCATGAAACCATCTGGAAAGGTGTTCCAAAGTTCTTGCGGCGTGTTGACACGGCATTGAAGAACATTGGAATAAATGAGCGTGTTCCCTACAATGCACCTCTTATTCAGTTCTCGTCTTGGATGGGTGGTGATCGTGATGGTACGGTATCTCATATGTGTTGCTTAAATTACGGTCTTAGTTCCTTTTGCAATCTTAACTTATAAAATTATGTCGATATTGGAATGCAGGAAACCCAAGGGTAACCCCTGAGGTCACCAGAGATGTTTGCTTATTAGCTAGAATGATGGCTGCTAACCTGTATTTCTCTCAAATAGAGGATCTCATGTTTGAGGTATCAATTGAACTTAAATCTTTGTATTCTTGGGGCTCAACTGCGTATTACAACATTGCTAGTTCTACTGTTGTATACATAATCTCTTGCTTGACAGCTGTCAATGTGGAGGTGCAACGATGAACTCCGTGCTCGAGCAGAAGAATTGCACAAATATTCGAAAAGGGATGCAAAACACTATATTGGTATGTCTTTGCAACTTCTCTGTTGCTGAGGAGAATAATCTCTTGTTTTTCTGCTGATAAATGATGTTCGTAGTTGGGAAATTGCAAGACAGTAGCAGCATACTGTAAATTCTAAAAATAACTTCAACTAAGCTTGACATATTGTTGACTGGCTGATCTGTTTCTTTTTTCTTACTCTGCTCCAAAGAGAATTATTTATGATGATAACTTGCTTCTCTGGTACACGGTTTACAGAGTTCTGGAAGAAGATCCCACCAAATGAGCCTTACCGTGTTGTTCTTTCTGATGTGAGGGATAAGCTATATACCACACGAGAGCGGGCACGACAACTGTTGGCAGATGGTGCTTCTGATTTCCCTGAAGAAGCAACTTATACTCATATTGATCAGGTATATTCCTTAATTATGCTATAAACGATACTTTTTAACTTGTTTTGGCTATTTAAATAGTTGTGAAATGTATCATTCTCAACTCAAAACATCCAAGGAATTTTTTTCAGTCGTAGCATAAGAAAATTCTTACATGGAATCCTATTATTGGTTAGAACATCATGCACATTGTTCATCTAAGCACAATGTTGCCTACTGGGGGAGAGAGGAAAATAAGAAACGTTTAGTTATACTAACTATCATTTGTATTTTTGACCTTGGTTTCTGGCATATTTGTAGTTTCTAGAGCCTCTTGAACTGTGCTACAGATCGCTTTGTGACTGTGGTGATCGTCCCATTGCTGATGGAAGCCTTCTTGATTTCATGAGACAAGTTTCAACTTTTGGCCTATCATTTGTCAGACTTGACATTAGGCAGGAATCTGACAAGCACACAGATGTCTTGGATGCCATCACAAACCACCTAAACATTGGATCTTACAGAGAATGGTCAGAAGAAAAAAGACAAGAGTGGCTTCTATCTGAACTTCGTGGTAAGCGGCCTTTGTTTGGTCATGATCTTCCTAAAACCGAAGAAATTGCAGATGTGTTGGATACATTTCATGTGATCTCTGAGCTCCCTGCTGATAACTTTGGTGCCTACATTATCTCAATGGCTACTGCACCATCTGATGTACTTGCTGTTGAACTCCTGCAACGCGAGTGTCATATTAAGAAGCCCTTAAGGGTGGTTCCCTTGTTTGAAAAGTTGGCTGATCTGGAGGCTGCCCCTGCTGCCTTGGCACGCCTCTTCTCGGTTGACTGGTACAAAAACAGGATTGATGGGAAGCAAGAAGTTATGATTGGTTACTCTGATTCCGGAAAGGATGCCGGTCGTCTCTCTGCTGCATGGCAGCTATATAAGGTTCAAGAAGAGCTGATCAAGGTAGCCAAGCAGTATGGGGTGAAGCTTACCATGTTTCACGGTCGTGGTGGGACCGTAGGGAGAGGAGGAGGTCCCACCCATCTTGCTATTTTGTCTCAGCCACCCGACACCATTCAAGGCTCGCTTCGTGTCACTGTGCAAGGTGAGGTTATTGAACAGTCTTTTGGAGAGGAGCATTTATGCTTTAGAACTCTCCAACGTTACACCGCTGCTACCCTTGAGCACGGTATGAATCCGCCTAAATCACCTAGACCCGAATGGAGGGCTCTTCTCGATGAAATGGCTGTCGTTGCCACCAAGGAATACCGCTCCATCGTTTTCCAAGAACCTCGGTTTGTCGAGTACTTTCGCCTTGTAAGTATTCTGTTTTCGTATTCCATTCTCTTAAACAGATTTGATTTCCTTTAGTGTTATTTGAAGGCATCAGTACAACTCATAAATATGTTTGTTGATCTTCTTCTTATCCTTAATATTTCAGGCAACTCCAGAGTTGGAGTATGGACGCATGAACATCGGTAGTCGTCCATCAAAGAGGAAGCCAAGTGGAGGAATCGAGTCTCTACGTGCTATTCCATGGATCTTTGCTTGGACACAGACTCGGTTCCATCTCCCCGTATGGCTTGGATTTGGAGCTGCGTTTAAACAAGCCATTGAGAAGGATATAAGGAATCTCAACATGCTCAAGGAAATGTACCACATGTGGCCTTTCTTTAGAGTCACCATTGATTTGCTCGAAATGGTGTTCGCCAAGGGAGACCCAGGTATTGCTGCCTTGTACGATAAACTTCTAGTCTCCGAGGAGCTGTTTCCGTTCGGAGAACGCTTAAGGGATAACTACGAGGAAACCAAACATCTTCTTCTCGAGGTACCTCCTCCATCACCTTACTTGTTTCGGATGCATAGATAGAACATTTTGGCTCTTATATAATGCATGTAAGGCTGTTTAATTTCTGGTCCATACCCGGTTTTTGACTGACCTGGATCAACCGGGTCAGTTCTGGGTCCAGGTCCGGTTTGATTTTGGATCAGTGAACGTGCATGCAAAAGTCTCAATCTGATTTGTCATATATTTCAGGTTGCTGGGCATAAGGATCTCCTGGAAGAAGACCCATACCTGAAGCAAAGACTAAGACTTCGCGACTCGTACATCACAACCCTTAACGTCTGTCAAGCCTACACGCTGAAGAGGATTCGTGATCCCGACTATCATGTGACTGTGAGGCCACATCTGTCAAAGGAGGTTATTGAGTCGAACAAGCCCGCTGCTGAGCTCGTCAAGCTGAACCCTACGAGCGAGTATGCTCCTGGTCTCGAAGACACTCTTATCCTCACCATGAAGGGCATTGCTGCTGGCATGCAGAACACTGGCTGAAGCGTCTAATAAACGGCTATATATATATATATTCTCTATGGGTGTTCCCTAGTGTATCTCCGATGGTACAGTATGTATGGTGGTTTTCTTTTGTGAATTTGAATAACTTATGTATCAGACATGGTAACGAAAATTTGAGCTCTGGGTATTTATAGTATTTCAGTGATATGGAGAAATGTGAAAATTGACTGTTTGGAGTGCGAATGCAATTATGAACAAAGCTGAGGATATTTTATGTAATTTAAAGCTACATGAGCATGATTATATAGTAATTCCCTTGTAATTTGGATCGAATGTCATGATTTTTGGGATGAGTTGTTTGGGGATATGAGGCTAATCTGTTGGAGTTGGTGTTGTTGCGGAACAAAAACAAGCTATGAACCAGAGCGGCAATTACGGTGACTGTTATGGAAATTGTGAGACAAAGAACGCACCGTCCCGCCGCTTTCTCAGCGTCCACTTTGTCTCCAAACGCGTCGTTTCATCTCTCTTCAAAGGGTCATACTCCAAAGTCAATGCCTCCCGATCGTTGTATATTTCCCCGCGTACGCAGCAGTACACTTGGGCAGTTGGGCCTCTTACTATGAATACATATAATAATATCATTAAACCAATAATAATAATATTGAAATTAATGTCTAATGTAAAATATAAAAACTAAAATGATTTTGTAAAAATTAATAGCTAATCTAAAATCTAAATAAACTAAAATTGTGAAAGTACTAGCCGTGTCAACCAGAGTTGAGTGTATACAAACGCGTATACACACTACGTCCAAACTTAACACATAAGTCAAATCAGATTCATTTTAAAACCAATCTATTAGGTTATTACTTATGTAAATAAGTGATTGAGTATTGAAAACGTTATGTGAAAGTGTGGAGATTATTCATATGACTATAAATCATATCGCGATAATATTGAATGAAAATTAATAATCAAAATAATCCTTAAATATAATTTTCTATAATAACCTTTCAAATAACCCAAAAATCTAGTTAGTTGAACGGGGCATCCTGTTTCGTACAGATGAGACTGCCATCCATTTGCATGATGCGTCCTCATAAATTTTGTCAACCCTGCCCATATAGCAATGAAAGAGTCGGTGCGTGCATATGACTTGATTGCTAAGCCAATCTCTAAAACTTATTTTAATCATACGATTCGAGTTTATTGAGTATAGATAACGACATACCACGTGCATGAGCCATACTAGCTAAGTTATATATACCACGTACTTCTTGATGCAATAACAAAAAAAATATACCAAGAAGCTCTTATTAGATCCAAAAAGAAAACTTAGATCTTTGTGTTCATCTTATTCGAATTTCTTCTGCTATTGATCTGCTCAACTACGATAGCCTTTCATACGCCGTTGGGTGCGCACACTATACTAATATCAATCTCAAAAATGACTACGGTAAGCTTGTTATCCATTACTCATCGAGTTATATATCATATATGTTCATCAAAATCTCGGAATTGGTCTTAGGAAATGAAACTTAGATTTGTTGTATGTACGTCGTTAGATGCGTTAGATCTGACAGCAAGTGTATGTAATTGATCCATGTGGGTCTCACAAATCACATACATATCAGATACGTTTGTCCGTCCGTTTTGTACGTACGCTGTATGTTAGACATGTGCATATTTGCACGTTGGAATTGATATTAGCAAATGGAACTTAGGTTTGTTGTCTCTTCTATAGAAAAGACTAGGTAAGTCGTTAGATTCATCAGGTCTGACGGCATTAGTACTTGATCTATGTGGGTCTCACAAATCGCATACATATTAGATACGTACGTATGTCCGTTTCGTACGTACGCGCCTTATGCTAGACATGTGCATATGTGCACGTCATTAATCCGAATCGGGAATTTTGATCTAGTTGTTCTTATTTCTCGCATCCCAACTCGTTTGCACCGAAATGTATCTTTATAATATTAGGTGAGAATGCAAGTTTAACTTGTGAATATATTTACTTCATATTTTGTGTAGATTACAGAGATGAGAGTGCACATGGATTGCCCTGGATGTGAAGCCACAGTCAAGAAATCTCTTCGGAAAATGAAAGGTACTCATTGTTTTACACACTTTAATAGCTCACTACTATAAAATTTGTAGAATTGATAATAATAATTCATTTTAATATTTATATTGAAAATGAAAATAAAATTAAGGATTTTTCATCTTAGTGCCATAAAGGTTTAGACTTTTTCTCTTGATATCAACTAAAATTTAAAATTTCGCTTAGTGTCCTCGTGGTTCCATTTGTTTCCTCTTTTAATTATTTTTTAGTGAATTTTAGGGTCCGTTTGGTTTTAACTCCGGAATCTAAAAAGGAATGAAAACGAATCTATTTCATACGTATACCCTTGTACATGAAAGTTTTTTGAATCATTCCTTGTGGTTTAAAGTAATTAAAGGATAATTTGATTACTTTTGATACCCTATAGGGTAACAAAATGTGGAGAAACAAGTACATTTTGCATTAAACCGCAAGAAATGATTTCATAAAATTTCATGAATAAGCATATACATATGGACTAAATTCGTTTCCATTCCGTTTCCGTTTTCGGAGTTGGAACCAAACGGGCCCTTAATGTAATATATTAAGAATGAGTATAAGGAGGAAACAAATAGAACCTTTAGGGCACCATGAGAAATTTTGAAACTTAATAGATATCAAGAAAAAAAAATCCAAACCTTGACGAGACCAAGAGGGAAAATCCTAAAATTAATAAATAAAACCGAAAAACTAACTACAGAATGTGTACAAACTTGTAGGAGTGGATGAAGTAGACATAGACATGGCGATGCAGAAGGTGACAGTAACAGGCATTGCAGACCAAAAGAAGATCCTAAAGACAGTGAGAAGAACAGGCAAGAGGGCGGAGCTATGGCAATTCCCATACAATCCCGAGATCCGAAGCCAAACGCACCACCAATGCAACCAACACAACTCCGACGGCTCAGTGGCGGTTGTGTCACAATTCGCTCAACCTCAGCCTTCTTCCTCTTACAACTATTACAAGCATGGCTACCAAGGCGACGCTTACCAAGGATACTCTTACTATAATAACTCCTCTATGGGCGCTGCACGTGGTGGCGATGTGTTTAGTGATGAAAATCCCCATGGGTGCTATGTTATGTAAGATTATTTTGATTGTTTTACTTGTGTTTGATCTTGTTGTTTGCTTTGATTCTATGATATGTAAGTACTTTTGTTATGGGAAATATATTTGAGATTTGATTTCCTGAAATTGTACTCTTCATTATTATAAACTTATGATCGGTTGTAGTTTTTTAATGTTTTTTTTAGCTTTTTAACTATCATCTTTCCGGTGCTATGTAGAAATTTACCTCCCGTTTGGTTGTAACTCCGAAAATGTAACGAAAACGAATCTAGTTTATATGTGTACCTTATAGGTGAAATTTTTTGGAATCATTCCTATGGTTTCATGCAAAATGCACTTGCTTCTGTCCATTTTGTTTTCCTATAGTGTATCAAAAGTAATCAAGTTCTATTATAATTACCTCAAACGATAGAGAATGATTCCAAAAAATGTCATGAACAAGGATATACTTATGGACTATATTCGTTTCCATTCCGTTTCCATTTACGAAGTTACAACCAAACAGGCACTTAAAATAGTGTGTTGCATGATGAAATAATTTTTAACGTAAATCCCACCGTCAATATACGTAAATTTTCAAAAAAATAAAATAATTTTTAACATAATAGCGTTTGGTGGTCCAATTAGCGGCAAACAACATATTTTTCGGTGCTCTGTTTTCTTTTCTCGTCTTATTTCTTAAAGGTTAGTCCGTCTACTGTTTTTGCAACATTTTACGAGCCGGTGGAATTATCTGGGAATCGAATCTCTTTCTTCTTAAAAAAAATCACTTTTACTAAATAAAGTAGGCTCTATAATATTTTATTTTAATCGCTAAATAAATATAAATTTTTATTTATTAATGATATTTTATTTTCATAAAAAGAATGTTACACTTTTTTTAGCACCCACATTGGGCCATATTGAAAAGACCTTTTCGGCCCACGAGCCCAGTTAATACCCCTATCCACAGGTCCACTGGCCCAAAAGCACCGAAATGCTCACGTGTCACTCTATCATTCGCTTCTTGTATGACAACCTGTCACGTTTTCAGAGACGAGTACACACGATAGACTTTACACCCTCGCAACATGTTATAATATTCCCTTTCACAGTCACCACCGAAAGATTCCGTGTCACAGTCGCCAGCCCCCACCCCCCATTTTCACCTCCCTCTCTCTCTGACCTATTCTACCCCTTTTCTTCTTTAATCGATCGTCTTCAAGCGTGGGAAAGATCGAGCTATTCTCTGAACTTTGAGCTAAATAGTGAAGTTCGAGATTTTGATAAGTCAGATCTGCATCTATGGCATCCTCTAAAGAGCGCGAGACCTTTGTCTACACTGCTAAGCTTGCCGAGCAAGCTGAACGCTATGAAGGTTGGTTTTAACTGTCTACTCGTCTTTCCTTGCTTGACCTAACTGACTAGCTTACTTGATTTTGTGTTGAATATCTTTCTAAGAGCATATTTACTTTAGATTCGATTTGGAAAAAAGTTGTGCGCGACAGATAGTCATATGTGATTATGATGAGTTACTAGTTGCAGGAAAAATTGAAGTTGTTTATAGTTTCAATCTCATCGAAGTTGGTCGAGGTTGCTTATTGTGTCTATATGTTAGGTTTTTAAGAACTGGAGCAGGCAAATTATAAGATGAGGTTTCTATAGTTTGATCGAGGAAAATGTATTGTGGCTTTGTGTTTATTGTTTGTTACTTGAACAGAAATGGTGGATGCTATGAAGAACGTTGCAAAGCTTGATGTGGAGTTGACGGTGGAAGAGCGCAATTTGCTTTCAGTTGGATACAAGAATGTGGTTGGTGCGAGGAGAGCATCATGGAGGATCTTGTCTTCTATTGAGCAAAAGGAAGATTCTAAAGGGAATGAGCAGAATGTGAAACGGATTAAGGAATACAGGCAGAGGGTTGAATCTGAGCTTTCAAAGATTTGTAGTGATATTATGGCTGTTATCAATGAGCATTTGATTCCTTCTGCAACAGCTGGTGAATCCACCGTGTTCTACTACAAGATGTATGAGAAATATCTATTTCTGCTTTTGGAAATGCTATTTTGTCGTGATCCGGTGTTTAGTTATTGCTTATTGAGCTCTGATGAGTCGTTATTGGTTGCCGGCTTGTCGCTTGCAGGAAAGGTGATTATTACAGGTACCTGGCGGAGTTCAAGTTCGGTAATGAGAGGAAAGAAGCTGCTGATCAGTCCATGAAAGCTTACGAGGTATTCAGTTTTTGCATCCTTCTTGATTTTATGAGTTAGATATCAACCTTTTGTTTTCTTACCATTTGTTTTATACTTGAAACTTATATGTATGTTTGATTGTTTAGTTCTTGTACTATGTTCTAAATGAATTACTGAGTAGTTGATCACTTTTACTCTGGACATTATGGGGAAAAATTCCCATGTTGGTATTGGAAAGAATAGAAGAGATCCTTTACTTATCTGTTTTAAATGATCGTCGTTTTCTTAACTAAGATGAAAGGCTCACTGGTTATTGGCAAGTCCACTAGCAAAATGTTAATTTTCAAGGTGTTATTTTGTTCAGTTGTTCTTCATGATCAAGTGTTAATAATCATTTCTAACTATTAAGATGTGTCACAAGTCATAATGGATATTCTTTCAGATTACTCAATCCCAGCTCACTTTTATGGGAAGTCACCTAGGTTTTCTTTATAGAAAAATTAATGGTTTTGTATGTGACAAACCTTTTCTATCAGGCTCATTTATGCCTGTTGGACCGTTGGTGCATGCAATTGCTCTCTGCGAATGAAGAATGGGCCCCAAGTTGTTATTCTATATTTAGTTCCGGAGTTCCGGTTATCATGTACATGGATTGTCCTAACTGGAAATTTTCCGAACTTCTTTTTTTGAACATGATTCTAGGTTGAGGAGGTGGATTATTATTAATGTCCCTTGACTATTAATTCTAAGAATATTACCTTTGTACATGGAACTATGGAAGACATCACATTATATTATTCCTTTGTGAATTTTAGTGGAAACTGAGGAGATAAATTATTACTATCCTGTTCATTTAGGAATTTCTTACTCAGGTATCATTTTTGTACAATTTGCAGGCTGCTACTAGTACTGCCGAAGCTGAATTGCCCCCTACACACCCCATTAGGCTAGGCTTGGCTCTCAACTATTCCGTGTTTTATTACGAGATTTTGAATTCACCTGAAAGGTTTGTATCGTTTACTTTTTTTCTTTAAAAGGTTGGGGGTGCTATTTTCTAGACTGCTTTTCAAGCTGTTCTTTATCTGTCTCTCCAGGGCTTGTCACCTCGCTAAACAGGCATTTGATGAAGCTATATCAGAGCTTGATTCTCTAAATGAAGATTCATACAAAGATAGCACCTTGATTATGCAGCTCCTTAGGGACAACCTCACATTGTGGACTTCTGACATTCCAGAAGATGGAGGTAATGTAAAATATTTCAGAAACTTGCTTTTCTTTTTGTCAACATAGAAGATGGAATTTAGGAGTTATGTGGGCATATAGTTAAAATTTCACAGACTATGTTACCATCTTTTAGAATGTGAAATTATTTCTGTCCATCAAGTGATATTGATATGGAGGGGATAGCACTTTGAACTTACTATAATTAACTCATAGTCATTCCATTTTATATTATTTGGTTGGGACATAGAAATGAAGACGGAAAGATAATGGTTGAAGATAAGTAAAGGAAGCGGAAATCGTTATCTCCCTTCATCTGGAATACGAATCTAACATTCCATTACAATGACTAAATAAACACTAACAAACTAAACGATCCCCAAGTGTCAGTCTAGAGAATTTCACCGTTAATAATTAGGTTAAAACTAGAAAAAGTATTACCATAATTAATTGATAGTGTTCTATTAATGTTTTCAATGCAATATATTATTGGTGAAGGGTTAAAGAAGAATAAAAATGTTACCCTGGGAACACAAACTACTCTATGTAGAAATTTAACATTAAATGTCTTCAAATGACAGATATTGTGAAACACTCTCTGAACCTAAACTGACAAATATTTTGTAACGAGTAGAAATTAGTGGACCAAACTCTTGTGCCCTCTCGAGCATATTGGACCAAACTCTTGTGCCCTCTCGAGCATATTGGACCAAACTCTTGTGCCCTCTCGAGCATATTGGACCATCCATAGGAAAAAGTGTCAACTAGTAGTATGGTGTCCATTTTTTGTATGTATGAATTCTGTGTTATCTCGAAGAATGCTAATATCCACCCTTTTTCTACCTCCACATTGGTATTTTCACTTTTTCGGAACGATATGCTTACCATGCAGTCTAGCTTTAATATGTTTTTTTGCCTGTGGTCCATACAAATGGGAAGATCAATTTTCTTATAGGAAAAGTACTGTTTGATCTGATTGTGATGGGTGTTTGAGCTTGCTTGCATATAGCTTGTTGTCACGGGACTAGGCATTGTTCAATTCGGGATTTATTGATTTAAGATAAATCAATACTTTATAATTTATGTTGCTCTTAATTCAATGCAAACAGATGAAAACCAGAAGGCAGATGGTGTTGGCAAAGCTCTCGGTGGAGATGATGAGGTTGAATATAAAAATCTCTCTTCTTTCTTATTTAGGTTGCATTTGTCGTTGACAAGCTAACTTACTAGCGGTACTATGTTCTCTGCAGTAAACCTTATAAATGTCTGAAGACGAGATATGGCCGGCAGTGTAAGTTGGGGGTGTTTGGTGTTCACTTGTGTGAAGTATGGCTTCTATTTCCCCTTCTCTTTTTTCCCTCCGGGTTTTACTGTGATGATGTGGGTATGGTATTATAAATTTGATCCCCGGAGAATGTTAAGAACAATCCAACTTGTGTGCCCTGTGATTTATTTCCCGGCAGCCATAGAAGTAGTTTCAAGGAGCTCGCTATGTTGCTATCATCTAGCTGGCTCAGTTTAGTTGTAGCTCTTTTCAAACTATTCCTGCCCATTTCTCTTGGAAATATCGACGCCTTTATTTGTGGTATGTTATATTGCTTTGCATTGCATGGGTTGTGTATTCTTTTTTGTCCATTGCCTCGGAGAATTTCCAGTTGGACGTCTGAGGTACGTGCTAAATTCCATACATGGTGGCCGACTTACTGGTTATCAATAAAACTCGCTGTGCGAGTGCGCATCTTGCGACTACGGCCTTCGCGCGTGTTTGTCTTGCACCGTCGGACAGCGAGATTTGTCGACATATGGTAGATTGATTGTTGTGTGAAGACGTAGACGGCGTCTCCTTTGTAAATTTTAAAAATATACTAAAAAATCTAATCATTGTTTTGCTAATGAAAAATGAAAAATCTACAAGAGCTTCCTCCATTTAGTTTAGGGTTGGCTCTTGGAAAATCTATTAAAAAAATTGAGATTACAAACTCTTGGGTGTGTTTAGTTAGGGGTTTAGTGGGTTTTTATTAGATTTAGGTTATAAGAGTGTTGTAAGTTGCAGTGTTTAGTTAGTGTTAGGTTTTACTGTAGTGGTTCATAATGTGGTTATGGAGTTGTGAAAACTGCTGTATTAAAATTTCTTTGGGTGAGGTTTTCTGGAATTTTTGGATGGTTGTAGAAAAATGGTTTCATTCTTACCTTTTTCAAATGATTCACCAACCAACAAAAGGAACAAAAGACAATGACAAGAAGAATCGTGGAACCAGATGAAGAACAACGACAATGGCCAAGAAGTAGAACAAGAAGAAATTAGACCAATCCTCTCCCGAAACCTGAAGCCGTCACTAATCTTTGCTTCGCCAATTTAGGATCTGGATCGTTGCTAGAAACACAATTTTCTCGTCGGAGATCTCAAATTCTCTTATGTTATCAACGTACTTCTTCTTTATATTGCAATTGTGGCTCAAAATCAAATCAATTTGAATTGAATCGGACTATGCCTTTGTTCTGGTTTCAGAAGGAGAAGATAATGGTAAATAAATGGATTAAAGAAATCTGAAACCCGAAGCATCAACAAACAACTAAGAAGAAGGAAGAAGTGGAATCCGAAAATTGTCGTCAATATTGGCTTTTGACATTCCAAAATTGAGATGACGGAAGAAGAAAGGGTTAATTGAGGAGGGTAAACCGGTAAAGTGATAGGGTATTTTGGTATTTACTTACGGTCAAAATCAATTCTGAACCATTTAACTTTTTTTTAAAACCACAAACCTCAAAATAACTTTACTAAAATAACAACCGTAATCACAACCATAATTTTACTAAACAAGCACGTAGTATTGCATTTGTGTGGTTGTTTTATATATTTGATTTTAATCTCATACAAAAAAATCAAAACAGCCAAATAATTTTCTTTAAAAAATCGAATGCCCCTTAGGCTCTAAAATTTTAGGTGATCAATAATTTAATAAAATTTGTTTGGCATAGAATTTATGCTTAGATTACAACTTACAATAGGAGAATAATTCTAAGGGATATGCTTTTTCGGTTCTTTATAGTTTATACACCTTTTGGATACAATGCCAACTTGCCAAGCAAGTAACACATCTCTCCTTCGATTGCTAAAACGATACATTTTTTCTTATTTCTATTTGTACTAAAATGATGTCATTGTCAATTTGTCATCTCCAATGGGGTGAGTAATATGGCTAAAAGCTAAATTGGAAAAGCTATTATGTTACGTCCATCAATGCAAGTTTGATTGCATAAACGGCAAATCTTCTAAAAGTTATGTTGAAGGGCGTGTATTCAATCTAAACTTTTAAAGATTTTGATTGATTCTTAATAATCATAGAATTTGTAAATTCTATGGGTTATTTTAATTCTATATAGAGTCAATAGGAAATCTTATATGTTGGAGTAAGATTTCTATGGAGTTTAGGTAAGTATAAAAGTAATGAATAATCTTACAAAATCAATGAAATAATAGATTCTTTTAAAATTCACAAACTTTTAAATACCATAGGAATTTTATGGAAAATTTTAAATCCTAATTGCATATCTTAAGATTTATATAGACTTTTAAAAATCTATATTCAATACCCATAAACTTTTAAACTCCAAAAAATTCCTGTAAACTCTTAATTGAATACACCCCCTAAATCATAATCTTTTTTTTTTAATGAAAACATAAAAGATTAAAATATGATTTTTTTAAAGATAAAAATATATGTAGATTTAATTTACATTTAATAAAAACCATTCTGACTTTGTAGGAATGATATAAGATAAAAATATCATCTCAATAAAAACTCGAAATTGGTGAAATTTAAAGGTTATATTATTGTTAGAAAAAAAATTATTATTTATTCAATTTTACTCTTCCCAACATATAATTTCGTAGTGTTTCCGTTTAATTTTTGTTTTAGTTGATTCACTTATTTATGTTTTTACCTTTTAATACGATATATTTACTTTATTTTGACAATAACAAACAAAATAATATTAATTGCGCATTATATAAAAAATGAATAAATAACATGATTTGTTATTTGCATATTTGAAACTTTTATCGTGTGCCAAGTTCTTTAAAACAATCTTGTTGAAAGTATTAATTTATATTGAAATCTATTTTATTTTTAAAAAATTTAAAATTATATTATAAAAAATAATCAATATCATGTATTAAATAACTTATTTTTCAAAATGAACCTTTGCGAACTCTAGTAAGATTTTTAAAAGGAAAATTTTGGATTCAGTTTTTTAGAGGGTGTTTGTGAGTTTAAGACTTTTTCGGATTATACTCTCCTACCATTCATAAATTAATATTTATTAAAATTTTAAGAAAATAAAAAAAAGTTATTCATTCAAAAAAAATTCTATAAAATTCGAAAAATGGAAAGTATAGGTACACTATATGAAATTTTCCTTTTTTGAAAATATGGTTAAGTTCGTCTGCATTTTAAAACAATTCATTTGGAATCACTCTAAAAAAATACATACACGGTTTCGGATCTATAAATATAATGGATAAATTTGACGGAAACGTCGGAACTTCGAAGTACTGCACTAGGTGATTGCGTGAATCCAGTTTTCCGGTCCTTCCTGAACGTCCCTGCTTGCGTTCATCCGTTTTTGAGTTTCAATCAAAAATTTTGAATCGAGAATAATACCCTCGTTCACATTAGATTCTCTATTTGTTTTACAGTATTTCAAAATTCAATCGCTGTTAATACCTTTGACCTAACTTAGTAGTTTTCGAAATGGGAAGCTTTGAATTCGGTAACAATTCAGAATCAAGGGTGTTGGGCGTTGTTTTTGATTTGGATGGAACCCTATTGAATACAGGTGTGTAAGAAAAAGGGTTGTAGCATTGTAAAAAATTTTACATGGGATTGTATTTGAAGTTTCTATTTTGGTTAATTTTGTGCAGAGAGTACTGGCAAAGGTGTTTTGAAGGAATTTCTGGCTAAGTATGGGAAGGTTTTGATTACTGATAAGGAACATGCGAGAGTTGGAAAGACCCAGAAAGAGTCCGCCATCGCCATGGTCGAGAACTATGATCTTCCTCTATCTGCTGAACAGTATATTGAAGAAATCACACCTTTGCACAGAATCAAGTGAGCCACCTTTTTTTTTATTTGTTTCAAAAAATGATATGCTATCTTCCTGTTTCCAGCTCTATAGGGATGGAAAATTCTAGTTGGATTCACATGGGTAAGTTTGCCATGTATGAAATGCAAACTATCATCCAATTTTAATCAGTTTTTTTGCATGATTTGATGTATGGCTATGGATCATGTTGGTTGGTTGGAAGTATATATAAGCAGAATTGACCATATCATGTAGTATGTTTTAATAATTTCTAGTGCTGATGTTATTTTCTGGTTTTGGGTTGGTGACTTACTGCAAATTGTAAGTACTTGCATATATACGGTCCAGCATAGGCTCGCTGTTTCGGGACAGTGCGAAAGTAACCGAAAAGGCAAAAACATTAATCATCACTAGAAAACTAGCAGGTTCTGAGAGCTTTACTGTCATATTTTATGGGCAATTACTTGAATATTGATGCTTGAAGATGTTGTATTGAGTCAACAGTTATGTAGTGCAATTTATTGAATCTGTTGTTTTTGTGTTCTAAGGTGGGCAGAAGCCAAAGCACTTCCTGGCGCTGATCGACTTATTAAACATCTCCATAAGCATCAGATACCACTTGCCCTGGCTTCAAATTCTTCACTAGAATACGTTGAGGCCAAAATCTCTTATCATCAAGGTTACAATCTGATCCTTCTAATTCTAAACTGAGAATGCAATATGATATTTTTGGGTTTATACTTCACAAGCTACTGTTGATAAAACCCAGTTTACATCTTCTCGAAAGACATTTTCCATCACTTGTTATCCAAAACTTTTTGTTGATTTGATGATGTGTTGCTTCTGCTCTCTCACAATTGTATTTTGATTTCCTTTCCCTCTTTGAAACTGCCACATGCATCTCTTTTGTCTTTGTTTCTTTCTTTCCATCACTTGTTATTAAAAATTTTTAGTAGTAAACTATCTGCAGGTTGGAAGGACTGCTTTTCAGCTATTCTTGGAAGTGACCAGGTTAAACAAGGGAAACCAGCTCCAGACTTGTAAGATGTTCAGCTATAAATTATGCAGATCATATTACTTTTTAATACCGGAAATAGTTTTTTTTTCCTCATGTTTATGAGACTAATGAGACTCAAATCACTGATTCTTTGTTTAAGATCTTCCCATACATTGGATAAGTATTCCATTAGGACATGGCCTTAAGAGTTCCAGAAGTAGAAAGCCAAACCAGGAATTTATATTTGAATGATAATAATTTTGGACTTCCAGCTTCAAATATTGGCTTTAAGTGGTCTTTTTCTGGGACAGGTTTCTAGAGGCTGCTAACAGAATTGGAATCAATCCAGTTGACTGCTTGGTGATAGAGGATTCATTGTAAGTCGTCGTAATAATTCTAGCGGCTCATTTCATTCTGTTAATATATTGCTTGTTCTATTCTCATTTAGGTATGTCAAGCTCTTGTTTTGAATTTCAATGAATAAAGAACTCATTATCTCATTTTTTTTGATTTAGCAACATTAAAGATGAAAACATCGATTTTTCCTGACCACCACAAGTTACCACTTTTCTTGATTGCAGTATTTGGTTAATGAATTTGTTGATGCAAGTCTTGGTTTGTGATACAAAACCAGAAGATTCATGTAACTCATATGGTTTTTGCATATATATTAACAGGGTAGGTGTTACAGCTGCAAAAGCCGCTCAAATGAAAGTAGTGGTGGCTCCTTCCAAAACCGAGGCTGATGCAGCACTCTTGGCCGATACTGCCCTGCCTTCACTCCTAGAGTTTCAGCCGGAATTATGGGGCCTTCCCCCATTTGATGACTGTAAACATAATTCTAATCTTTGGTAGTATATAATACATGCAATTTGCAAAGATTAACTTCTGGGTTAATTGATACAGGGGTAGATAAGGCGTTACCAGTTGATCATATCCTTTTAAAAGGTCTATACAACGATGGGTGCCTCGTTACATTATCTGGTAAAAAAGTATTTTCTTTGTTTATCTTGATGTTAAGACTTCAGTACATGATTGAATATGGATTTGTAATCTTAGCCTCATGTTTTCATGGTGTTTTTATTTTCTGGTTGATAAATTTAGTAGCTTATGTACTGCTCAAAATATGTCATACGATATGTAACATATGAGGAGTTGAGGTTGTTAGCGTAACTACAATAACTTCACAATAAAACCGGTTTGTTTGGCATAGACGAATGACTTGGCGGCCAACGAGCCCTTGTGTTTTTACTTTCATTATGTTTTTATTTTCTGGTTGATAAATTTAGTAGCTTGTGTCCATGTGGTTTGGGGTTTTCCGGATTTTACCAAGAGGTTTTTTTAGATCGGACGGTGCCCTTGTGTTTTAATATTTTCCAAAAAATGCCCAATTCCGTTTAAATTGTAAAGGGATGTCAACTAAAATATTTTAGTTGAAATTCTTTTCAATTTAAACGGAATTGGGCATTTTCCGGAAAATATTAGAACACAAGGGCACCATCCGAACTAAAAAAAAATTCTGGGCAAAATCCGGAAAACCCAAACCACACGGGCACCATCCGGAACTTCCCTTACTCTAGTGATGATTTCAGTCCTAGCCTTTGCATACTGAGGTGAATATAGTATATCACCAATTTCTACTAACTGTATTATATGTACCATGCACAAACAGGAGAATCCGTGGAAGAGGATGATTCAAATGACCTACCAGATCAAGTGTCTGGAGTGTACTTTGGCTGGGCTAAACTAGGTGAGAATGAGGTTTTCAAGGTTGTAGTTGGCTCTGGACTTGAACCTGGCTCTACCTGTCGAAAAACTGTAAGTATTCCAGCATTAACATGTTCAAACTCGCTCCATCAGTGAAAAACTTGCTGTCCTATGATATTTGCTGTATCGGTTTATATCATCATTACTAATGATCCAATCATTGTTTGTAATGTTTTTCGACTTTTTTTGTGTATTTTTAATCCTGTTCAGAAAATTTCCCTGCTTGATGAAAAGGATGAACTACAACCCGATCAAGCTATGCAGCTTGTGCTTGTGGGATACATTCGCGGATTCAGCCCTGAGGTAATTACACTTCTACAAATATCCAAATCCATCAATTCGTGCAATTTTTTCATCTGAACACAATCTGTGTGAATGGAACAAATAATGCTGCATATCTGTGACCCTTGTGCAATGATTGTGCCAGTTTCAGGAATCAGGTTCGTTTGTCGAACTAAGCGAAGATGACTCATCCATTGCGAGCGCGGCACTAGACCAGCCTACGTTCATCTGCCCGTGAACTGGTTACCAACCATTATTTGCTGATTGCTGAAGAGTTCTGCTCTGTTGGGACCTAATTGATGTTAGGTTTCATTTTTTACAGTTAGGCAAATGTCTATTAAATAAGAGCATGCCTACAAAATTTGGACATTTGGATGTGAACTCGATTGAAAATTTTAGTTTATATTATAGACAGTAAAGTTTTGCTGGGTTACACATTTTTGAGTATGATGATGTTAATCAGTTGAGGAATTTATTCAAATGCAGATTGTCAATTTCCTGTAAGTTGCTCACCGAATTATAACAAGTTATATTTTTGGTATTTATTTAGATATTTGGTAGTAAAATGTATTTGGCGTTATCAATATGAATATTTAATTGTATCAAGATAAATAATGAATGATGATGAATATAAATATTTGGTTGTATTAATACAAGTATTTGACTGTATAACACGCATTTTTAGTTGTTGTAAGATAAATATTTAGTTTTATTAATATGAATATACAATTATAAATAATGTGCTCCTTTTCTACTACAATTCATCAATTTTCTAAACTGCAACTTTTTTTAATATAAGGAAAATTTCGGATGGACACGTGTACTTTTGACTTTTTCAGATTACGTCAAAGATTTTTTAATTTCAAACGGTGCCCTTGAATTTTAAACATTTTCGGATTATGTCCTTCCACAGTTCTACCATCGATAAGTCAACATTTATTAATATTTTAAGAGAATAAAAAGATAAATTATACATTGAAAAAATTATATATATTTTAAAATAATTATTAATAATAATTAACGAATAATACTTATTTTTTTTCATAAAATATTAAGTTCAACGCTATAAATCAACATAAAAAACATTAAAATTTTATAAATTAACATAAAAGGATTATTGTGTAAAATCTTCTCATTTATGGGGTTTTTTAAGTAATTTACCCCGAGTATAAATTAGCAAAGCAGTGTCGGGGAAGTCAAAACTTACGTCGACAACTGACGCAACCTCAAAAAAACCCTCTCAGCCTTCTTCCTCTACCTTCACAATCGTCCTCTGATCTCTCAGCCTCGTCAATGACGAACAGCAATCTACCTCGAAGGATTATCAAGGTACCATTTTATGTCCTTCTACATCAGTTCCTCATTCAATTTATAGCTCATTTCTTCTCCTGCTCAAAAGTGATCCTTTTTTCATCGGCGCTTTTATGTTCTCCTTGTGTGCTAATTTCTTCATTGATCTGTAATTTCGTTGAGTAGGAGACGCAAAGGCTTCTCAGTGAGCCAGGTCTGTTCTTTTCTTTGTTGTTAATTGTGAAGGTTTGCTTTTTAGGTTTGCTGAATTGGAATTTGCTTTCCAACATGATAATTTGTCCTACTTATTACGTTATCGTTTTCTGAATGTTGATGAATTTAGCCCCTGGAATTAGCGCTTCTCCATCTGAAGAGAATATGCGCTACTTCAACGTGATGATCTTGGGTCCTTCTCAGTCTCCTTATGAAGGTAGTTTGAATCTCAATCCTTTATGTTAGCTGTTTAATACTTTCAAAGGTTTTGCATTGTTGAGAAGGATTTAAGCTATGTTTTACCTGTTGTAGGTGATTTAGCGTTCAGAGGAATGTTAGGTTAGCTGAATTTCAGTTTTGGTAATAAGTGAAAATTTCGGCCAGTTTTACTAATGAAATTGAAAAGTTTAGGGTCTGTCCGTTTATATATATAGGTGACGGATAGATGAATTTCGATTCACCTTTGGATTATTGTTCTTTAATCACAATATTCATCCAATACGACGGCCTGTAGTTTTTCTTTCCTATAACTTGTTTTCTTTCCCTCGGTTTCAATCCTCACGGTGGACATGACTTTCAATGTGATGAATCAATCCCTACAATGACCTGTATAGTTTTCCATATAACATGTATAATTATGAATAATCTTGCAAATGTGAACTAAGTTCGTTTACAACGGCTTATATGGTTTGTAAATGAACTTACCAAAATTACAACGGCTAGTATGGTATTATGCTTTATAAACGAACTTATCACATATATAATTTATAACTAAACGGCTATTTAATTTTTAGGCGTGCTATTGTACTTGGATTACATAACTTTTTTTGCTGATTAGTCTTTTGTAAATTCTATATTTGGCGTGTCATCCAGGAGGTGTTTTCAAGTTGGAGTTGTTTTTGCCGGAAGAGTACCCTATGGCACCTCCTAAGGTATTCTACGTTCACTTTAATTTTTATGTTTTTTTGCTGATTAATGTTTTCTAATTTCTATATGTTTTGCTGCAATCATCCGTCTAAATGACACGTTGTCCTTTCAATGCTCTTTATATACAACATCCTTTTATCTGTTTGTGAATAGGTACCCTCCTCTAGTTTTATGTTCATGTCATGGTGACCTTTGGGATAGCAGGGTTGGTCATAATTTTGAGGATAAAACCACCACCAATTAGTGATTATTCTGTGTTCTTTCTTAAATGGATTCATTGAGTAATTGATAATAATGCAATTCATTTTTTCTATGTTAAATGTTTTGAATTAGAATACATGGGAAGTAGTAGTAGTAGTAACATATTTTAGTAATAACTATAAAATGTTTTTTATTTCTTTATTCGTTGAGCATCCCTACAATGTAAGAGTAGGATATCTGTTGACTATTTCTCTCTAAGCACTTTAATTGCTAAAATACAAAATGAAGATCCGTATCTTTTGTCGCGGTAAAGATTAATAAATTAAATACCCCCAATGGACGAATAAAATCCTGTGGACTTCTGCACCCATTTCTTTCACCAGAATCCGGTTTCTTGTCTTGAAATGGCCCAGTTTTGCCTATCTTCTTGCCTTCCTCCATGCTTTTCCATTAACCCATTGCTGAGCTGTAAGCTTCTTCTTTGTCCCCTCTTATCTGGATCATGGATGTGTTTCAGCCGTTGCGTTGCTGAGCCGTAAGCTTGTCATCAACGGCAATGAGAAAAATATGGTGGTGGATCTGCAATAAAGGATCGCCAGAATGAAATAAATTATCACAATGGCAAGGAGTTGACATTTTAGTAATTGGAACAAATAGGAAAGCAATACATGGAATCTACTTTTTACATCAAGTAGCTCAAAGCATCTCTGCTTGTCAATTAGAGGTGCTTGTCAATCTTTCTCTCTTGCGGTTGAGCTTCAAATTGCAAAGGAATAGCCTGGAGGAAAGGAAGAGGAGAAACTCAGAGAGCAAAGGCTAGGAATTAGAAGCGTGGATAGAGGGAGGGAAGGAAACTGTACACTCGGATAAAACGGGCACCGCAGCAAACTGCACTCATTGAAAATTTAGCCACAAAGTCTATTAATGCTTTTTTATATCCTTTATCCTTCAAAGTCTGTTCAAATACCAATTTACCCATCGAGGGTACTAAAATATATACCTTGTCAGTCTTTTCAGTCGGTTATTTCCTATTCATTTGTTTGCTAGAAGATACATATTATCATACTACAGTGATGCTTGAAATAAGGTGGTGGATACAGTTATAAGTTATAACCAATGCAATTAGCAGCGAGCTTAACTAGGAATTTTGATTACAAACTGGTTTAACAGCTTACATACCTGGATGCTCAGTTTCGTGCCTAGCTGTAATTGGATTCTGCAGATACATTATAGCTACTGCGAAGAAAGTTTTCATTGTAGCTATGGAGAATGAGGACTATATTGATATTTGATAAGCAATTGGACTTGTATCCATAAAATTATGGGTGAATTGAATTATTTCCTTTGTAGGACTTGTTTTCCGATGGATCTTGCATTCTTGCATACTAGCTTGAATTTGCAATTGTAAATTTCGCTATTCTTTGTTTTGTTTCCTGTGAAAGAGTCTGCATGAAACAACAAAATTTGCTGAATGTTATCTTCTTAGTTCTCAGATGTGCTCTTTTTGCCTTTTTGTATAGTAATGACATTATTCTACCACAGGTTCGATTCTTGACTAAGATTTACCACCCTAACATTGACAAGCTTGGAAGGATATGCCTTGATATCCTTAAAGATAAATGGAGTCCAGCCCTCCAGATCCGTACAGTGCTGTTAAGGTAATACATCGCTTCATTTTTTTTGAAGATTTTAGTTGAAAAAGCAAAGAAATTACGATTTGAGTAAATCAGATATGTACTGATCTTTGACACATTACTATTGTAATATCTCCTGCATCAGCATCCAAGCTTTGCTGAGTGCTCCAAATCCGGATGACCCCCTCTCTGAGAATGTTGCCAAGCATTGGAAGACAAATGAAGCCGAAGCCGTTGAAACTGGTACCTTTTTTTTTCTCAACCTATCCTTGTATTAAGTAGTCAACACTGAGATTTTACCTTGAGGCAAAAGTTTGCACTGCAAAAAAATCTAAATTCAGCTATCTCTGTCTATGTAAATCTGGGTTTTCGCAGCAAAGGAATGGACCCGTTTGTACGCAACAGGTGCATGAAAGAGATGGCTTCCGACTTGTCCATCTGGCCCTTATAAGTGGAAGGTGAAGTTTCACTTAAGATGTAAACTGTGTCAAACCCATCAAAACTTCTGGCTTGTAGATGATGCGGTTCAGAATTGACCATATTTGCAGTTTAGTTCAAAAATGACATTCTTTTTTCCAATGATACTAGAAACTGCAGGGGAAATGCCTTACATTTGTACCCTTGTATGGGTTGTGTGTTTCTGCACAACTCATACAAAGTAGACGAAACTTGCAAGTAAATTAATGCCAGAAGTTTAGAGTATGCTTGGCATGTGCATTTTAGTTAACTGTTTGTGGTGATGCTCAGTTTTGCAGTTTTTGTGTGAAAAGGATGTTGACATGATAACATTTAGGGCTCGTTTGGAATTGCTAAGAATCATTCCCGGTAACGGAATTATTCCAAATCAATCAAAAGTAATGTTTGTTTAGAGGTATCTTAACAATAAAAAGAAGTAATCTATATTTCCATTTTCTTTCCTTCCCCTTAATCGATTCCATTACACTACAACCAAACCGATTCCATAACACTACTCCAACTTAACCACTACTCTTCCATTACACCACTCAAACTTAAGGGCCGTTTGGTTTTAACTCCGGAATCGAAAACGGAATGAAAACGAATCTACTCCATACGTATATTCTTGTTCATGAAAGTTTTTGGAATCATTCCTTGTGGTTTGAAGTAATTGGAGTAGAATTTGATTACTTTTGATACCATATAGGGAGCCAAAATATGGAAAAACAAGTGCATCTTGCATAAAACCATAAGGAATGATTCCATAAAATTCAATGAAACCACAAGAAATGATTTCATAAAATTCCATGAATATATATATATACTAAATTCATTTCAATTCCGTTTTCGCTTCCGGAGTTGGAACCAAACGGGCCCTTAACCAATTCCATTATACCACTCCAACCAAATTGATTTCATTCCAAATAAGGACGTGGAGATTTAACTAGCATTTTGCGGCTACCGTTAACCAAACTAGTACAATCATAATTACATAACGACGTAGTAATAAACTAGCTAATGTTAGAAGCCACACCGAAGGAATCTTAATCTAAACTAGTACAATCATATTTCATAACAACGTAGTAATAAACTAGCTAATGTTAGAAGCCAGACCGAAGGAATCGTCATTTCAGAGCAGTCCTCGCCGGCGTTTGTAGTCTCCGACAGTCAACGTGAGCAGATGACCTCTCTCGTCCTCGTGAACCTGGCACCCGATTGTCGCCTCAATCCTCTGCTTCCTCGCCATGAATGCAGACCCAGCTCCATGAACACCTCCAAGCCTCTGCAATGGAGCCAAGGATATTGGAAGCTCAAATCCGTGCAATGTGTTTGAATGTGTGCCTTGGTCCACCGGAGCATTCGTGTCCACCAGCTTACCCGCCCCATTAGCTTCCTTCAATGCAGCTTCAGTATTAGTACTGCCTTCAGCTGTGGCAGTAGTATTATTAGGTTCAGCTTCGGTTTTAGTAGCGAAGTAGTTCCGAGACCTAGTCCACCTCCGTGAGAATGGATCGTACCCATCTTCACCTGCCTTCAAGTCTGGATTAACCCATTTTAGCCCTGAAGCAACCTTGAAGTTCTCAACTCGGTTCTTACGGTTCATCTCTTGAAGCTTAAGTGCCTTCTCGTCCTTTGTCTGTGATGATCTTCGGACCTCTTCTAGCTCTTGAATCCTCTCTCTGATCCTTTCAACTTCTCCTTCATCGTTTTTCTCTGTGGCCTTCTCCATTTCTCTCCTTAGCTTCTCCCTCTCGACCGCGATGTTCAATGGTCTTGAAGATGCTTTCTTCTTCTCAAGCATCTGTTTAACAGTCTCAGCAGAGTAAACAAAGGTGTTTGCTTTATCGATAGTGTCTTTCTTCGCCTTGACTTCCTTCCTGGTTGGCATAGAGCCGCCATTACGCTCCACCTCGCGGACCCACTGTTCAAAGTCTTCCTTAGACGGAGGAGAATCAGAGACCCTAGCCATCTGCCACCTTGCAGCAGACCTCTCACTACCCCATACACAGTTCAAGTATTGATGAGTTGTTTTGTTCTCCAGTTGATACGATCTGTTTGGATCCGAGGAATCGAGATTTTGTACAATGCATAACCTGTAGATGTTTTCCCCAGACCGCATACCAATGCCAACCCTCACAAAACAGCCAATGATTAGCTCTTCAAAGAAAGGCTCCATAAACCATTTAGCCAATTTCGACCTACGAATAGTGATGCTCTTAATATCTTCAAAAGTTACGGTCTCCCTGACCATCTCATCTTCACTATCATCCATCTTGCCATCTCCCCTGGAACCATCTTCACTGTCGGACCCACTTCCACTGTCGCTTTGGCTAGAGCTCCTTGGACCAGGGGCTAGTATGGATGGATCGCCTGGCCTCTTCCTGGTTTCTGGGGCCAGCTTAATTCTTCTTGCTCGTAGCTCATTCAGAGCATCGACTTTGGCAGCTGATTTATCAGCATATCTGGCTGATGTACGCACACTACGAGAAGAAGACGGAGGTGATACCTTTTTATCATTCTTCCACCTTGATAGCATCTGTTTATGCAGTTTCTTGTCGTCTTTCTTCGATGCTCTATCAGAAAGAATCAGCTCTCGCTCGAGTTCTGTCAACTGCGCAAGTTGTTCCCTGTCATCTTCATCCTTGTAAAGGTCACTACCAACATCAGATTCGTCACTGTCATGATTCTCTTCCCCTTCTAAGCTTTCCTGGTGGTCACTACTCTTCTTCGAGCGTTTTTTCAAAGGAGCACGTGAGCCAGACGGCTTTCTGCTAGAATATTTATTATCATCATCAGAGTCATCTTTAGAACTGCTATCATCATCAGAATACGACTGGTGTTGTCTACTTGACAGTTGACGTGCCTGTTTTGTTGTCCCTGAAGCATTAGTTCTTCCAGCAGCTTCAAGAAGCAAGTCATCCAGATCTGCCATGTTCTCCTACAGTCTACTGCCAAATCAATGTCAAAATGTCCAAATGATCAGGAAATTATTTCTATACTTGTACAAAAAGAAAAACACAACGCACGAAAGAAAGAACACAAAGACATTCCGCAATATAATATCCCACCACAATCCACATTACTGCATTTTGGTTCTTTTTAAGCAACAAAACACTTCCATTCGGATTCAAACTAGCCTTTACTACAAAAGCAATAAAACATACAAACTCGGTTTTCTAACCTATCCCGATAATAAATATCGATCTACCCAATGGATGGTACTTTGCCTGGTTGATGTGTTCTTCAATCTCCTTATCATCCAATCTAACCTAATTTCAGTACGTGCAATACAAATTATCTATAAATGATTAAAAAAAATCTAAAAGAGATTGACCAAAACCATAAAACATCTGAAAAGTAGTGCTGAGCAATATGAACTAAAATCTCTTCAATTTTCACAAAGAAATACTCCAAAATTTGCATGTATTCAACATACAAACAGCTGCACAGCTCAATCTTAAAATCTGAACTTTTCATCTCAAGATTCACCATAAACAAACAAATTTCCAAACAACATGTTACAGGTGTAAACCTGATTCAGATTCAGAAATTTACGCATTGACATAACCTAAGCGGTTATTTCAGATAATTCGTCTCGGCACAACCAAATCCCAAAAGCAGGGAAGAAGATTGAAGCTTTCCTCCGCGTAAATCAAAATATTCGAATAACAAATTTCAACAATGAACTAAAGAAAGCATAAGATTGATTACCCGCTAGTATCGAAGTTCGGAAGAGGCTTTTGGTTTTAGCGGTGCAAGCTGCGAAGAAGAACTCACTTTTCTTTGTAGTTTCTATTTCCCATGTAAGGGGTAAGTGGGAATTAGATTTTGTTAACAAGGACAAAACTGTCCGTATGTCCATGGACTGGGTTTGGGCTTACCGGCCCAACAAGCTAGCGGGTATTACTTCAAACGACGTCGTTTGAATATGCCAAAAGCCAAAAATTCTGCTCCTAATTAATACACAATGTCGTCATGAGAACTTATTTCTTACAGAAAACACTTCTTAATTGTAGTATAACACAAATAATTATGCAAATTAAAATAATTTGCTCCTCAGAAGATTAGTTATATTTGGTATAGTTAATTCATTTGTATAAGATCATTAACATATTTGAGAAATTATTGTTTAAAACAAACCTTGAGAATCTTATTTATCCCATCACTATGAAGGTAAAGGCAAGATCGCATAACATAATCTTTGACATACAGCTTTTGATTTGAACAGGACACTAAAGATTATAACTAGTAGGCAAAAAACTCTGGGAAAAAACTGAAGGGAAAGAACAGAGTTCCTCAAGCATAACATAAATTAGCAAGAGCATGAAGCATAATCTAATATGACATACAATAGGGAAAAAGTGTTCAAGGCAAATTTCAGTTGCCAGATTGGCGCAGCTCCGGGCGGACAAAGTCGGCATCAGCGGTGACAGAGATGTCCACGGTGGGTCTTAGCTGAGCACAGACCTCGATGGCTCCGTGAACCGGGTCTGACAAGAAGTTGCTGATGAGGTCACGGTTAACTGGAGCGTTTTTGTCGACAGCAACCAGGGCTTGTTGGGTAAGGATGTAGTCGAACCGTGGAGCCCACTTCCGGGATCCTAGTCTTGCTGTGGTCGAACAGTTGTCAACCATGAAGGAAACGCCTCGGGCGTGCATGAATGGGTTCAAGGAGTCGACGGATTCGATCACACTCTCGTTGATGATCTCGGAGTATGAGTGTCCCTTCTTCCTCAAGACCTCAATCTGGATAACCAAAACTCAGGAAATCAGTGGATAACCTCAATGAGCAAGCAGGAAGTAGTGTTAAAACACATTTTCTCACTCCACACAAAGTACAATTTACTTCCCACATTCAGCCAAATGAACCCTAAAATAGAAGCTAATAATGACACATAAACACTCAACAGCATACACCACAAATCAGTCTGCAAAAAAATGGCATTTCTAAGCTAAATGGGTAGTCGGAAGAAGTGTTCTTACCTGAGCCATCATACAAGCAACAAAGACACCAGCTGTGAAGGGATACAGAGGACCAAGGTCACCTGCTGGCCTTGTGGATCTAACACGTTCACCGACCTTCCACATTCTGGTCTGATCAATTTTGCCCATGGGGAAAGCTGGAAGACCTTCCTTCTCCTGCAGATAAAGATGCGTTAGGAACTTGTTTCAGAGTGAAAATGTTTAAAGAAAACTATGAAGTGAAGAAAAAACAAAGGGTGTGTTTGGATGCACATTATATCTTTATCAAAGTTCAATGGCCTATATAAATACAGTTTATCAAATTCCTGTTTGCATAGGCTGGATTTCCTGCGCAAACAGAAAAGTTACTTACGTAGAACCGACGTCCAGCCAAGACAACACTGCGAATCTCACTGCCACTGGCCACATCTTCGTAACATTCATACAAGATGTCCATGCAAGGGTAGAAGGCGGCGCTATATGCAGCCTCAAATTCCTTCTTTCCTTGCTCTGACAAAGCATTGTATACAGCCAGCATTCCCTGTTGGATTAAGGCATTGTGTTAGTACATCACATTGTGTATACATAATTTATAATTATGTCCAAATAGAAACAGTAACACTTGATTATAAAACCAACCTGGGTTGAAATTGTCTTTGAGATAGTTCCTGTTATGCTCTCCACGGTATTCTTGTAGGCAAGATCTTCATCCATTCCGTTTTCAGTGTATCTTCTAAACAAGGATTCAACAATACCGTGAACAGCACCGAGCAGAATTCCTACAACAAATAATTCATGATAATGAGTCTCAAGTGTTGAACATGGCAGCCAGATTAAGCATGAATGGATGAGCTAAACGAGCTAAACCTACCTCTCTCCCCAAAGATGTCACTTTTGTACTCTTGCTCCAAGGTAGTGGCAAAAGTGAAAGGAGAACCAAGGGCAACTGACCACCCGAGTGCAACATCTGTTGCTCTTCCATCAACATCCTACATTCAGGATTAAAAAGTTAAGTGTGTGGAGTAAATTATTGTAAAAATGCAGTCCTACAGATATGAACTAACATAGCATAAAAAAAAAAAAAAGAAAAGGAAAGTGCACCTGGTGGACACCAAAACTAGCATTAATCCCGGCTCCATTAATCTCTTTACCCTGAACGTACAACCTCCTCACTGATGGACCCATGCCCTTGGGACATACGGCAACGACACTGATGTTCTTGGGGAAATCCTTTCCAATTGACTGCAGATGGCCGAGCAAGAATCCATGGGACAATCCCAAGATGCTGTTTGGCTTCATGTGGGAGAACACCTTTTCGTAACAATCAGCCTGAAGCACGAGCAGAACAGATAAGGACAATAAGACAGCAGTATAGCACTGAGTAAGGGAAAAAAAGTTGAGCAATTGGAAAATTTGTGGAGAAATATACTGACGACCAACAAGAACAGTTAACCACCAACCTGGGCAGCATCGGAGATCAATAACATAACAAGGTCACTAGAAGAGATAGTTTCCCACATTTCACCCAAAGTTCCACTCTCTTCTGTGAATCCAGCAGCACGAGCCTCGGCAAAAGAACTAGATCCCTTCCTCAGGCCAATCTGAATGATACGGAAAAACAAGCAATCAGCAGAAGTTATTCCTAAATAAAAAAATAATCTATAAACAAAAAAAATAATGGAAACAACAATTAACCCATACAGAGTATCGTATATTGTTTACTTAAACTCACCTTCACCACAATATCTGACTTGATCTCAGCCAAGGAATCCCTCAGATTCTGGGCTTGAGCAGGACCCTGTGCAGCAGAAGATATTCGTTATGAGTATTGACCTCAGCAACCATCTTGTTCAGAAATACAACCCGTATATATATTTTTATAGCATGGGCAATGAATTGACCATTGACCACACTTGAAACAAAAGATATGATAGAAAGATTCAGGCTTCCTACTCCAATCATAAAGGTACGGAATTCTGCTCTCTTCTATAACCCATAAAAGGGTTACCGAGCTACCTATCATACAGATTCTTATAATATTTTCACTATAGCGCTCGCTGAAATTACAAATTTATTCCGAACATCATGGTCGAGAGGATAAAAGCACAAACAGATTATGACCGACACCAAAATCTAGATACAGTAAGCTCAGACTTGAATTAAGGAATTCTCACCTGAGATCCCCAACCAATAACTCCAATCTGTTTAATCCCCTTGAAGGCTTCTGGCAATAGAGGATACAAATGCCTCCCTCCTCGCACAATATACTATTAACAATCAAACAAGAAAAACTTACATCAATCATAACGAATTAAGATGCGCAAGAGCACAACAGAAGATAAAAACACAAGACAAGAACATCAAAACATGGAAATGACTTTGAGAGAGAGATACCTCATCGTGGCCAGCAAGGCTGACTTTCTCCTTCTGAAACACGGAGGTTTCAAAATCAAGAATGGTGTCAGACTTGACAGAGGGAGACACAGAGACCATACGAGCAGAGAGAGCAGATCCTCCACCATTGCTGCTAGGAAATGCACGAGCAATCAAAGGCCTCAATGTCTTAGCAGACGACGCCAAAAACCCTAGATTGAGAGTCGATGGTTTAGCAGACGAAGGCTTGATGGTTTTAGAAACCGAATTAGTCCCTGAAATGGCCGTAGCCGCCACCGAAGCTGATGCCGCCGCCATGAATGAGCTTTACGAGCTTAGAGAGAGGAGGAGAAATGGGGGATTTTAGTGAGGGTGAGGGTTTGGAACGGCGGAGAAGAGAGAAGTATATAAAGGACGGCCACACACACAGTGTAGCAGACCCGGTAGGACCCACTGGGATAGGGTTCGCTACAAACAGTATTCATTTCGCATAAATTGCACAAAACTACCCCTCATTGAACAAGATAGCAACACAATACAATGGAGAATAGTCAAATCGGATTATTTTCGGATTAGGTTATTGTCAAATCGGATTATTTGCTTATCGGTTTGTATTTCTGTTTAGTTGTTTCGAGTTAAAATGTTAAATTGACTCAAATTCGGGTTGAATTGGATCATCGAAATTTTAGCCTGTGTATTTTGGCAAATAACTCGGTTAATTTTTTCGGATTTGGTTATTGTCAAATCAGATTATTTGTTGATCGGTTTGTATTTCTGTTTAGTTGTTTCGAGTTAAAATGTTAAATTGACTCAAATTCGGGTTGAATTGGATCATCAAAATTTTAGCTTGTGTATTTTGACAAATAACTCGGTTAATTTTGCCTTAGAATTTACCTACAAATAATTGTCCAATTTACTGTCCCGAGTTGCTTCCTTTAAAAAAAATAATTTTACATATTAGACATCCTATTACAAGTTTTGTAATAAAAATAAATTAAACATGAATACGTGTTGAATTTCCAACAAATATAATTAAAACAAAATTGTATTATAAATTTATCCTAGTTAAGTTAATTTGTATTATTCAACTAAACCGATATATATCATACTCGGACTATTAATTGTGTTTGTGTGTCCTTGAGTGATTAATGTCATATTTAAGTGTTTAGGGTAGGCATATAAAATAACTTAGATAAGTCAGTCGGGCTCATCTCGAATTTAAGTAACTAAAAGTTTATCGGAAGTCTTTCTATTTTATAAAACGAGTCGAATATAAGTTTGTTATTAAGCTCGTGACGAGTTTATCGAATTCGGGTTGAGCTGAAACATAAACGAACCGCTTGTTTAAAATAAAAAATACACTAAACATTGTTTAGGGTGTTAACGGCCACTTGTTCAAACTTTAGCCGTGGCAAACAGGTGAGACAACAACTATGTTTCTTCTCGACTTCTCCTCTCGAGCGGAGACGGCATAGATATAGAGGACATGTATTATTTTCTGCTACTTTGATTGGCGACCGAAGATGTACTACTAACTATAATATTTATATATACGTGTCATAAAACATATTGTTAGTATAAATGTCATACAACGTAAATTGACCATTTTTATAAAATAAATTTGGAAAGCGTGTATCAATAAAGAAAAAAGGCTTTGTGGCATTGCGAGTCTTGCGACTAACATGGGAACGACATCGACACCAACGGCTGAGCTTTGGGGCATTGCCTAAGATGGTGTGGGATACTGGACACCGATGCATACACATTGAAAACGATTCCAAACTTGCCCTTCAGTTGATCGAGCAGAATGTCGATAATATTGACCCTCTTTTTAGTCTAGTGACCCCATGCCAAGACTTCCTTGTCGATTCCAAACTTGAACCTGATTTTTATAAATCGTGTATATAATAAAATATAAAGCTACAACGAATTTTCATACTGGTTCATGACTATACTATGTCCGGTGTCGACATTTATTTTTACGTAAATTTTAATAGTAATTTTAAATATACTTTTATACATTTATGATGTGGTTTTATTTTTAATTTTTAGTTTTTGTAAGTATTTCTTCTCTATTTTATCTTATATTTATTATATTTTAATAATTTATTGTTACGGTGTCGAGATTGTACGCGCAATAAAATATCGTTCCATCTAGGGAAAGAACCCCGGCAAATTAATTTAGCAAAATTACAATTATTGGACAATATTTTTCATTTTCACTCAATCTTGTAGACTCTTTGGCAGGGTGATCCTCCGTTGTTCGAAAAGCCAAGGTCGTACCCCAAAAACCACACAATAATTTATTTAATAAATATGATCAAATTATTAAACGAATTAAATAGTATAAAATCATCAAGTTCACTATAAGTAAGCACTTACCTCACACCATAGCCCAAGAGTTGTACATCTGATTCAGTATAAAATAAAATAAAATATATATACTTTATGAAAACTAAAAAAATTACAATATATATATATATATATATATATACAAATAATATATAATTTTTTAAAATATATAAAATTAAATCTATATAAAAGTAATAATAATATTTTGACCGATCTTTCCGGTCCTGGACTGGGACCGAAACTTCCTAAAACGATGGTCCGGGATCGGACTGGATCCGGACCTGACCAGGAAAAACCGATAGGGTTGTAATATGAGACAAACTACTCGGGCTCGGTTCGGGCTCGTTACATTATAAACGAGTCAAGCTTGAACACATTTTAAAGCTCGTATAAATATTAGGCTCGGGCTCGGCTTATTTATAAACTAGGCGAGCTTGAGCAGGTCAATGCTCGGCTCGTTCGGGTAAAGCTCGGCTTGTTCGGCTAAAATAACACTATAGGAGCATTATTTTAGCCGAGCTACTCGGGCTCGGCTCGAGCTCGTTCACTTCTAAACAAATCAAGTTTGAACACATTTTAAAGCTCGTATAAATTTTAGGCTCGGACTCTGCTCGTTTATAAACGAGCCAAACTTTAGCATGCCGATACTCGGCTCATTCGCCTCGTATTACACCCCTAAAAACCGGTCCAATCCAGGTCAATTTTGCACAACACTACCTGACCCATAAGAGATTGATTAAAAAGTGGTGTACTATTATTTTTTTCATTTAGTAAGTATATATGTTTACGTTAAGATCAATTTAGGTGCAAATTGTTTTGATTGTTATGAATATAATAACAAACCGTACAAGTTTTACAATATAATGATAATGATTTCATAAAAAATAGTTTATAAAATTTTGATCCTTTTTTAGTTGTGTGATATAATACTATATATTACAATATACATTTAAATTGTATATTATGAATAATTTGAATCATAAATTATGTTGGTGTAAAATACAAACTACATAGGATGAAATCGTAAATTATTGTGTTGTGAAATATAAACAATAATGTAAACTTGTATGGAATATATTGTTTGTCTTGACACTTTTAATATATATTTATTTGTTTTAATGTATTAATATTATATATTTTTTAATTTAGACATAAGGGTTGATTAGCCCACTAACCCTAATTAACAATTGCAAAAGCTTCCAAATAAGGCTGACAATTGCCTGTGCAACTTTACATAGTTTATATAAATTTATTTTGTCATATGATATATATAATAATAATAATTAAAGTTTAGGGCTTAAAATATTATTAGCATGGTTACCACGCAAGTCTTTTAATGTTTGATTATACTTATCTTGAAGAACTTCATAAAATAGCCCTATTTTTGGGAGATTTGTGCAAAATATCCCAAATTTTTTTAGTTGTGGGGAATAACATGGTAAGGACGTGGATTGCAATATGGTTATGCCGGAATTGAGTGCAAAGTCAGAGTTTTATTGAGTTTGGACGTCACGTCATCTGCCCGTGCTTAAACTATACGTCGCGTGTTTACTTTTATCGATAACAAGTAAATTGATTATTTTTAAAGCTCAAAACATGAACTTCTAAACAAACAATATTTTGTACAATTAAAACATGGATTTTACAAACCAACTTTGACGGATCAGAACTCAATTCATGTATTTCATCCATCGGCTTTGTAATAAAAAATCACTACGGTGATGTCATTAACTTGGACGATAGGAGAAATAATTTTTATTAAGTTGTCAATGCTGAAACTTTCGAGCTAAAACACGGGCTGAAAGAAACTATAAGACTTTGGTGCTATCCTTGAGGGATCGAGATGATCATATCTGACTTCAAACTAGATCTTCGAGTAAGTCCAAGTCAAACATGTTTAGAAAAATCAAAGTGCGTTGATGAACGATTGACCCATTTGGGAACTTCGAAACCCAACCCACATTTTCGCATTTTCATCCGCGTTTTAGTATGGACATGTAAAAGATAGTTTATCGTAACCGCTTTTCATTCAAAAAAAAAAAAAAAAAAATTTGTGCAACGCCGAGTGTTAACGGTCAACTGCCGCCGTGGGGGGTCTCAGGACGGCTGAGCCAGCCAATGAACAATAACACCTTCATTATCTCCAAATACTTTATGCAATTATGAATCGGTTGAAAACGACCTTTTGATTCAAAATTGTCTCTTGTTAGTTGCATTTTGCTTGTTTGATGTCGCAATTGAAGCAATTTATATACAGATTTGGAAGGAGCAAACTGCAATAAATCTCCGCGTATCCCCTTGTCCTACCTTTCAGATTCTCCATTTCCTTTAACGGTTTCAATTCGCAGCAGAACATCAATCCATAGTCGATCGAATCTCTGTTCAGATTCGACTTTCAAAGAATAAAAAAAACGTTTCCCCCAATCTTTAGGGTTCAGTTTTGTTCATCTCGAGTCATTTATGAACAGCAACGTTGAGCTCGCTGAACTCTGCGACCCTTTTTTCGAGAATTCTTCCCAGGCGGAGGCCGGAGACAGCGCAACAACTTGCAAGGTGGCCGCCGCGCTGAAGAATCATAGCCAGGCGGAGAAGCGACGTAGAGAGAGAATCAACGGTCATCTTTCCACTTTGCGGACCTTAATACCTGGCTCTACTAAGGTTGGATTCTTACAACCTAGTTGATTCAGCAATTTTTACATCTAATTTAGTGTTTATAGCATCTGATTAGAAGTAATCGGAAGGATTTTTGCTTTCAGTATGAGATGTGCAGAACCAGCAACCTTGATTTTTTTTATTCATGAACCGAATCACGAGTTTCTTGTGATAGTGTCATATTCATCAGTCATTTGGTACACATTAAAAGGCTCATTCAATTTGGTAGCTGTGATATAGTTTTCCACTGATTTGGGGTTTTTGGTTGAACAGATGGATAAAGCATCCTTATTAGCCAAAGCCATAAGCCACTTAAAAGAGCTGGAGACGAACACAACTGAGGTGACAAAGGGCCTGATAATACCATTAGACATTGATGAAGTAAGTGTTGAAGAAGTAGTTGATGTACGTAACGGGGAAGCATTTGTTCATATTAAAGCATCCGTGTGCTGTGATTACAGACACGAGCTACTTTATGACTTGAAACAATCTCTTAACGCCCTTCACCTAAAATTGGTAAGGGTGGAGATGGGAACCTTATCAGGGAGGATGAAGATTCTCTTTTTCATGTCTTCGATTGGAGATGAGAACAAGTATGTTTCCGGGTCTGTTCAGAGGGCCTTGAGATCAGTACTCGATGGTTTCTCCGCTTCTCAAGAGTTTTCTTCGACAGATTTGTTTTCAAGCAAGAGACAACGCGTTTCTTTTGTTAGCTGTCCAAGCTCATATTCATCATACGGAGAGGTGAACTAGCTTGTTGTTGTGTTAAATTTTGTCAAATTGTGTTTGGGTGCAAATGCAATCAATAATATAAAATATAGATTGCAAATTTGCAATGTTCCTGGCTTCCTGCTTAGTAGAGTGTGTTTGGGTGCAAATTCCTGTCAATTTGTTCTAAATTCTTGAATTTGTACTGTAACTTCAGATACGACCATACGAGTTGATGTAAACTTCTTTTTATGTTCATCAACCACAATTTATTAATGAAAAATAGCTTATAGATCTGCTGCCAAACACACCTGAATTTTCCGCTTGTACTGAATCTGAATGATTAAGCCGTTCTTTTGATCTGAAAATAAAATGAAAGGACTCCTTCATGCACTATGATTATTTATTATATATCTTGTGGTTTTGCTTCATGACACATGCTCATGGTTGACATTCACTTGCAATATTTTTTATTTGCGTTCATTGAATCATAAGCTATTCAGTTATGGATGACATGATCAATCATGTTGTTATTTTCTTCTTGTATGTCATTCCTACTCGGATCATTGTTGTATGACCTCACCCATATGCAGTTCCTGATTCTTGAGAGGAAACAAAATATGTCATTAAGCTAACAATCTTCCTGTAGATTATCTTCAGATCATATTATGTTTGATGCTTTTGTCTTTTTTATCAGAGAATCGGTTTTATAGTACAATATTGGAAAATTCGCCGCTTCCGATTATCATCAGCAACTGCCCTTGATTTTTCTATGGGATGAGAAGGAAAAAAATTTCACCAAGTTTGTAATTGATTGAATTTTTCTTCAAACATAACATATAGAATGAAAAGACCTTAACAAACATATTGCTGCTTTGTTCTTGAATATCATGTGCAGGAAATCTTCCATCTCCTAGCCCTGTAGGATCGGCACTGAAGAATCAAGAAGCAGATGAATTTGTAGCCGATAATGAATGCGAGCATGACACCGAGATTGCTCCACTTTTGTGATTCTTCTAGCCCTTGTTGTTTGAGGAACAAGTCTGCGTACAGCAAGCACTGCCCGTCTACGCTTTCCAGACATCTTTTCTTTCCTTGTTCGCCTCCATACTCGTTTATCACTAAGCACTCAAATGGGTACCTGAACAAGCTCAAGTAATGCATGAAAATCCAGTACTTTGGAATATCCTCTTTAGAGATGAAGTATCCAGAGAAGAGGAAAAACGCGCCGACAGTTCCAGCAATCAAGGAGCTTCCCATGATGAAATTTGGCACCAGTGCACTACAAGATGCAACAAAGGAGTTTGACATTAAAAGAACCAACCATGAAACAAGAATGAAATAGAGGAACCCATCAATCTCCCTTCTTAGCCCAGCAAGCCAGTAAACCGGCACCGAGTATAGGATGGCAACAACGAGAAGGAAAGGAATGAACACCAGGGTGCTTGCTAGAACATAAGAAGAAACCCTGTAAGCCCCTCTTGAAGTTTCCTTGATTAAGATTCTCCTTTCTTGCAAGAATATTGGCAGGGCTTCAGTTGTGGATGAGAGTAAAAATGAAAGGCTGAAGGCTAGAAAACCAAATTGTGTTTGGAGTTTAGCTTTCCCAGGGTTGTTATTTGCATTCATAAAGATGTTTCCTAGGAGAAAACCCGCGATCACAGCCTGCGTGATTCTAGTGGCAAAGAGCTCCTTTGTTCTGAAAATGTTATAGCAGAATCTCTTGCACAACACAAGAACTTCCTTCATGTGAGGATTTTGGTAAGAGCATCTGTTTTCTTTAAGTTGCTTGCACCAAGAAATCTGTTGTTCATGTTCTTCATTCTTCACATCATCTTCAGCGGTTTCTACAGCTAAGCTTCCGATTACATCAATAGCAAACTCGAGCACATTGACATGAGAAGGAATGTACTGATCTGCAAGCCTTAGTCTCTCTTCAAGCAGATCTAAAGGCCCATGATGAACAACAGATCCTTTTGATAACAGTACCACCTGATCTAGAAGCTCAAGAATCCGAAATCCAGGTTGGTGAATTGTAACTATTACTGTTTTTCCTTGCTCCTTAACCATGGACTTCAAAAGCATCATTACCTGCAATGCTGATGCAGAATCCAAACCCGTGGTTGGCTCATCAACGAAAAGAACACAAGGATCATGCACTAGATCAACACCAATGGACACCCTTCTCTTCTCACCACCAGAAACTCCACGGTGAGACTCGTTTCCAATCCTCTCATTAACAACATGCTCTAAACCGAGCTCCCTTACTAGCTCTCGTACTCTAGCCTTGACTTTCTCAGGCTCAACTTGCAGCCTAAAGCATGCACTAAACATAAGGGTTTCTTCCACTGTTAAAAGTGGGAAGAGGGCTTCATTTTGTGTGACATACCCTGATATCCTACAAAGGCTAGCTGTATTCACAAGCTGGTCATTCATGAGAATATGGCCAGAAAGCCTACCTGGCAAAGCTACACCGGCTAGAACATCTAGAAGTGTTGTCTTGCCTGCCCCACTTGTGCCGGTTATGGCTGTGATCTCCCCTGGCTTGGCTTCAAAGCTAACGTTTCTCAGAATGTGCCGAGCTGAATTGGAAGGAGCAACCACATCCCTCCAGAATAGCAAGCCTAGTTTACCCACATGATGAGGTAAGCTGTAGAAGAGATTTTCGGCTTTTATTTGACATTGTTTTTTCGGATAGTTAGGATCTGAAATATTCACTTGAATTTCCATCCTGGTATAGTTTTCTTTGGGAGGAGAATTTGTGAAGATTTTCAAATGTTAGGGAAGTGGAGATAGCTCAAAACTGGGCAGGTATTCTTCTGCCTAACTTGTTTATATACATGCTTGAATACCCACATTTTCATTAATATATTTTTAAAAAATAAAAATAAAATTAGAAGGGTTTTTTTAGTACTAATCTATGTTGAAACCCCGTAGTTGCCATAGTTTTACATTAGGATTTGTGTTTTGGTGTTTCCATGCTATATACTAATAGCTTGACTGAAACAGCTCCAAGTTAAGTCACATGAATTGTGCTCCTTCCTTTCTGTTTTACTGCTGTAAATATGACATGAGCATATTGTATTTTGGATGCAGAGTTTTTCTTTGACTCAGCAATATTATTTTTAATTTCTTCTTGCAACTTGCAATGCAGATGCAATCACAGTGAATTTCAATCGCCTTTTTGACAGTTTCAACTTCCGAAAATGGCAAAGAACAGGTAAAACAACCATAAGGTAATCTTGCATTATTCTGATACATTTGTAGATTTCATGGTGGGTCTTGTATCAGCTTGAAATTAATGCCTTTCAACATCTCATCAGTGGCAGCCAGCTTTAATATGGTGGTTAAGCTTTCGAAAACGCGATTAATGCAGATGAGATTTGGTTTAACACGCTCTAATCTTACCATATACATTCCATAGGCCCCGGTACGTTCCTATAATATTGAATTTTGCTTATTAACACAATACTAATTCGGGATTTCACATTCATAAATTGCATTATCAATGTCATCATTATCTCTTGGCTTCTGCTAAATTTCACAAGCATTCCCTGATTTATCATTCTTGTCTGCAAATGTTATCTCATATCGGTTTCTCTGTAAACGTAAACGAATACACCTGACGTGCAAACAACATGATTTAGAAGTTATGATCATGCTTGAAATGATAATCCTTTGGTTTTCATTACATAACAAACAAGAAGAAACAAACCAACAATTGCTTATAGACAATCAAAGCCCATGAAAGTTCTCATTTGAAGCTAAACCGAATAACTACTCGAGTACATTGATCTTGTGGATTATTCACATAGACAATATGATAATACCCGAACCTAAAATATAAGAGCTAGGGCTACTCCTATTGCCAATTGGTTTTAGGATAGAACCGAATGCTTGTATGTAAGGTTCAGGTCGTGCTGGTTGTGGTTAGTGAGTATGCTTCCCGCCCGTTTGGCTAAGCCGGCCTTAAGGCTTTGTGTCAAGTGCAACTAGTCCCGCCCGTTTGTGTCAAGTGCAACTAGTCCAGATAGTTGCACTTGAGGGATAGTGTTAAGATGTGTGGATTATTGTCCCACGTCGACAATATGATAATGTTTGCGTGTAAGGTTCACTTTACGTGCTTCCCCTCCACGTATTAGACCGCCGGATTATAAAAGATAATTTAATACTCGTGGCAGAAGATCACTCCCATTACATAGGGCTAGATGGGTTTGGCTCTAACAAGAAGAGAACTGTAAGACAAAAAATGCCAAAGTAATTAGCAAAAGGATTGAAAATTAGATGATCTTGATTGTTGTAGGAGTATGGTAAGCATTGCTCTTCTCATAAAAATGGTGAGTTAGTTTATCTTTGGATGTAGTTTTTGTTTGATTGATATAGCAAAAGGTTGCAAATTTTATTGTGTAGTCAATTTAATACTTCATGTGACAATACTTGTAAGCATGTTGCTCTTCTTGTTAATAGTCACTTTATAGAATGAAAATACTTTCTTGTCAAGATCATTCACTCGAGGCAATACTTGTAAGCATCTAGCAACGAGATAAATCGTAGTGTTACCCGTTATTTTAACATGAGAAGAAGAAATTTAAACAAAACTAGAAGATTATCATTGATGTTTTCTCTATATCTCGTGTCTCTCCTTTTTAATCATTAAAGATTAAAGATGCCATAGTTAACGAGGTAGACATTAGATCCGCCACTATCCGGGACGAGAAATCCTTGATATTCGCGGAAATCCCGTCATGGATCGAAAATGGGAGAATAAACGAAGGTGGGCTCAACCACCCGTCCCGATTTGTAATCACATCATGTAAAAATTACCACAAGGATCCTGATGAGTAAATTTATGATAAATATTTCAGGGGTGAATTGGAGTCTAGTTTGTCTTCTAATAAACAAAAAAGCCTACTTAACCGCTTCACTCGTATTAAAAAATAATGTGAGGATGAGAATTTCACAACAAGGACGGAACACGACAAATTTCAATTTTTGAGGTTACGTACATTTTTTTCATCCAAATCCGCCTCATTGAGGCCCTTATTATTCCTGTATCGTCAATATTTGACACTCATTATTGCCCTACAACTTCGACCGAACACCAAGCTTCTTAAAATTGCAAAGGTCCACTAAAATTTACACGATAATCTATGACAAACAAACCCTAGGTAACTTTCAAAATTTAGTGGCAAATTTCACAACAATCAAAATTGATGATATTTCTTGCAATTCAATAAAATAAATAAGTGATAGTATGTGGATAAAATGAAATTTCCCTAGTAAATCAACTAATATGAAGATTGTATATCCACGTGTCAAACAACCATTGGGTGTACCAGATATGTACATCTTTGACGTGGCTAATACCATTTTTTCCGTCCATTCATCTCTCATAACTTCGCCTGCGGTCCTGCCTTCGCCGGCGCCGGTGACTTTTCCTCTCCTTCTATTTGTTCGTCAATGGCATTCTGTTCTCCAGCTCACTGCAAACTCAACCACCTCCACATTCCCTCGGTTGCTAAAACACTAACCACCATCAATGGCCCCACAACTAGAAAATCAGTAAGAAGAAGAACATACGGTGAATCGCCGGCAATCGTCGCCACAGCTTCCACCTCCAAAGTTGCAACTTCAGGTGGCAGAATGCCGGCGTACGAGGAAGGCCAGCTGGATAGACCGCGATGGACAGGAGAAAGCCCTCTCTCTCGTCTCGTCGGAGCTTTAATCGCTTTTAAGCCGTTATATTCCGTTCTCAAACTAGGTGCTAGACAAGTTCTCATCAGGTCTTTACTCTCCCTCTTCCTCGGAAACTTTGAATTGAGGTTTAATTTGAACTTTGAAATTGATAAGAGTCTAAAATCTGTTGCGGAGCAGCACTGCGGAGAAGACAAATATTCCATGGAGAGAGATGACAAAGGAGATTCTGGAATCGGAGGTTTACAAGGAGATGGAAAGCATTCAAAATCCTTCACTCGAATATCCAGATTGTAATTTCTCTTCGCTTAATCATCTTACTCAGATTCAAGCTTGCTGAAGACTACACATGACCGTGAAATTGATTGCAACTACGGAAAAAATCTGATTTTCAGTTCATAACTCGAGATTTTGAAATTTTGGTCAGATTTCTTGTGTGGTTAGTTTGATAAATGATAACTATGAAGCTACTGTCTATGCAGATTATCTGAATCCCTTCCATGCCTATGATGAAGGCAACCTTTCATGGCTGGTAAATACCTAGTTTGTCTCCATTCTATGACTATATGATCGACCCAACGACTGAAGCATTCATGAAAATGCTGAATCTCAGGCTGCAGCTGAAGCAGAAGCAGCTACAATGTCTATGGTTAGGAGAGCAATCCCTGAAGCTGCTTCACTAGATGAAGCAAATGAGATCGTGCGGGGGAATTGGCTTCGAGCAATTGAGCAACACCATCAAGAGTATTCAGGAAACTCAACAGTTAACGACATCTTAGATATTGGATGTTCCGTTGGTGTAAGCACCCGATTTCTTGCTCAGAAGTTTCCTTCAGCTCAGATCACTGTAAGTACAGAATACATCTAGCTAAGATTTTTGACAGCCTTAAATGCTGAAATTGTTTAATGTTCTTGAGTTTCTACTTGTAATACTGTTATATGAAGGGGCTGGATTTGTCACCTTATTTCCTGGCTGTTGCACAATTCAAAGAGAAGAATGGAAACCCAAGAGATAAACCAATAAGATGGATACATGCAAATGGAGAAGATACAGGCTTGCCTTCTGGATCATTTGACATTGTGTCTATTCCTTATGTGGTATATTGCTTGCTAGTCTTATTGGTGTGATTTCATGTTGAGGCAATGATCTGACTGGCTTGTGTATACAGATGCATGAATGTCCTGCACGAGCAATCGTCAATTTGGTCAAGGAAGGGTTTAGGTTGCTTAGGCCCGGAGGCACTCTTGCCATCACCGATAACTCGGTACTCTCTCCCTTTTCTTTCTCTATCAAGTAGCTATTGAAAAAATCTTTTACATATATGAACTTGAATACTGATCTTTGATCTTTCTCCTCAGCCAAAGTCAAAGAAACTTCAGGTATCAGCTGCTAATCCCTACAACCCTAACTTTTACTGCATTGTTTAATTCTAAAATACACACATTGACTTATTAGATACTGATCTCAAATGGGTTTACTCTACTACAACACATTGACTTATTTAGATGCTGATCTCCAAATGGATTTACTCTACCACAACACAGTGACCAATTTAGCTTCTGATCTCAAATGGATTTACTCTAACTAGGGCTGCCATTTATGCAGAACAAGCCAAACTTTGGTATTCTCATGTTTAACTAACTCGAATCTAAATGAGCTCAAGTCAAGCCTAAATTTTAGTCGAGCTTAAAAACTGTTGGAGATAATAAGTTCCCACGTCAAAAGTTGGGACATTCCGAGCCTAGTATATAAGGTCGGTGAACTACTCCTTCTATTGCCAATTGGTTTTAGAATGGAACCTCGTCGGGTGTATGTGCTGGGCTTGTGGTCTAATGAAGCGCACTACTCTAACCCTCTCTAATCAAGATTATGCAGTCCATAGATCCTTAACTGGCTTATTTATGATTGCAGGAGCTATCTCCGGTGCTTTTCACCCTAATGAAGAGCACTGAACCATTTCTAGATGAATACTATTTGCTTGATCTGGAATCAGCAATACGAGAAGTTGGGTTTACAAACGTTAAGACAATCCTCACTGACCCGAGACACAGGACAGTCACCGCGACCGTCCCTCATTCAGACCGGTCATCACCGGAACTTAACTAGAGTGTTTGAACCATTTACTCATCCAGATTGAGATCGCTATTGTCACCTATGTGCATGATCTGAAGATTTTGTAACCCACAATATGCATTTGTTATTCAAACTTCATAGTTCATATGATACTTGTATACCCTTCCTGTAGATTTAGTGCCCGTTTGGTTAGAACGGTGGAATGGAAAGGGAATGAAATCGGTTAAGGGAAAAGAAAGGAAATGGAAATGATTGGATTATTTTCATGTGTTAAAAAACCTCTAAACAAACATAATTTTTTTATTGATTCGGAATCATTCAGTTATCGAGAATAATTCTTAGCGATTCCAAACGAACTGTATAACAAACTAACACCAACTTATGTTAACCTCCCTTGTTATCATATTTTCTTAATATGGTCTTCAATTAGGAATTTTGGGCTGCATTTTTTGTTCATGGGAATATTCCATCTCAATGTACTACCCATTATCTCTAATATTTATTTCAAAATATGGTATAATGTCATTATCATAAACTAAAACAAACAAAAGGAGGCAAGGGTAAAAATGGAATAATAGTTAACATAAATTATATTTTTATTACATAAGCTTAGTCAAATGTCTCCTAGCACATACTATTTTTTTTTTTTTTGATCAAGAAGGTAAGAGGCTCGATTACACCAAACATACTTGGTGTATCAAGAGGCCGACAACCGGCAAACGGGCAAACCGTCATGCAAATACAAAAAACCAAAAACAGGAAACAATACAATCACCGCAAGCAAAGACCGAAAAAAGTGAGAAAGATCAAAAAAACAGAACAACTACTATTTTTATCAGTATTGAAACACATCTTTTTTAGATAAAAGATAAAAAAAAAAATATTTTACTAATGTTAAAATTAAAATTAAAATAATAATAGTAATAATAATAATAAATAAATAAAACCAATTTAAGTACAATCCAATTTAGATTTATATATTACATATTTTAATATAATATAATATAAACAAATTTATGGAAAATTTTAAATAAAGTTATGACATAGTTAACAAAAATTATATTTTCTATGTAGTTTTTGACTTCTTGTTATCCGATTCTTTTAACAGAAGCAAGCAACAGAGTTCCCTTGGTGATTGTTTCGAGCGTTTGTCGAGAAAGGAGCGCGGATTTGTGATCGACTCCTGACGGCTCTGTTGCAGTCCAAATCTGAGGTGTACATAGTTGTTCCTCGGACTTCCTTCCTGTGTACTTACTTTGAAGATGAACATTTATACTCGTTGTCTCCGTTTCGCTGTATCATCCTGCTTTCCCTTAAGATTTTTTTGCTTTCCGATGTATTTTTGTTGTATTTCTTTTCTACTCTATTTGTAGGCCTTCATGACGGTTTGTCCGTCTGCCGATCTTTTTCAGCCTTTCGAACCACCAGACGGAGCGTCGTCGAATGGTTCGAACAACTTTCCTTAAAAAAAAAAAAAAAAAAAAAAA
>BSUD01000001.1:902995-937020 GCA_033239045.1 Fagopyrum esculentum
CTTTCCTTAAAAAAAAAAAAAAAAAAAAAAAGCAAGCAACACAGGTGGCCCCTACACCGTGGAAATACCATTTCACCCCTAACTAACTTCTGAATTCTCAAGAATTAACCTCTCCATTTCCAGTCATTTTTCCCATTTAAGTTTGTTCAATCTCTATCTCTTCTCACATGCAAACCATGGAGAAACCTGAAAAGACATCAAGTGGTAAAGAACCGATGAAAGACGAAGCCGATGATGGCGATCCACTTGAGTTGGTTCTCTTCCAAGTCCCCGAATGCTATGTTTACATTGTACTGTTCTCTACTTCATCCTTGTGTCTAATCGTTTATATGATTCAGTAACTTGTTTATTCAAATTATTGGATTCTAAACATCTCAGGAACTTCAGCTAGTAAATAACTAATTATTGCTTGGTATTTCATCAGATCGGGTTGGATTTTGGACGGGTTTAAGTTGTTTAGTCAATGGAACAATGGGATTTGTATCAGAAAATCTAATTAGTTTAGTAGGTTTGTAGGACGAGGGATTTGGATAGGGTGGAAGCTATTGATATTCCAATTCGAATTGTGATAATGAGAATTGTGTTCTTATGTGGGGGAAACACCAGTGAGGCATGATGATATTATCTGAACTTCTGTATTATTTTACTTTAATTGCGTTTAGCTTTTGCTGATTTGATCAATTTGTGATCAAGCAAAAGATGAGTATTCTTACAGTTGTGTATCTTTAGGCTGTATTGGTTAAATTCATATCAATCTTATCTTTTTAGTAAGTACTTAGTACCAGAGACTCAGTGAGTTTGCTGATCAGGAATTGATCATTTAACTCATGAGTTGGGTTTGAGTAAACCTCTGCAATAAAATGTGAGATTTGGGCCGAAACCTACTCGATATAGCGTCGGTCCTGTACGAGAGTTTTGAACCTGAAAGGAATGTTAATGATAAGTTTCTTAGTAGCAATACTGATGAAAGGCTTATTGTGAGAGTTATATGTTGAAAGGGCATCTGACTTTTTTTTGTTGGTTCTTTATATGCATTTTGTAAAAGGCTAATAATCAGTAAATTGCAAATGATCTTGAAGTTCTCTAATGTAGGAAAATATAAAAATTGTTTATGCCGAGTAGGCTTAAAACCAGAATCATTCTTATACTTGATCTGCTAAATAACTTCTCATATCTTATTTACTTACATAGATGGTTGTGAGTCTTGTGACTGAATGGTTCTATTCACCGTCAAATCCTGATGTCGTAAAACCTGTTCACCTTGCTTGTAAGTAATCACTAAGACGATGATTCTACCAGTTAGTCATGTATTAAATCATTTTCTTGAACTTTATGTTCTCCTTTCTGTTTAATTAGCTTCTTCTTTCTTTATCAAGCACTGCTGACTGAGTGATTGTACATGTTTCTATGCAGATACCCACAAGGAAAAGTGCTGCTTCCTACAGGTTTTAAATTTTTAATCGATTTATATTTGACTGACAATCATTATACAATCATTATACAATCGTTTGCATGTAGCTTATTTTCTGCAGTCTACTAATGATATGCCTGTATAAATGCTATAATTTGCTCTAATGGATCTCTTTGTTTTGGTAGAAATTGAATTTTTTGTGAGGCGTGAAGTCTAATGTCTATCTTAGAGGATAATGAGTTCTATTCATCCCGTTTCCCCTTTTTCTTTACCCGGATGTTTATCTAGGAATACTTTTTAAGATAATAGCATCTCAGCTGTAATTTCATTCGTGTAACAATGTCTACCTGAATATGAAATATAAACCTTGGCTGACTAATAATGTAAACTAGTATGTACCTTATTGCGAAGCTGCTGTGTGTTATAACTATCAGGGCTGATGACTGGGATGTAAATAACTGGGCATGGGAGGGAGTATTGAAAGTTATTGGCAAGGGGGAAGAATGCATTATCCGACTGGAGGATAAGTCAACAGGTAACGAGTTCTTATTCTGTGTCAGATTTCCGTCGAAAGAAAGCTTAGGACTAGACTTGGAGACCCACTCTCCGAGTGTGCTTGACCTCAGTGCACTGCTTTAGGTGAATTATATGCTCAGGCATATTTGAGAAAAGGAGAACTTCACCCTGTGGAGCCTGTAGCTGATAGTAGCAGGTAGAGTGCATATTTTGACAGTCTTCTCAAAGATAATGCTGCTAAGTAGGATGTCTTATTTCTTTCCTTGTTGCAGATATTTTGTTCTTCGGGTAGAAGAAAATACCGGTAAGGATGAATGCTCTATTTGAGCATTTGTTACATAGCTCATAAATTTAGTTTTGTTCCATCATGTCAATCTCCACGGACTATTATTTTTTTCGTATTTCCTTGAGTCTATGTGATAGCTCGGAGAGTTCTATTTGAGCATATTTTACAGTCTTACAGATAAGTTTCTCTTGGCCTTATAGATAAGGGGAGTAAGATTTACAGATGATCTGTCAGTCTAGTAATTTAGTGCAGCAATCACCTCTAGAACATAATGTTTATTCTAGGCCTTATAGATAAGGGGAGTTCTATTTGAGCATGATGGTAGTGGTACTTTAAGACTATGGTTATTCATCTGTGTGATCCTTTATTCTAGGCCTCGGTATATAGTATCATTTTTTCAGTCCACTTAGAATGCTTGCAGGTAGTCGCCTTCGACATGCTTTCATCGGTATAGGGTTTAGAGAGAGACCACAAGCCTACGACTTTGAAGCTGCCTTGCATGACCATATGAAGTATGTTCTGTCATTATTTTTTTTTCTATTTGGCAGCCCCCAAAAATTTAGGAGAAACATAAATTGAAACCGAATTCATTGTTGAATCCTTTGAGTGCCGCCTTTTAAATATAGGTACCTTGACAAGAAGAAAACTGCTGAAGAAATGGAGCAGCAGTTTCAGAGTTCATCATCAGTTGACTATAGTTTTAAAGATGGAGAAACCCTTGTTCTTCATTTGAAGGATGTAAGCTCCCTTCTACTAATCGAAACCCCGTGAAAAGTTTCAGTACAGTGAAAAAAAGGCAACATGAATTAGATCACCAGATATTTGTATGTTTACTTTGACATGAGCGATCTTCTTGCAATTAACAGAAAGCTGGAAAAAATCTTGTAAGATCAAGATCATCAGAAAAGGGTGGACTCGAGCTCTCCCCTACCAAGAAGGATAGCCCTAAAGAGTCTCTGCTCTCCATCAAACCTCCTCCGCCACCACCATCAACACTCTCACCTATGGCAGTCTCGCCGTCGTATTCAAGTCTAAGGAGTAAACAAGAGATATCACCACATTCCATCTCAACCGAAAATCAAAGCGAGATCAATGCACCTGATGATGACTTTGGAGATTTTCAGACGGCTGGTTAATGCTCTGTATTTTGTTGTACACTCGAATGTTGAATGTCGTCTGTTTAAGGGTTTTATGTACATGATCTATGAAGCTTGTATTTGCAAAATCCCATATGTTTCACATGAATATATCTTGGGTTAGTTGGAGCATTTTGCTTCTCTCTTTACTGTGTAACAGATTACCATTAACACTGACAATTGTCTTTACCTTGGACTTGAGAGTTGAGAAATTGTTCATATCAGATGTGTGTCTCTCTCTAGCCTATGCATTTAAATTAAATTTGGAGCTTTCAAATTTGCAAAAAACAGCCTCAGTTACAAGATAGCTTGCAGATATGCTAGCAAAAACATTGTTCAAATTTGCAAAAAAAAAAACTGTAATTTGGGCCATTTTTGGAAAAAATGAAAGTCTGATCTATTTTCACTTCAGCCTTAAATTGGAGTTAATGAGTTATTCAACACAATTTGCCTAGAAAATTGCAAGAACTAACACCACCTTTACAAATGGTTGCAAAAAATAGTCCAAACTTTTAAAGTTGTGCAAAATCGATTGAATTATGGGTTATGTTGAAATTACATACTCCTAGTTAGACTTGTCACGTGGGATCATATGAATAATAGAATCAATATTTATGAACATGTTATAAATGTTAATAAAGCGACAAGTACTCTGGATCATTGGATGAATGTAAGTGAAACTGGACTTGCATTGAAGAAACATACCATTTGCATATTATAATCAAACTCATGAACCAGAAAGAAAGATTTGGATCTAAATACTACTTCTATTGACACCATTAATTTAGATTGATGTTCTTTTACTTTGAAATCTTTACCGAGTGTGTGAATCAAAGCAGTACGTTGCAGAACACAACGTACATCCATCACGCCTTATTGAGCTCCATATCGGCAAGATTTGCTCAGTACAAGTTTCTTAGCTTTTTGTCAACTGAATTTGTTGTGCAGGAAACCAGAAAGAACACCGCCATTCGTTGTTTTTATCAATTGACATTCTAGAGACGAATTCAAGCACAATTTTTCGATATTTGAATTTTCTTGTAAATGTATGCATACAGACAACTCAAATTTGAGGAACACAGTTTCACAAATTACAATATCACAGAACATGATTGTCAAGTGGGAGATTTAGAAAGCAAGCTGATATTCAAGATAACAAAGGATTAATAACATACTTGACAGAGTTTGAACATGAAGGGACTAAAATGAAATCAAATCAAGTAATATCATGTATTCAGGAACCATAACAAAAAAAGTTCACTGTTTTTCATCTATTTGAAGTCTGAGGTTAAATCAGATCATCTGTTCTTTCATTGTTGAGGAGAAAATTGAAGATACTAACTACTATAATCTCTCAATTTGTCTGAAAACTAACACTTGTAGGCTTGTAGCCATGGATGTCTATATATCAAAACTCAAAGCTGTTAACCTCAGTCTATGATTTCTGAACTAAAGATGTCAACTTTCATCTCACAATTTAATCTTGAAATTCTCAACCAATCCAATTTCCACACACAGATTCATCTTTCTCATTCTAAATATATTTTATAAACAACAGCTCAACAAGAATTCTTTCCAAATCAAAAACATAATTATGATGATAATGATAATGATACAACAATCAACAAAGCAATCTCCCAGTGTCAAATGCTGCTTACTACCAGCACAACTACTGCGTACCTGCCTCATCCTCAAGCTTCTTGATATAAGCCTTCAAAACCAAAACCAGATCTCTGGCCGGCGCCTGCAGAGTTCCAACCAACGCACTACTCGGACCTTTCAGCACTCCAAGCATCTTCGCATACACCTCCGCTCTCGACGGCATTGTCTCCAGCGATTTCACCTCCGATGGACCATAGAATTTCCCCTCAAAACAAGCACCGACGAAATCATTTTCCTCTAACTTCTGCTCCTTCTGGAAGGTCCGATAAGGCTTAATTGCGCCGGGGATTTCCTCAGAATGGATGAATAACCACGCATTCATGCCTTTCATGCAGGGCTGGAGAGCCTCCCATTGAGTTCCTTCAATCGCCTTGAAGACAAGTTTGTTTTTAGCCACAATTAGGGTTGCTTCTTCAGGTAGGGTTTTACGAAGCTCCTGGAATTGCTTGACAGTGAAGCCTTTGTAGTTGATTGCAGCGAGAAGGTAGCAGTTCTCGAGATGAGATTTCACTGTCTCCACAGTTTCTTCCTTACGAGTACGGCTGATTGCGGCTCTGATGGTGGTCGTACGGCGGCGAGGGGTGGTAGGGAAATGTGATGTGTGAGAAAAGAGAGGGTACGTGGAGAGTGATAAAGATTTGGTTGGAAGAGGTTTAGAGGATGAGAGGGAGAGAGTAGCTTCCATGGCTGGTTTTGCAGACGAAGTGAGAGAGATGAAGTACAATGGCCTTATCCATCCATTCGACTTTTCTTCAACTCCATTTTTTGTCTTTTTAGTTTTAGGCCTATTTTGGGCTTTCTTTCTCCTTGTGATATAGGGCTTCTAGTCTACCTCCTTCTAACGTTATCCAGCCCAAATTCATCCTTCGTCTTGAATGTTCTCCATCCAGAAGCGAAGAACACTTTCACACAAAAATCTCCAAATGCTCGAGCCATTGCTAGACCGGGAGCATCATACAATGGCAACCAAACTCTTGCCACTTCAGGTTCATCTTCTAAACCAAACACTCTACCTTTACAACGTTTTATTCTTGCGGCTTCTCCTATAAGAAATCATACAAATAACATCACTTAATTGTTATAACAAAAGTAGAGGTATACTAAACTGATTGACATTTTAACATACTCGGCAAATCTGGCTTCAAATCAACAGTCAATTGAATTGCAACCAAGGAGCCGTCTATATCTTTAGATCCCAATATTGCTCGTGAATCCCCGATATTTCCCATGAAAAGGTTCTTACCCTGAAAATGTAATCAGATAGCAAATAAGGATTACTGTGATTCTATAACCGAAGGAAAAGAGGCGAGGATTTGCCAATTCACCTGTTTGATAATAGTAACTGCTGTGCTTCCGCTGCAATAGCTGTTGATATTAGGAGAAGACTTGATCTCTTTATCCATTGCTTTGTATGATTTGAGGAAAGCTTCCTTCCATAACTCATTAATCTTATCCTCACACAACTCATCTTTTTCAACCGCTCCATGATTTGAGCTTTTACATTCAGTATGTAAACTAGCACCTAATCGGAGTTCCTTTCTCCGGTTCAAGTATGTTACAAGCTTGATAGGCAAGGAATCCCTCACTTTCCGAGCTACAAGATGACCGTGTGGACCGTGACCATCAAAGATCCCACAAAATGTTACATCATCAACAATGAAATCCTGTCAAGACAATCACAACAACAAAAAATAAATCTCAATGTCAAGAGCTTAAGATATCATACTATGCAGACCGATAAGTAGATGTTCACTTACTTCCCAAACAATCATGGCATCTTGATTAATGCCTTTACGCCCTTGTTGTGTGAATATACAAGAGCTTCGGCTTTTCCCATTCATAAACATACGATTAGGAATCAGCGATAAGTCCTGCAAGCTGTTGACATAACCCGCAAAAGAGCTTTTGTTTGTTGAAACACAAGACCCCATTTGCTAAAATCATGTACTGAAGACCAGCACATCAGCTAAAGCCAGTCAGAAATCGAGCTTTTCACCCTATGATTCCTCCTAAACAAGAGACTATTGCAGATCAATCAGACAATCAGGCACTATGCAACTGAGTAAATGAAGCTAAGAGAAGTAAATCAATGGAATACATATAGGCATGCTGATAAATGACAACTATACCAAACAGAAATGTCACAATACATCATAAAAGCATATTGACAAATTCTATTAATTTACACTTTAGACCAATGATTGCGCCCGAATTCTGAACTTGATAAATACAGAAATCACAAGTTGAAATAAACAAATCCCAGATCATTTTTTAACGTTACAATAGAATATTCAAAGGGCTTTGTCCTGATCACAATGTCCAACACAAGTGATTAATGAATCACTAACCTAACCTTCAAATCAGAGTCATTGTTCAAACCACGCCATTAATCCTGTAAACACCTGGACAGATGAAAATACAAATTGAACCAAACATACACCAAACGAATTCCAAAAAAGATATATATTAAAATGATTTCCATACCTTATCTCTTTAATTCGTATCGCTCCACGACAGCAGGAGTAATAAAAAGCTATAAGAAACAAAAAACTAGGTATTAGAGCAGTCAAATTAGGGCTATAACAATGGTATTACCATATCAGTTACGAGTAGGGATATGTTAGGGTTCGAAATCTACACTATAAGAGGTGATCGAACAAAAGAGAAGGAAAAACTAACCCAAAATCTTTGTAGAGAGTGATATCAAATCGATGGTTTCCCTGAAATTTGAAGAGGAGATTGAAGGAAGAAGGAGAAATATAAAGAGGAAGGGAAACTGGGGAAGCAATTCAATGGAGTCGCGACTGCGTTGGTTTGGCCGGCAATTTTTCTTAAATAAAAAGTCCAAACTTTTTTTTTTTGGTAATTTACACAAAACTACCCCCAGAATAGGTAAATTATCACAAAACCACCTTCAAATTTATCAATTGTATTAAAGTGTCTATAAATTAGGTTTTCCTTTCAAACTACTCCCTATTGGTGGGTGAACAATCCAACACTTGATAAATTCTGCTTCACAATGATAGAAAGAGCCGACATCGAAGGATCAAAAAGCAACGTCGCTATTAACCATCTACCATTTTGCACCCCTTGTTGATTTATGAGTTTATTTTGTTAAAAAAAAACCATATGATAAGGCTTTAGTTAAATAACATTAAAAATTAGTAAATTTTATTGGAAAATTCATCAGATAAAAAATAAAATATAAGTATATCAATGCATATACACTCCACATTGGATTTCCGCTCCTTTGTTTTTTTAGAAAAATAAATCGTGTTGCTGAACATCTGACTCATTTGGGTATATCGAACCTCAACACTTGGGTTTTCTAATGATCTATAACTTCGTGTTCACATCCGCAATGATGTTTTAGGATGAACCGTCTCTAGGAGCTAGTTCAACCCAACTATTTTCCGTTTTTTCAAAAAAAAACAAAAACACATACACTCTTTCAACAATATATAAATCATGTTATATTAAAATTTCAACTACATAATTATATAGTTATAATTTGAACCCAATTTATAAATCATGTGAAATGAGTCAAAATAAAAATTTGTAAAATGTATATTTGCTCACAAGGTGACCTAGTAAAAGGGGTCGAAAATATAATTACAAGCATTTTTTGGCCTCATCTTTTCACTTTGACGAAGAAACAAGTTTCATACTCTTTTTGCCTCCCTAGATTGAACCAATTGACATTTTTTTTAATATTATTTTCCTTTCTAAAAAAGCGATTATTTTTGTGGTTAATCTTTATTTTATTGCAAGTAACATTTGACTTGTATGTAAACATAATTTAAACAAATTTCTAATAAAGCTTTCCAAATTACATTAAATTTTAAATTATCGAAAAATAAAACATGACTTTTAGGTAACCATTTTTAAAAAAAAAAAATAGTTAATTATCATTCTCTTATTCACATAATTACATAATCGAGAAATTAGACGATAAAAATAATTTATAAAGAAAGACAAATGTTATATTGTTGTTATTATTATTAGATATTAGGTAGTCAATTCAGAAAATGAGTGAATCATGCAACCTTTGTTATATCTTGAATCGGTAAACTAATTACGTTATTTTCCATTATTAATATTTGTATGTTCTATAAAACGAGAAAAGACAAAATTGAGCGTGGGGCCTACAACCACTTCCAAGCTTAGTATGACGTGGCAATAAAGTTAAATGAACAGCGACAATCCATTTACGTAGGTGGATATTTCTGTCAAACAATTGGATAGAGTCAAAAAGCCAAAAAACAACATAGTGGATGATCGTAATGACGTGGATAAAGACGAGTGTTGACGTGGACAATAATTTGTTAATTAAACTGTTCGTATTATAATAATTATCTATTTTATTTATTTAGCGTGAGAACTCGGGAAAACAGAGTCGACTCACGCTTTCCCGCTTCGATGATGATTTGCAGTTTTGGGCCTCTAGAGTTTAGTATTTTCACAACATAGCCAGTATATTTTGGTTATTTAGGATAGGGGTGAAAATGATTTACACGAATAGTTGATACCTATATATGAATGAAAATAAGAAAAAAAATCCGAGTGATGGGCATCTCACTCTTCAGTGAAAACTAGGGTTCTGCATACGGTCCGGTTCCGGGTTGGACCGGTTTGTACATTGAGGATCGGACCGGATCGGACCGGTTTATACCTTCACTGTGCAATTTTGGTGAGGTTTTCTGGTCCAAAATCGGACTGAAATGGACCAGATCGGACCGAGCTGGACCGGACCGGACCGGAAATTCGTAGTTTATGGTCCAACCCGGATTACGGTTTTATACGATCCAAAATCGGAACGGACCGTAACCCGGATTTTCAAAAAAACTTGGACCGGAAATTCCGGTCCGGTCCGATTTTGCACAACCCTTGTGAAAACCAATTGATATTATTATATGAATCGATAATAATATATGAATAATTAACGGCTCAGATGGTGAGTAAAATGTGGCTAATAGTGTAGGGATCGGGTGGTAATTTATTTATGGCAAACAGGTAAAAAAAAAAAGCTTGATCTATTTACTATTCAAACCGCCGTTTTATATGTATTTTATAATTTTTACGTGCTTTCTTCTTTTTTAAATAACCAAGATTTACCTCAAGAGTCAAGAATCAATTTCGGAAGGAATATGATAAAATATAGTACCGTTATACTCAAGTTATTCATATTCGATTCGAAAAAAGTTCAGTTTTAACTTATTTATTTTTCTCTAAATATAAATATATTTTTAAATTCGGTTAATATTTAAGTTGGACTCATACTTGTTTTTATAAAAGACCTAAGCATGAAATGTTCAAAGCTTGTTGGTTTGGCTAGAACAAAATTATTGGAATCCTAATACGGAATATTTGTCGGACTATTCGAGCTCATCTAAGGGCATGTTCCTTTCCTGTTTCTTGATATGGGTATGGTTATCACATATCCGATATTCATGTTTCTTAACTGAGTATATGAGTATCAAAGTGATATACCATATACTGATTTACTTTTTTCTATCGATTTTGATATCTTTAAAAATGACAGATATCACGTTATTTTTCTCCCACGTCTCCCTCAAAGTCTTCATTTTCTTATATACCTCGTCATCTTGTCAAACACAAAATGAAAAATAAACAAGCCCTAAATTCTAAAAACGAATAAAGTACGAAGAAATTTGAAAGCTCAAATAATATTTGGGAATAACAACCCAATAAAAATATATGAGTTTAGGCTCTTTGTTATCATTGCCCAATCTTCGGGCCTATGGACCAGTTTTCTTCTTGGGCCTACGGCCCATTTTCCTTCATGGGCCATATAACAATTCTATCCAGCCCAGTAAAACTAAATGGCAAAATCTGAATTCAACCCAAATTGTCTGCAAAGACTCAGTGCTGGACTCGCCGGCGCCGTTTTCTCTATCTCTCACGGTACCGCCTTCGCCGCCGTATCGCCGTCGTGGTTTGCCTCTACTTACTCTCCGTCTCGTCTCTTTTTATAAAACCAGAACTGTATGTTTGTTGATTAGGTTTTGCAGGTTTGCCATTTGATTCTTAATTATCTGGTATTGAAATTATTAATAAGGTTTTGATTTTATAAATGAGAATTCAGTTTGTGTTAAAGGTGCATTGCTTCATAGGTGAATGTTTGTATGTTTTCGCTTTGATTCGAAGAATCACTGACATATGCTTCCTCTAGGGTATATTTGCTTTAATCATCTTTTGCCGATTTGATGGAGATTAGTTTGTCTGTGCTGTTATGGTTGATTGGTAATCTGTTTGATTTGTATCCATTGTTAGCTTATTTGTTGCTGAAATAAGTTGTTAGGTCACATTCATCAATTTGTTGTAAAAGCTCTTAGGTGACAGCTTATTTTGATACTTGAGTAACACTCTAGGTGTGCTGCTTATTGTTTGTTTTGTAAATGTTGTCAGAACAGTGATATATTGCTATGGATCTGTCCCCTTTCAAACAGGACATTGATGAGCTCATACGGGATTTTGATGAGGTATCTTAGGACACTTATCTGTGACTGGAAATCATTTTTAAAGTCTGTGAAGGGAAATCATCTAATCATGCTAGTTTGATTTTTTTTCCCATGCTCACTAATTATGTACTGTTTGCACTTGGCAGGGTGATGTTAAATCCCTATCTGATATGAAAAGAATTTGGCTAGCTAAGCAGTTCTCGTGCATATTTGACGCTGTGCCTGCAAGTGCTAATTTGGCGTTGTTTATGCAATCTCTATACGCTCATTGTTTTGGTATGTATATACAGTATCATTATTGGTTACTGAAAGAGTGAAAGTATACCTTTCTTGCTCATTGGTAAAGCAAAAGCAAGAATTAGAAAAAAGTACACAAAGCCACCATAAAAAGTTCAGTTTGCAATTTTCACAAAAACCTCTCGTACCAAGGATGTTACCCAAAATCCCCCAACTTTGTGTGTTTTCGTTTCCAAAAATCATCCACAATCCTTTATCCATATATAAAGCATGTAAAAATGCTGAAGTACTGATATGCCCCTTAAATTCAACCTTGTCAGAAAACAGATTAATTAATCTTCTATATGTCATGGTTGTGGTTATCTGGTAAAAAAAAATTTTAGTTCACAATCAACTTTCATTGTAAGCGATTCATGTACTCCCTATGACTTGTGGTTATCTCTTGCCATTGTTGTCATTAGTAGTATGATATAACACACAGAAGGTCATTGTTCCACATTTTTCACCTCTTTGATATATCTTTCATCCACTCTTCTGTAGCTTCTCAATTGCTATCTCACCCGACTTTCTTCCTTAAGAGCAAACATTTACATATTTTCTTGTATAAAATGATGCTGGGCTAGTTTATTGGTTAGCAGGGAGTAAACGGAAGCAAATAGAAGCATACGATTTAGAGGAATTGTGTGCTCCCAAGTCCCAAAATGGAGTTATTAGCAAATAGCGCATTTGAAATTATTTAGTGACACAAAAACCTGTAGGACTTGAGGAGCTCGATATCAAAACCTTACAAAAAAAAAGGGACCATGAGATTATTTCTATAGTGGCGAGATGAAATTTATTCTTGACTTATCTTTGTACATCTATTATGATGAGTGTACACATTTTTGAGTTTCACCAGTTTTGTTAACCAACATTCATATTCACAGGGCATATGGTTGCAGATTATTCCATGTTACATAGATTGGGTGGCCTTTTTTGTCTATATTGCTTCTACGAGATTCAACCATTCAAGCCCCCATTCAAAATATATTTATCTCGAGGTATGGATAAGCCTTTTATGTTTTTACAGTAAAACACATTTATGCTTTGAATTGCTGATGGTATGACGCATCTCTAGTATGAAACATGGGAATCTCCCATATATGTTGTTATTTATTTCCGGATGGATCTTGTTGGTACGTTGGTCCTGATGTAATGCTAGGTGTTCACTACTTCATGTTTCAAAACATCTTGGTGGAATGTAAGCAAAACATTAGCAGTAGATGAGACTACGAGAGAGGAGAGGATGTTGGAAGTTCATGGTAAAACCTTGGCATGTACAAAACAAAACAGTCATTTAAATAGTCTAACGGGACATTTACATGAGCCTGATTTTTTGCTTGTAACTTTTGATGGCGTGTGCTCTTTTTTATCTAGCCCACAAGGATTTGGAAAGGCAAAACTTTGCAGCCATTAGTACCTTATTATTCATCTATTTCACAATAACTACTTATAAGCTTAGCTTACACTTATATAATCTTCCATAATACATGTTCAGTCAAAATAAATTTAAGTTGGAAATATGGTGTTTTCCTTTGCCTCTATTTTTGTCATTGCCCTTGTAGTAAATATGCTATGGCCGTACTTTCACAGCTGAGCTAAGAAGATTGAAAGCTCTTGTTGTGGATGGCAAAAAGGAGGGAACTAGAGTGGTATCAACTCTTGTCAGGAGGATGCTCGAAAGGAATGCATTTTTATTTGGTTATGTGGACATGGATGAATCTGACGCAGACACGTTACAGATTAGTAAGCACGAAGCTATGCTACAGAAGCTACGTGAGAAGTATGTTTTTGGATCATGTGGCCAAGTACATTATAAGTCATAAAAACCTCGAACTTCTGACAGTGTTTAGTCACTGTCTATGTTTATTTTCTTCGCGTGCAGATTATTTGCTGATTGTGACATTGAGCAATTCCTTCATGTGGACATGGTAAGATCGCAATCCTCACAATTTCAATGTTTTAGGTTGCAACTAAAAATTCTCTTTTACTGAAAATTTAAGAACCATGTGAGCATGAATAATAAGCCTGAACTGTTGCTTTTAAACATCACCAATATGACTTTCGATGAAAAATAGTTTTGGATGAATAATAAGTTTCAAATTTTAACTTCTTAAGAAATAAATTTGAACGTTATAAGGGCTTGAGATTTATGAACTTATAGAGTCGACTGACTAACTAATTTAGAACATTCATAATTTGAATGACCATATTTTTCAGTAGCATTGTAGTTTTGATCTTATTGCTCTTTTTTCTCTCTTTATTTTTCGGAATCTTATACTAATGATGGGTTTAAAGAATTCGAACTTTAAATTTTCACCAGGGTACAGAACTTGACCTGGGTACACTGCAGAAGAACTCCACAGAGTATGCTGAAGCTAAGTCACTTCTTCTAAAAGGTACATGACAAACTAGAAGCCATGTGTTCTTATATTTTATTTGTTCTGTTTTCGGCTGTGGAGGATTTATGGCTTTATTTTCCCATTAATGTTGAACTAGTGAGTGAAACATGACTATTGTGTCTGATTATCTAATTGTTCACTATGAAAGAGGCTCGTGGATCCATACACGTCCAAGACATAAATCACATAGGCGAAAATTCATCGTCTATAGGAGATCAAATAGGGAAGATAGTTGAGAACTGGAATCTGCAGAAGGATTTGTTCTATCAACAAACAAGTTTAAAAAAGAATTCGCACAAGAATGAAGATTCGAGACAATTAGATACTTTGCAACAATTGGGCAATGAAGGTCTCTTGGAAGATGAAGACTCCGGGTTCATGCAGCTGTTAAACGGGGAAGAAGATTTGAGCTATGCCGATGATCTAGAGATACTATTATCTGATGATTCTTAGCTTCTGGATACTTTCTTCTTTGCTATGCACATTGCAATGGTTGCATTCACAGGTAAATCCAAATTCCTACAGGTAACTTTATGGTACATGAATTCACAGTCATAGAAATGCTATGTTTGCTTGTACTGTTTGTTGTGATTGGCACACGTTTGAGATGGTGATTTGAGGTCTCTTCGGTTAGGGGGTTTATAACTTCATTCCCCAAAACCCCCTAACCGGGCCAAACTAGCTGCCCATACCCATATATTTTTCCCGGGTGGGTGGGTTGGACGGGCCGACTCGGATTTGTACAGGTCTAGAATGAAGATACTTATGGTATGAATTATGAAATGCTCCCAATTTCTTCGACCTCCTAGTGTTAGATTATGGGGATTACGGGTCCATTCGGTGAAACAACATAAATCCCATTATTCCCCTATGAATCCCTCAATCCTCACTAGGGTTTGAAGTATTCTGGGGAATACCCTCCATCCAAACCCCTACCCAATTTCTTCGACCCCTAGTGTTTTTTTACGCGCTACCACTAGGGAGCCAAGCCTAAACTTAGGCGAACTGTAAAATGTGTTCATATTTGGCTCATATAGAAAGTGAACTAGCATGAGCCGAGTAATTCAGATAATATAACAACCATATAGTGTTTTTCTAGCCGAACGGCCCCAGTTTGAGAAGCTCAGACACCCTATAGTTCAAGCTGAAATGTATAAGATATTTTCATATTTAGCTCGTTTAGAAATAGCCGAGTTTGAACCAATCCCATATAACTCGTCTCATATAGCAGTCCTAATTATCATTTGTTATGTCAACTACACCTTAGAGAGTCTATTGTTTACTATGTCAACTATTACTTGTGTGCCTTGATATGGTAGCAATTGACATAATATGTCAAAGATTGGTATTTTATGCTGTTTTTATTACTATTCCACTTGTGATGCAATTAACACCCTATATAGTTTGTTTTATTTTGTCAATTATTACAAGACCAAATGCTTCAAAGAATTGAAAAACTATGATTGAATAGTCAATTCCTATGACTAAATTTTGGAAACAGTTAAACATTGACCCAATACACTATTTTAATCACCGAATCAAAGGCAACAGCTGGTAACCCTTGGATTATGTTAATTGCTAATCAACCATTCATTTTATGACTAATTGACAAGTTGCCTAACACTTAGGTTCAACAAAAATCAACATTTTTTTTAGATTCGATTTCGGATCCTAAGTGCGGAATTAATTAAACCATTTCAGTTTTGTACCCCAAATAAGGTTAATTGAACATTAATTCTTCACTTCAAATACGAAATTAGGAAGATTAAATCAAATATATGAGTTCATTTAATATCAATGATAAAGAAATGTTAAATTGATTATTATTCAACTTTGATATTGTTTGTGGTTGGTTGTTGTTTCACTAATATTTTGAAATATATCAAAATAAAATTATAGGTATCAATATCATATTATAATATCATTTTTTAACATATCAAACATGACATATATATAGCTTCATATTCATATCTATGCATATTATAAAATAAAGATAAATATAGATAACTAATATATTGCCCTACCAACATTTGATGGATATTAATGACGAAAGAACTAATTGGGTATAAATAATGATGAAAGTTGAGCCACATACATACATGCACTATGATTTTGTTTATTTTTTATTTTTTTATATGAATTTGGGCAAAACCTTAGCCAGTTGTACAATCCAAATAGAAGCTAGTAGTTGGTGGTTGCCCGTCAGTTTCACTAACCCCACCGCACAAAAACCCATGCAATTAAGCAAATCGACTCACTTAATTGATATATATTTTAGAAAACAAGTTTTGATTAGACAAATTGAATAAGGTTGTCACATTTTTTTGTAAAATTTGGATTAGGATTTTCTTCTACAAAAAATCTATATTTTATAATAATTGTAGATATAATTATCTCTTAAAATAATATCTTTTAGTTTTTTTTTTTTTGAAAAAAGGAAAGTTGTTCGAAACATTAGACGGCATGTCGTCTAGTGAATCGAAAGGCCGAAAAATCGGCAAACGGACTAACCATCATGAAGGACACAACAGAGTTGAAAAGAAACACACAAAAATACATAAAAAAAAAAAAGACCCGAAAGCTAGAAGATCTTCAGGGGAAAGCAAACTGATCTAGTCAACAAGAAGCGACGAGCAACAACGTTCATCTTGAAGGAAGTACACATGTATGGAGCCTTATTAAATGATTTATATGTCAATCATATGAGTGTGCTTGAAGGACCTGATAATGCTAACAATATGTTTTGTCACGTAAAATGCATAAATCATAGTTAGCTTATAACAAGACGCGCATGCCTAACTGAAATTATCAGATATATATGTCTCTTTGTATTGTCATATACTTCTTCTATTTCCTAATAGATGTCGTTAGAGGTTTAAAAATTTATTTCTCAATACATGACATTATAGGTACATTTAATGCTCAAACCTTCTACAAATAGATTTCATATTACTTTTGCATTTATTGCTTATATTTTTAAAATTTGTCTTTTAAGATCTCTATCAATATTTATATCTAAAACTAAAACTCTTCAAATTGAAATCGTCCAAATTAACATCATGTTGTAGTAAATTAATGAACTATTTTTAGGTAAATATATCAAATTACATCGAAAAAGTAAATATTAGTATTTGCTATCTGAATAATAAATATTACATATTTCTATTTTTAAGTTTCTTAATTTGTGTGTTTTTAGCTCTAATGACATTTATTAGGAAACAAATGGAGTATCATAATTAGCAGTTGTACCTTATAAAAAAACACAATTTCTTCGGATACGGGGTGATGCGAACTCGAAGCTGTAAATTGTTGGATTAAAGGTCAAACTTGATGTTTAGGGTTATGGTTATACTAATTGGGTCGGTGTTCGATCTGGGACTCTATTTGACCTAACAAGAATGTTTGTTTGTTTTTCGAAAAATAAACGCTAGGCTTGTTTCATACCAACCCGAACCGACCTAACCTGAGCCCAAAACTTCAATTTCTTGGAACCGAGGATCAACCATAACACACTAGGGTGGTCTAGGTCAAGTTGAACGGTCCGTATCTAACTTTGAACTACCCTAGCTAGCTAATTCTAATTGCTTGATACCGTATTTGTTAGTTTAATGATCGAATAATAAATCATGTATCAGTAATTTTCAAAATGTGAACAACGTTATAATTGGTCTAAATATAATTAGGTAAAATGACTAACTGGGCATTTTACCACTATTACTAATAGAGTACTCATATCATAAACTCATTTAGTAAATATACCCCTATTTAACTTAATTCATTTCTTGTAGGGGAATTATATATAAGGTAAAATTAAAGGGTCTACAAAACAAAGGTAAATGTTCAGGTACGGTCACTTTATTGCGGTACGGTCGTACGGCCGACACGAGTACCAAAAAAAAAAAAAATTTTTTTTTTTTTCTTTTCTGAAACGATTTTTTTTTCTTACGAATGAAAATTTGTTTAAACTACCATGTTATAATTTATGCACTATTCTCCTATAAACTTTGAACTATTCTCATATAATCTATGAACTATTACTTTTTAATATAATCCATGAACTATTCTATTATAATTCATGAACTATCCCATAATAAGTTTTGAACTATTACTTTCACTCCTTTATAAATTTTTGCACTTTAAACTATTCTATTATAATTTATGAACTATTCTATTATAATTCATGAACTATCCCATAATAAGTTTTGAACTATTACTTTCACTCCTTTATAAATTTTGCACTATGAACTATTCTATTATAATTCATGAACTATCCTTTTACAAGTTATGAACTATTCCTTAATAAGTTTTGAACTATTACTTTCATTCCTTTATAAATTTTACACTATGAACTATCCTATTATAGTTCATGAACTATCCTTTTATAAATTATGAACTATTCCATAATAAAATTTGAACTATTACATTTACTCGTTCTTAAAAATAAATAAAAAAAAAATTTGGGACACGTGTCGGCCGGACAAACGGCCGCACGGCCGTACCGGAATAATGGGCCTTACTTGAACACTTCCCACAAAACAAAAGCCTATTAAAAAAAAGGGCAATTTTGGTAATTAGGCATTTTTGAAAAACTATAGTAGTAACTAGACTTTTTAATGTTTCAATTAAATAAGTATACTCCAACCTTTGTATTTATTCTCAAACTCTACATATTCTTCTCTCAAGGGTACATTTACTAAACACAAAACTAGAAAAAACCTAATAAATCAAATTGTTTCTAAAAAAAAAAAGTTTATTTAACTCAATTCTTTCGATATAATTTTGCTTGAGTATTTAGAATTGTAACGCAACGTTAATTATTTAATTTCATTAGGGTTCCACACGGTTAATCAAATAACCAAACCGGAAATTTTGGGAGATTTGTTAAATAAAATGGCTGACTTTTTTTAAGGATAAATATATTATATAAACCAATTTTTTCACGGGCTTATTTAATTAATTTCATTGAATCCAACATAAAATTATGAAACAAAATAACATAAAAATACCATCATTTAAAATTATTATTAAAGATCCCAAAATTTAATAAATGTTAAAAATAATTATTTTATTTTTAATCAGTATTTGTCATTTTCATTTTGATTGACCAATTAAATAGTTCATTAATTTGTACTATATTTTGAGCATATAATTAATATAAATTAATTTACATATTTGTCTTCATTTACACTTCATTGAGTTATGGGCTTTTAACATTATAACATATATGAATTTTCAATAAACTAAATCTCCATTTGGTTAAAATTTCGAAAATAAAATAATATGAACTTAGTTTATATATATATATATATATACACTCTTGTTTGGGAAAAATTTTTTAGATCATTCATCTTGGTTAAATTAATGAGAGTAAATCTTATTAATTCTGATATATTATAAAGAGATGAAATAAAAATGAAAAAGAAATACGCAATAACTTTATAGATAAATAATAAAATATAGATGAATTAAACTTAGTCCCGTTTGGTTGTAACTCAGGAAATAAAAATGAATTTAGCCCATATATGTACTTTGTTTATGATTTTTTGGAATCATTTCTTGTGGGTTCATGCAAAATGCACTTGATTCCCCCATTTCATTACCCTATAAGGTATCAAACGTAATCAAGTTCTACTCTAAATGCTTCAAACCACAAGAACTAATTCCGTTTATGTTTCTTGAATAATAATAAACGTATAAATTAGATTCGTTTTCATTCTGTTTCTGGAGTTAAAACCTGCCCTTATACTCCGTATTATGTTTCATAGTTGAAATCAAACTGACCCTAAATGTGAACGATGATCCGTGATGGAGAAAAATGTGAATAGCAATGAATTAGTTTAGTTGTGGTCCTTGTGGGCTTCGTGGCAATGTTGTATCGAAAAGTCAGTAACAATGTACATACGACGTCGTTTTATGATCTTGGAGTGAGTGTAGATGAAGACAATACCATGATTGGGTTTATCCAATCTTCAATATCCACAAAGAACCTCATTGGCTCGATTGTAATCTGGATATCTGTAATTTTTAATAGGGGTGGGCATAAATCCCGCTTAATCCCGTTTCGTTCCGTTTCCGTCCCGATCCTGGCGGGATTTGGAAAAAAAATGTGTATCCCGTCCCGTCCCGCATATATATATATATATATATATATATATATATATATATATATATATATATATATATATATATATATATATATATATATATATATATATATATATATATATATATATATATATATCTTATCATGTGAACGTGTACACACCGAATATATGTGAGTATACCGCCGAATATATGTGACTATACCGACGAATATATAGATTCAGGTCCGGGAAATCTTCTTCCATTATTAACATGATTTTTTTTATCCTTTAATATCGCCTAATCTCAGCCATCTATTTAACGATCTAACATATACAATTTGTTCTCATTGAACACTATAAGGACGGTTTACATGAGAGTCAAACTCTCTTTATATATATATATATATATATATATATATATATATATATATATATATATATATATATATATATATATATATAATATTTTTATATATATTATATAGATAAAAATCATACATAAATTATAATTATTTAAAAATATTTTTATATTTTCAAAACTATTAGTTTGATAATTTTTCACCAGTCATTCACTCATTCTTTAAAACTCATTTGGTTGGATCTAAAATACTAGAGGTTCTGCTCCCCTTAATTTAGTCCGTTCGCCGCCTTGCTCTGGTCCGTTCCATCGTCGCCCTTGCTCTAGTTCGTTCCTTCGCCCTTGTATTTGTGGATTCCCACAATTGTAATCGATAGTTAAATAAATGTAATTTTTTGTAAATTATTTTTTTTTATTTTTTGAATGTGAAACGGTAAGACACTTTGATGTAACTTGAATTTGTTTTCAATGTATTAACTACTAATGTAGGCGTCATGATCGATAATTAGGTATCGAATTTTTTTCCCGATCATTTGTGTCTTTTTTCCGATATTTTTTCCCGATAATTAGGTATCGAGTTTTTTTTTTTATTCGATTTTTAAAACCAATCGGCTTCATACAAGTGTATCAAAGAAGCCTATTAAAACTTGAATTAATTAGAGAAATAGGACCTCTTGAAATTATCTTTTGCAAACTAGGCTTCTATATAAAAGGAAGAAAAAGTAGTTATGAAAACTAAGAAATAGGGACAATAATTTATCTAATTGAAATGATGGTGATTAGATGTTTATTTTTGGTTTAAATATCTTTTTTACATGTTTACTTTTCATTTTTGGTTAATGTAGCTAGTTTGATGAAATTTTCAAGTCCATAAATGTTAAGTTTTTTTGGGTGACATTGTTTTCGTTACTCAAATATAAATTATATTATTTTTATAATTATTGGGTATATACTTATTGTTTTAGTGGTATGTTTTTATTGTTGAATATGCTTAAAGTGATATTTTTGGGTATGTTTATGGTTGCCCAAACTGTGTTACAATGACCAAATGTCATTTGGTATTGATGTTTGTGTACAATATTGATTTGTGTAAATTTTGGTTATGACAAATTCAAATTGGGTATGCTTTTATACGTGTATTGACTTTGTAGTATATTTCTTATTATTAAGTATATATAAAGTGATATCGTAGGTATGTTTTATGGTTACCCAAACTGTGTTATAATGATTAAATGTCAAGCGAATTTTTGGGTAATGACCAAATGTCATTTGATATTGATGTTTGTGTACAATATCGAGTTTTAAAAATTTTGGGTATGACAAATTTAAATTGGGTATGGTTTTTGTATTAAGTGATTTTTAAATTGGGTATAAATATAAAATATTATCCAATTTATGGATATGATTTTATTTTTTTATTTAATTTTTTGGGCATGTTGTTTTCGAGTATGTTTATGTACTTTGACAAATTTATTTTTGGGTATGATTGTGACATTATTTGGGTAAGCCGATTTTTGGGTAATAGGTGAGAAATTAATGATGTTAGAAAATTTTTTTTCTGATTGATGTGACATGTGAGATAATACAACATGTCACATCTGATAAGTTGTCAAACTTTGTCCTCTTTTTGTACTATATTTCCTCTACCCTATTTTATAGGGGGTCAAAATACCAATCTCAAATATTAGGGGTTTTCTTTCTCAATTGATTTGCTTGAAAAGGCTAGTTTGCCAATTTTGCCTTAAAACTTTAGCCCTCACAATTTAGGAGGAATGTTAAAAGTACACGTGTCAAAAGATATCCTTAAAATGGCCAAAGACAACGATGTAAGAGAGGAAGGTCGACATGGAGACGAGCAACAATTATCAAGAGGATAGTAAGTACAAATGGCCGGTGAGAGAGACCCTATGATTTATTTTGAATTATATCTTTTTGTTTCATATATATATATATATATATATATATATATATATATATATATATATATATATATATATATATATATATATATATATCATACGAGAACACCCCCAACGTGAGAACAGATTCGTAATTATTATTAGTTTTGTTACGAATGTGTCATATCGTTTAATGTATTATTCGTAGTTATTGTTGGTTGAGTGGATTATTCGTAGTTATTGATGAATTCCTAATTATTATTATTCGTAGTTATTATTATTTTTTATATCTACTCTAAATCTCAACCCTTAATACTCACATCCAACGGTGTACGATTGTTCTCATGTTCTCACGTTAGGGGTGTTCTCATGGGAACCACACCCTATATATATATATAGAGAGAGAGACCTTTGACTCATACGTAAACAGCTCCTACCATGTGAACATGTAAACACCGCATATATGTGCATATATCACCGAATATGGGTGACTATACCGCCGAATATATAGAGTCAGGTCCAGCGAATACTTCTTTCATTAATACTAAGATTTTTTCTCTTTAATATCGCCTAATCTCAGTCAACGATCTAACGGAGAGAGGTTATTCTCATTTTACATGGTAAGAGTTGTTTACATAGAAGTCAATCTTTATATATATATATATATATATAAAAATGAACCCATATATTTTCTTTAAACATTTTTCTAATTCCGCACCCGAAGTGCGAAAATAGTGTATGATTAATTATGTACTTGAGGTCCGAAATCAAATTTGGTTCCGCACTTGGGTACGAAAACGAAATTATGCACTTGGGCCCCAAAACCGGAAATGGGTTTGATTTGTGTTAAAGTTCGATACATAGCACCGTAGAGCAGGGGTCGTGTGCATCGTAGTGCATATGCGCGTTAGACTCAAGTCCAACACATAAACCGGTGAGGTTCTATCCTAAAACCAATTGACAATAGAAGGAGTAAACCACCGACCTTATTTATATACTATGTTCGGAATGTCCCCACGTTCAAAGCGAGAACTTATTGTCTCCAACAACTAGATTCCACACTTAGGCCCCGAACCCGAAATTAGATTTAATCAATTCCGCACTCAGGTCCCAAATCCAAAATTTTAAAAATAAATAAAATATAAATATAAATTATAATGACGGATTTAATTTCACATACCAAAATACGAAATTGAATGATGTTTATAAATAAAATATACCCAAAATTTATAATAAAAATAAACACGACCCACAATAAATATACCCTTGTTAGTTGTTATGAGTTATGAACCTTATATACTTAGGGTTTGTTTACTTGTAAATTGGTTTATTTTCGAAATTTATAAACTAAATGAATTCATATGGGTTTATAGTTTATTTTCGGATTTATTTCTCCACGGATTCATATAGATAAACCACGTAAGGCCGTTAACTTATAGTTAATTTTTTGGGTTTATTTTACTTCAAGAGACACTCATGCCCCTAAAAAATTCGAACAATAACGTTGAATACCCAATGATGAACAAACAATATCCAGATGGAAAATCACAAGGTTAAAATTGGATTTTAAACAAAAATAAACCCATCCAAGCAAAAATAACTTTGGTCTGAAAAGTTTATTTTTGAGTGATTTATAAACCCAAATAAACTCGTAAAGAAATAAACCAATTCCTAACTAAACGCCTACAAAAATTAAACTCATATTTATAAACTAAATGAAACACAAATGAGCTACAAATACCAACTCCTTTTTATTTTGCTCGGCCCGTTTAAAAATCCGAAAATCAACAACATAAATCAATTATTGCCTTCTATCATCACCATCCTCAAATTCGATTTTATCCAATTTGGTTGAGTTTTCTTGTCGACTCAAATTTGAATGTAATGCTTGATTGGTATATACACAGATTGATGAATATCATATAGTTTGGCACAATATGATAAAACTATAATAGGTAGGCACAACTTAGGTACCATAATTATGAAGTATCATATTTTGATTATTGTTGATACTGACTCTTGCTAATTACTATCTCTAAAAACATAGTATTGATTATAACTAACATTAGTAAGAGTATATTTTTAGGTCTTGTCTTTGATTCGTTGGGTTCGATTTATCAATGATTCAATGTTACTATGTGTTAGAATTAGATATTTCGTTACTCATTTAAATGGTCTTTTTTCCTAAAATAATAATAAATAAAAAAAAATTATTTCTTACCAACTTTAAAAAACAGTTTTTAAATTTTAAAATACGAAGAATACCAATTGCTAAAACAAATAGGAGCTTTCGAAGACTTGAACTCAAACAGCTAGACTAAATTGCGCCTTATTTACTCATATTTTTTTAATTTCTAACAAAGTCGTAATTTTAAACTATGGTTTTTATTAAAAAATCGTAATTTAAAACTGGGGGCCTACTCCAAACCTAATTGTTTTCATATAGTGGGAAATAGCTTTCCTCCTACCCCTACTATGATGAATTAGTTCTCTTTTTTAATTATTTTGAAAAAGAGCAAAAAAAATCTCATTTAATGAGTCATTACTTTTCTATTAGATCAGAGTTCGAAACTCAAGAAGCGTTTTAAAATATTGAGTTATAAATTTGGAAAAAATATGTATCCATTCATACCGATTTATAGTTTATTTATTGTTCTTAGGGTTTTATTTTGTCAATGTTTTGCAAGTTAAAAATCTACCACAAGTTATAAATACTTCAAAGAGTACAAAAATTAAACCAGCTCGATCGATAATAAGGCGAGAGATATGTTACTTTTTTCACTAGCGTTCAAAACTCAAGAAGCGTACGATATACTATTGCAAATACAAAGCGTCCTCTCGTTAGGGCGAACAAAAGTACCCGATTTGACTTATCTCACCCACTAACTAGAAGGATGTACCCAAAAAAAATCCGGTAATTAATTATCCGAGTTTGATATGATACAAGAGATTTTTTCGGATCACATATAATCGGATTTTGAATACTAGTCGGATCAGATAGTCAAATTTCCATATTGGATGGAATATATCCAATTTTGTCTAAGTTGGATATTCATTCCATCTAGTAAAACCAATTGTTAATGATCATTCGAGACACTCGTATATCTGGCTAAAAAGCGTCAGACATCCAGATAATATGCGGATTGGGATTTTTTTTGAAAAAATTACGTTAGTTAGAGAAGGGGATGAATTTACATCAGGGTACTAGACTAGATAGCATTGAAACATATAATACATGAAAAAAGCATGAGAGAGTTTAGAGTAGATGGATCCCAAGGATCTTGGCCCAAGAAAAGGAGTCTTGAGATCTATCCTACCAGTGATGGGAGACGTAGTTCTTCGTGTGATGAAAGATGTTGTTAGTACAGATAATGATGGTGGTGGAGGTGTTGTTGAATATAAGATCATTCCTAGCCTTCCAAGTGAAGTAGATGTAGGTTGTGATGCTTGATATGCGGATACTATCAACGAAGTTGGGTTTGGAGTTGGTATGAGAGTTAAGCCAGTCTCAAAGGTTGTTAAGGTAGGGGAAGGGTGGGGGTAGTCGGTTCTATTTGGATATGATATCTAGAACAAGTGAGGTATAGGTGCTTGGTCCATAAATGGTGTTCATCTTCTAGAAGGCGAAGGCAGAGTTTACAGATGTTGCTAGGGATGACGATCCATTTTTGGAGCTTGGTCAGGGTAGGGAGTTTCTAATGTTCAACGAGCCAGGTAATGAAGCTACATTTTGGGGGTTAAGGTTGTGCTAGATGGGAGAGCAGCAAGGAGTAGTAGTGCTAGGGGATCTGAGAAGATTGTAGGTTTTTGGTCATAGAGAAGGTGCCATTAGGGCTACTAATCAAGTCCACGCAGGTGGTGGGAGGTGTGGATGTGAGGAGGCAGTCTCTTATTTTGAGAATCATGTGTTCAATGGTCGCTGAAAGCGGTTTTGGGAGGGCAGTTCCAGATAATGAAGTTATTGAGGATATTCTTGGAGACCCAGGAGCTCCAGACATTGTCATTGTCGGAGGCAAGATCAAAGATGTAGCATGCGATGCTAGCTTTATTCCAGACAAGGAGCTCTTTGAAGCCAAGGCCACCCTCGTTAAGAGGATTGTAGAAATTTTTCCAAGCAACCAAGGATTGGTTACTGGAGTCTTTGCCAGACCAAAGGAAGGAGCCGATGATGCTTTGAGTTCTATCAATAATGGGGCGGGTAAGAGGAAAACTGAGCTTCAATAAGAGTGCATGGTAATGAGCGCGGAAGAGATGAGCTGCTTCCTTCCGGCATAGGAAAGGAGCTTAGCATTCCATAACTAGATTCTCATAGTAATGTTGGTGATAAGAGGTTGGTAGTCGATCAGCTTGAGCTTCCTCCTTCTAATGGGAACACCAAGGTAATGGAAGGGGGTTGCCTTTGTTGAAGAGAGTTTGATTAAGAATGAGGTCAAGTTCAGGATTATAAATGCGGGTTGGTTCACTAATCCTTGACATAACCATGGCGAAATTCTCTAATTTGTTTAAATCCAACTCCTCAAAAGATTTCACATTCTATCGAAATAGTGGTTCTATTTTAACCTTATGCGTGTAAATATATAAGGTCGGTAAATCTAGTAGAAAAGAATTTTACGATAAAAATATTATTATAATAAAAAGTTGCATGATTGTTAATATTCAATATAACATGTATTTATTTAACTATAAACTTGTTATACTTTTAAACAAACTAGTTTATAGTCATCGGCTTGCACGAGTATTTGTTAAGAAAGATTTGAAATTTACGTATGCTGATGAGATCTTTCCGTTCCCGAGGATATCCTATGAAATTGAAACATTAGTTTTATTTTATAGTCTCTCAACATAAGATCAAATATTAAAAAAATTTAAAAAGAAGGGATTGAATGGTTAAGTGAAATAAGAAAATGATTCCTTATCATACAAACGTGAGAGATTGATGAGCTCACCGCATGTAAACGAAGTTACTATAGTGCTTTTTCCGCAAATTTTAATTTAGAAAATAGCTTAGTTTAGAAGTTTTTTTTTTTTTTTTTTGATTATCCCACAAGTCGTCAAGTCTTACTATTTTTTATAATAAAATTTTAGGTTAAAATAAAGCTTTTTCAACAATTTTTTTTTTAATCAATCTTTACGTTATAATGATGTCAACCCAATTACTTTTTTAAAATCTAATTTTAGTTTAAAAATATTTATTAAATTAATTAGTAATTTAGTAAAAATATTATTTCGAAAAATTCGCCACACAACGTGAACCTCGCCTACTTTAGTAAAAATCCGAAGAACTATATACATTTAACCTATCAACACTTATTATATTAAGATTAACTTATTTGTAGAATATTTGGTATTTAAAGTTTTTAACCTGATTAACGTAAATTATTATAAAAAAAGATGGTTTATAATTGTGACGGAAGAGGTGAGTGGAAATAAAGTGTGGGAAAGAGTCGAGAATATGTGATCAAAATCTAATAACTCGAGTTAAAAAATGAAGCTTTCACAGGTGGTCTCTTAGAGTTGTACTCTGCACTGTTTTTACAAACATGTTCTCGTTGTTTATTCCTCGCTTTTGCTTGTCTGACACTTTCGTCGGTGCTATTCCTCTATCAACTTGTTGTAATCAAAGTTTTATTTTGATGTGTTTTTTTTTTAATGTTTTGGTTTCCTAATGACGGTTAGTTTGTCTACTGATTTAATCGGACTTTCGACCATTAGACGGTATGTCGTCGAGTGAATCTGACCGCTTTACTTTATCTAAAAATAAATTTTATAAAAAAAAAAAAAAGCGTGGGACACGTGGGGGCAAAGGCCACAGCTGTGTGGTGGAAAGTGGGGACACTTTCTTTGACCATTTTTTCCACGTTGTTTCCCCTTACTGTGCCAACAACCACAGACAGTGGGACCCACTACTTGTCAGTTTTTTTTTTTTTTTCTTTTTTTTGAAATTCCAAATTGTGTATAAACTTTATAACTTTATCGAAATATGTTCAAAACTTTTTCAATTTTAAGATATTATCCCCAAGCTTTACTTTATAAAATATCATCACAGTTTAAGGAAAAATAGTAATTGTCGTTTATTAGTTACTTTATAAAATATCACAATTAGTAGTCTCTTTATAATTTAATTTAATTTTATTTTTAGGGAGAAAATTGGAGAGGTTTAGATTGTATCATGGATATAAATAAAATTAATCTGACAAATTAATCTGACATAGTTTTTGTCCACCTATCATAATCTAGATAATTTTTTTTTAATTTTATTTTAGTTTAAAAGTAGAGAGTTAAGCGATACTTTATTAAATTTATTAATATAAAAAGTAGTGAAAAAACTTCGGTTAATTTTAGGGCGGAGATATATCTAACCCAACCGGTTAAACAAATACGGGATGCATGGCGATGGAATTCACAAATGTATGCGGTTACGGAACTCGTAACCGTAACTGTGGGTTACGGCTTTCGTAACCATGATGATTTTATTTGTGAATTCTAACAAAAAGTAAATAAAAAAAAGTGAAGAAAATTATCACGGTTACGGAACCCGTTACGGGTTCCGGATCCGCAATAATTTTCTTTGTGATTTTTAACCCAAAAAATAATAAAAAATCTGACACTGTCACGGTTACGGATCCCGTAACCGTGATGTAAGGAAAAAAAGACGGTGACGGGTTTCGTAACCGTCGTACGTTTACGAAATCCATCGTCGTGCCCGTAATACCCCTCAACAAATACAATGGTGAAAATTCGAATAATTTTGGTGATGAGTAATTGATGGGTCGTGGGGCTCCGCGACTATGAGTGTAGGTATAGCCACCTAAAACGTTACCCACCAACCCCAATCAACCCGTATTTTGAAAATCTCGTAATCAAACCTTCGAGTCTTCGACACCTCAGTTCGGCGAGCCTCCAACCACGTTTAACTGATGAGGTGAACACTTTACTATTTTGCCGCTCACTATCTTATCCACTCACTCACTTCTAATTTATTTTGATGGACGTTTGTTGTATGCAAACATTATTATGTTTGTCACATTGTTTTGTATTATTTGTAACTTTATTCGACAATTGTTTTTGTAATTTTAATTAATATTATGTGAATCAATATATTTAGCTTCATGTTAATTTTATAAATTTATTTTATACTTTCAAATTTCAATAAGCGAACGAAATTATACACACCCAGTTATCCCCGAATCGCTTAGTAAGTGACAAATAGGTGAATGACGGATAAAATATTATTTTTTTAAAATTTAAATTTGAATATATTCAATGATCAACTACAACATCGGTCACAATAATCCCATGACATTGAGATGAATGATAGGGCGGGTGGTGAAACGGGTAAGTAAAAGTTTAAATAAAAAAAAAAAGTCAATAAAAATGATAAATTCACCCATCAATTAAGGGTATGTTTACTTGTAACTTATTTTTGTTTCATTATAAATCTTGAGTTTAATTTTTATAAGTGTTTACTTAGGAATTATTTTATTTCTATAGGGGTTTATATGGGTTTATAAACCACTAAAAAATTTTTTTTTCAGACCAAGGTTATTTTTGCCTCCATGAGTTTATTTTTGTTTAAAACCCGATTTTGGCCTTGTGGTTTTCAATATTGATATTATTTATTCATTATTGGGTATTCAACGTTATTGTTCGGGTTTTTTAGGGACATAAGAGTCTTTTGTAGTAAAATAAACTCAACTCCAAGTAAACAACCTTATCTAGTTTATTTATATAAACCCATTAAGAAATAAACTTGAAAATCAGGGGTGTTATACGAGCCGAACGAGCCGAGCTTTAGCATGCTCAAGCTCGGCTCGTTTACAAACGAGACGAACCCGTGCCGAGCTTTTGACGAGCCGATCCCGAGTAGCTCGCCTAAAATAATGCTCATATAGTGTTATTTTAGCCGAACGAGCCGAGCTTTACCCGAACGAGCCGAGCTTTGACATGCTCAAACTCGGCTCGTTTATAAACGAGACGAGCCCGAGCCGAGCTTTTGACGAGCCGAACGCGAGCCGAGTCCGAGAAGCTTATCTCATGTATCAGCCCTATTGAAAATAAACTATAAACTCATATAAACTCCGAAAATAAACCTGCAAGTAAACAAGCCCGTTCATTCTCCTCTTATTTTAAACTAATTTTGTAAATAAATAAGAATAATAAAATCATGTTCTATTTATTTTAAAAAAAATTTTGTATCAGAAATTTCCATGAAATCTAAAGTTAGCAACGTGGCTTCACTATTTGCTTGCCAGAGCGATTTCATTTTCTGACATGTGGACATTCATGTTTTGACACGTCACTATATTATTATTTACCGTTTTCTTTCCATTCCTAGTTGGCGTTTGAAAATTTATGATAAAAATATAAACTTTAAAATAGATGTACCTTAGTAAAGTTTATAAAAGTCTATGTATATTACAAGAGTTTAAGTTTTTATTTTATAATATAAAAAATTTGATAATTTTTCAATTACATCAACTTTAATAAATTTCGTTTCCCTAAATATTCATCAATCTTATAAAAAAACTCGTTTAATCATATACTTATTTCAACCCCTCATTAATAAGTTTAAACTCTAGGTCTGATTCACTAATGATTTTCAAATAGTAGGGGTGGGCTTGAGACGGGATTGAAGTCATTTCAGTCTTGTCCCGACTATTTTACATGAGACGATCAGGAAGAGCCTTGGGTTTTTTTAGATTATCCCATCTGGTCCTATATATCCCGATTGGGATCTGAAGAGAACGAGATGGACCCAATCCCGCTTGCCCATAAATTTGTTTATTGGTTTTAAATTTTACACTTTATTAACAAAAAATATAAGTGTATCATTCTTAAAATGTAAAAATATTAGAGTTTACAAATATGCATGATGACATATTACACATCTAAATGAATTTGAGTCATTTGGACCATTTATCAATTTCAATTGTTTGACCAACATGATCTTTTAAAAATATATAAGCACAACTGTATGAAAACAATATGAGTGTATCAATATCAAAAATACTTAATACATTTATTGTGTTAAATTAAAAATTATATTATATACGGAACGGGACGAGCCTAGTGGGTTGAAGAAGTTAAGACCCATATTCCGTCCTAAATAGTTTTTAATGGGACAAAATCTTTTAATTTTGGATGAAATCTCGCCAGAACGGGACCGAAATTGTCGGAATTTGTGCCCACCCCTACCAAACAAACCCTTTGTTTTCGGAAGAAGAATATAAACTACTTTTTTATATATACAATAGGTAAGCAAACCGGGGACGATCAACGTCTATGCATCGTCCAACCTAAGCATCCTTGTAAATGAGGACGTTGATTTCACGGAGAATCACGTCGCTTGATGTACGGAAGTCGTGACCGTTGGCTGCGAGGTTATCGGCTACCTTATTGACTTTCTTGAACATGACTTAAATCTTGATAAAGAAATGAGCATGTAAGAAATGTTAAAATGTTCTATATGTCGATTTTATCGATATTCAGTTAGTGAACCGGTTAAAGATACTTCTAAATAGAAACTTAAACAATGTTAATTTATATTTTTAATGTTATATTATAACTAATTTCAATAGTTTAGTTAAGTGTTACCGGTTGAGATTATATGAATCAGGTGACGGGTAGATGACCTTGATCACCACCCGATCTATCACCCAAAATTGTCCAACTCACTCCACCCACCACCCGCTTAGGGTATCACCAGCATCTAACCTACCCACATCCCAAGTTTCCCAACAAGTGAAGCGGGTGAGATTTCGGATGTTCTACTCGTTATTTATAAATTTATAAAAAAATCAACTTTTTTTTTTAAGAAAATCAAAAGCATACATAAATCCAACTATAAATAGCATAAGATTATACATAATATCAAGTACAACACAGCAAGATCCAAAATAAATAAATTATACAAATCAATAATAAATATAAAATATATTAGAAAAAAAAATAAACTAGGAAAAAAAATATGGAGTTTAATTCAATATAAATTACATAGTAAGGAAATAAAGGCAAGATCTTAAACAAATTATACGAATCAATAATAAGAATCAAAATATATTTAGAATCAAAAGAAAATAAATTATAAAAAAATATTGAGTTTACTTCAATATAAATTACATAGTAAGTAAATAGAGGTAAAATTTTATAATATAAAAACTATAAATATTTTTTAAAAAATATTTTTAAGCGGGTGAATACGGATATGATGGATGGATGCACGATGGGTCGGATGACGGGTGGATGAGACGTTCACCCAGATCAAACCTGAGCCAACAGGCCCAACATCCACTTTCACCTGTTTGCTAACCGATTTTCACCCTATTTCGTTAGATCGGGTGACCATCGGATATGAAACTGCCATCCCTAACCGCCAGAAGGTATAGTGAACCTTTTACTTAATAATGTAAGAAGTCAGACTATTATTGTATGATGACTACTTAGTTTTTTTCATTAATAATAAAGCATAACTATATGAGTGAAATGTACCCAACCTCCTTCTCACCAAAACACTAGGAAAAGACCAAACCGAAGGGCATCAAACAAGAAAACATCATTAATTTAATATGAACATTTTATTATACATATATATATATGTTTAAGTTTTAAATGACAATCTTTTATTAAGAAAAATAATAATTATCAAAGCTCGATACAACTGGATCGTAGAGCGGGGATCGAACACACATACACGTTATGCGGTTATGCTCAAGCCCCACACATAAATCCAACGAGATTTCATTTTAAAACCAGTTGACAATTGAAGGAGTAACACTAACCTTCTCTACCAGATTCGAAATATCCTGCAAAAACTTATTAACCCGACAATAATAGTTTATTCAATAAATTTTCAAAATATACATAACAAAGAAGGTTTTATATATAAATACACAAAAATATTATACAATGTCATTGATTATACTATATTTGATACACTGTCTTATATACAACAAATGGTAATCATATTATTATTATGAAATGTTATCAAGAAAATAAATAAAACCATACATTCTATATCACATGTACCTAATTAATACAACAAATCAAATGTTATCAAGAAAATAAATAAAACGAATCATATATTCATATCATATTTTTGTTAGTAGAAATAAATATTAATAATATATTTGCCCTTATCCAAATCTAAAATCATAAATGATATTAAAGAATACAACTAATTATGACAAACCATACATTCTATATCTTCTATGAATTCTATCTTAATATTAGCTGACTAGCTACAAGCCATCCTAATTTTATTTATTTATTTTTCAAATTTATATTTTAAGAATGTAATTCATAAATTGTATTTGTACATATTATAAAGTATTTGTCTTTTATAATACATGAATATAGACTAAAAATTAAAATTTTGTTAAATCTAACTTTTTAATCTCATTTTTGATTACTTTCTTAAAATTTCTAATTTTTTTTTTCCATATCAAGACTTTTAATTTATATTTTAAATAATTTTGAAACCTATAACACATTTTAAACTCATTTATTTAATTTAATC
>BSUD01000001.1:937030-990385 GCA_033239045.1 Fagopyrum esculentum
CACATTTTAAACTCATTTATTTAATTTAATCCTAATTATTTCTATAATATCTTCTAAACTAAACTTTTAATTTTTATATCTCTTTGTGACATATTTAAAAAAAAAAAAAAATACAAACTTTAAAAATTACTATTTGATGCACAAACTATTTCACATTAAACCAGTTTTGATACGGGGTGAAAATCTAGTCAAATCTTATTACAAAAATCGCCCACATATTTTTAAATCACACAAAATGACCCTACATTTTTATTTTCTTTAAAAAATCACCCATTTTATTTTTGTATACTTAACAAATTAGGTAAAAAAAAGTTACTCATCACTTTATTTTTAATATTTAAGGTAGTTTATTCATTAAAAAAATTAAGAAGTTTTAAAAATAAAAGTTTGGTTAATAGAACCATGTTTGGTGCCATTATTGTTTTATGGGTGTAGTTTGAGGAAATAATCCATATTTGTAGGTAAAATTTAACGAAAGAATATAATACTAATTTGCAAATTTGTGTAATTTGTAATTTTAAAATTAATATATTTAACGTAAATTTGCGGAAAAAAAATTCTACATTTCACGTTTAAATTTTGAAAATTCAAAAATCAGTCTTATTTTATACCAAAAAATTGTGGGAATGTCACCAATTATGAGTCTTTTAACCAAAATTTTATTATTAAAGTGTTCAAACTTCTCAATCATTCTTATAGTTATATTTCAAAATAAATGGCCTAAAATATTTAAGAATAAATCCATAAATAACCTTTATTATATAAAAATTATATGGGTGTTTTGTGAAAGAAAATATAATCTAGGGGTAATTTTGTGTGTTTTAAAAAGTTTTGGGCGATTTTTGTAATAAAATTGTCTATAACTTCACCCCGTATAAAAATTGATTTAATGTGAAATAATCTGTATATCAACTAGTTATTTTAAAATTTGTATTATTTTTTGTTCATATATCATAGTTGATAATTTTTTCAAAAAAATAAAGAGCAATATTAGTAAAAATATGTTTTTACTAAAAATAGAAATGTGATTTTTTTTTGGAAGTATAAGAAATATTTTTAGGAAAATTATTTCAATGGAATATTTAAGGATGGAAATATTTTGTAAGATATAAATCAATATGTTTATTACAAAGTTATCTTCATAAAAAGACCATAATAATCGTCATTTGTCGTATCTCGAGAAGTCTAGAGACTTCAATATCGTAAATCTCGCGAGATATTCAATTTTCACGAGAAATTGAATTCAGTTGAGAAAAAAATATAATAATGAAAAAATCAAGCAAAATAGGGAAGTTGCGAATAGAGATTGCGTTATATGAACAATATATATATCTTTTGGGTCTATGAATGTCAATTATAGTTCTGAGTCAAATCACAGTCATCGTCTCTATCGATCTCTTCTTCGTTTGATTTATATAGAGCAGCTCTCGCGATCTGTTGAGGTGTGTAAGCAACAATGGTGGCTGATAAAGAATGGTCTATTTCAAACCTCGATTGCTTTCTGCGTTGCTCAACTCCGGTTGTTCGTTCTCAGTTTCTCTCCAAGGTTGTTCTTGATTCTAGTTTTTTGTTTTGATTTTGTTCGTTGTTGAAATTGATCTTATGGGTTTTGAATTGCAGTCTGAGATGAGGAATTTGAACAAACTTTGGCATCCATGGGAGATGGAGAAAATGGAGTGTTTTAAATTGAGTGATCTGTGGAATTGCTATGATGAATGGAGTGTTTATGGTGCTGGTGTTCCTATTTCCGTTGATGGTACAAGTGAAACGCTTGTTCAGTACTATGTTCCTTACCTGTCTGCTCTTCAGATCTTTACTAGTAGTCCTCCTCCTAACAGTTTCAGGTACGTTTTTTCCCCAATTTCTTTGATAATAGACTTTTAGCTGATGTGAATTGATGACTCTGCTGAATATATTATAGTCTGTGTTAGAAAATGCAGTTCAGTTACTTCAGTTAGGGTATAGTTATGGTTTCAGAAGTTGTGTTGGTGATGAAATGATGTGGTTTTGTTGGTTTGATTCAGGGAGGATACTGATTCAGGTGATGGTGAGTCATGGTCCGATGAGAGCGAAAGCGATAAGTTATCCTCGAGATGGGATGGATGGTCATCGGAGGAAGGCGGATCGGAACAGGAGAATCTTTGGCAGCAGAATAGCAAATTGGGTTACCTTTACTGTCAGTACTTTGAAAGATCAACTCCTTACACCAGAGTTCCTCTCAAGGATAAGGTAGTAATTTGATCCTTTCATTTTGCTTGTGATTCAACAATTCAATTGGGATTGTTCAAGAATGTATGTTTATATCAGGTTTGATTTTGATGCTTTGGACCTTAGAAGTATATCCGAATCAATAATCAGTATTCATGATCTGAATTTTGGAAGCACATAACAGTTTATCAGTATAATAGTGCACACATAGTGACAGATATGAATCAGCATCTTTTAAGAATATTCTGGAACTTTGGAGTTCAGTTCATAACATACCAAATGTAGTTCTGCTACTTCTTATCAGTTGATTCATTCTGTCATCTTACTATGGTTACATTTTTTTCCTATTCTGCCATGGAAAAAGCCGAGGATAGTTAATAGACCGACTTGGAATCATATATTAGCGTTTTTTATGCTGAATGTGACAGTACTAATTGCTTCTGTTTACATATCAATTTACTGATTTAGAACTGATGTATTCATTTTGTGTCTTTTCATTATCTCTTCTTCCAGATCACCAGCCTAGCTGAAAGACACCCCGGATTAATGTCGCTAAAGAGCGTTGATCTCTCACCGGCTAGTTGGATGGCGGTGTCATGGTATAATTTTCTTCTGATCTGTCCTTGTCTCTTAGACTTTGTCTTCCATAGTGGCCCAAGAAGCAAATGCTATCTACATATATAAATTGAGTAGATATTTGATTGTCATGTGTGTGGGCCTCTTGCTCTAAACCACAATTAGATTAATCATTAATCTGTAATTAACTTGTTTTACAATGTGGTAATCATTCCTGGAATTGTCATTTAATATGGCTGAATAATTCAGGTACCCAATATATTCTATTCCCATGGGAAAATCCATTAAGGACTTATCCACATGTTTCCTTACCTACCACACTCTTTCATCCTCCTTTCAAGGTATGATGACTTATGCATTTAGTTGCAATACATATATGCAATACTTATCTTTTATTTATGTATTTACTTTTTTTTTTTTTTTTCCGGTTAGATATGGACCTTGAGGATGATATAGATGGGACTGGAGCATGGACCAAGAGAAAAGAAGGGGAAGGAATTCCTCTTTCACCTTTTGCTCTGGCCACACACAAGATGCAAGGCAACTTGTGGGTGTCGGGTAGGGGAGGCGAGGACCAGGATAGGCTCGCAACCTTTTTAGGCGTGGCAGATTCATGGCTTAAACAACTCGGGGTCCAACATCATGACTTTAACTTCTTCACAGGTATCCGGTATGGGTAAACCGAAAGAAAGGATACACATCCTCCTATCAGTTTCTTGTGAGGTCATAACCCTTTTCGTCTAGAGAACTAATTTCGCATACTATGCCTTTTATGAGCTTATGTGTTTACTTGTTGTTGGCCGGAAAGGCATGGACCCTTTGCAGAGAGATTAGTACTAGTTTGGTTTATGCACCCTACCCAAAAACTCTAGTAAAAGGGTCTCAAAGTGGATGATAGTTCTCTCCCAAACTTTGAGCCATTTTGATTTTGAGACTTGCAAAAAAATGTTATGTTTTCATTAGGGTTCTTGTTTATACCTTTGCTCTTTTGGTTTGTGAAGTAGAAAAGTTGGAAATGGATATCCTTAGATGAATGTATATAGTGAAAGAACAAAGTATGAGCTTTCTATAAGCACTTGTGGAGTTGCTTGTCTTTGTCCATTTCTTTGTCTTTATTGACTTTTGCTTCCATTTTGTGGTCTATATTCTCCTAATTTGTCATGAATGAATCCATAAAATCTGCTTTTTGGTAAGCTTTTTCTTAATTTTGTCCTTTTTCTTGTTTGTTTTGTTATAATATTTGCAATTATATTTTTCATAAAATTTGAGTGGTGTGGTCCTACAAACCAGGGAAATGACTTGTTTGAAATCGCTAAAAATCATGTTTGTTCAGCGATTAGAATGTGCATCGGGACAAACTTATGAACAAAATCGATAATATTTTACAACATAAGAGTTCATAGTCGTTGATCAAATGATCAATGGTTTATATGTAAGTTTGTTTTGTACCTGAACTTTTTGCCTACAAACTAGGGCATTTGCATTTAACATTCTGCTCCTAAACTCTTGAGAAATCCTATATTAGCCTATACAGTACAACAAATGGAAGATCAATTCAATTTCTATCTATATCACACCTTCATTGTCTTCTTAACTTGGGTTTGTTATAAACTTAACGATTATCGCCTTTAGTACGTAGAAGGCTATCGGTTAAGGAGATTGTATGCGGGTAGATCGTATATCCGATGGACATCTTCCAAGCATAGTTCCCTTGATAATTGTGTTTTCGTTGCCCTAAGAACATCCTGTAAGTAAAAATCAAGATAGAAAGATCATAATCGCATCAAATGATCAAAGATTTCGATGAAGGATTCGAATCTACGAAGGAGAGAGGAGAGATTACATTGAATTCCATATATGAAGCATGCATTGCAAGCCATTGTGCATCTAACATCACAAAAGCAACACAAAACATAATGTCAAAGGCTTCTTCATTGTCTGCAATTTCACAACAAGTGTAAGAGAAAATATCAATACAAAAAATATGCGCATGACAAGAAATGACATAACCTGATTCTTAATAAAAGGTGTTGTCGGAATAGTTTATGTTTTGAAATGACCCAAAATCTCATTTTTCATTCCTGATTCCTCGAATCAATACCAAACGAACTCTAAGTAGGTAAAAAAGCGAAACTCCCTTACCTTTTAATAACTTGAGAAAATTGACTCCCGGACGAGTCCTTGGCTTCACTACAACAAGATCAAGACACCATTACGAAAATCGCGTAAATAGCCATAACAATCGCGTTCTATTGCAAGAGACTCGGAAAATTGCATCTTACAAGCAACTCTAGTGTTCTACCATAGTTGATTGTAATCACAAACCTGATAGCAACTCTAACATCTGAAGCAACATAAACGTCACGTTTATACCAGCAACCGCGAATGGGTACTCCCATGTCGCTCTCATCCCGTCTTCCTTGAACAATAGCCTTCGAAACGAATCCTTCAATTCGAATGCACTTCTAGTTTAGTTAATATTAATCCATCTCAAGTTCATCCAACAAAAGAAGAAAAGATAAGAAAATCATGCATAGACATGAAAACAAGCTAGCTTACTGGATAGTTTCTTGCAAAATAGAGCAAATTCTCGAGTGAGATGAAACCGCAACCCCTGTCCATAATGTGTTAGTTCTAACATTATGAGGAAATACACGACGATTATATGATCTGAGCTACTCGAGTTTGTTTATTCACTAAACAAGACCAATATGAGCATATTTTAAGCTCAATAAAACCTAGGCTCGTTTGTCTTGAATAGCAAGCATAATGATGACTACACGAGTCAATATCCAGTAGGGTTTTCGGAGTTGAAATAGCTCGGGTCAAGCTTGTTTACTTACTAAACAAGCAAAGTATCAGCTCATTTTTAATCCCGGTTAAATTTCGGTTCGGCTTAAATAACAACTTCGGCATATTTGTTATACGTAGACCCAACTACTCAAATTCAACTATAGCTCAAGCCGAGTATGAACAAAATCTAAACGAGCTGATCAACTCGTTTAGAATGTGATCGTACTCGGCTTGCTCGGATTGAATAACGGCCCTAGAAATACGTGAAAAGAATCATACCTGAAATCTGTTGCTGGATTAGTACCTTGCCATCCCATATCTTTCCACTGCTCGGAAATCAAGCCTTCAAGTTGTATATTAGGAAAACTAGCATGCCACAATATTCTAAGTGCCTCCTGCAAAACAAATGCAAGAACATTTGTCATGCAACATTACAAACTATAACATAATGCAACAACAAACTAGTGCAATGAAGGGAGAAAGAAGCAACATAGATATACTTGATGATCAAGACTACTTTGATCAAACGGAACATGCGCTCGTTCTTGTAGCCACTTGAGCCTTTCTTCCTACAATAATGAACCGTAAAAGCGTTATGAGTTGAAGATATGAGATAGCGAGTTCAAACTCGTTCACTTTCTAACAAACTGAACATAACGAGTTGAAGATAGGTATATCAAAGCTCTGCTTGTTTGGTTCATATAACAACCCTAATAGATGAATCAATACTCATAGGTCGTTACAAGAGTTGAAGATAGGATGTACTGATTGATCGGTTTATTTCACAAATACCGAGGCCGAACTCGTTCACTTTCTAAAAAAAACCGAGTACGAAAACATATTAAAGTTCGGAGATAGAATTTAGGTTCAACTCGATTTTAAAGAGTTGAAGATAACTAGGTATATCAAAGCTCTGCTCGTTTGGTTCATATAACAACTCCAATAGATGAGTCAATAACCAAAGCTCTGCTCGTTCACTTTCTAAACAAACTGAGTATGAAAACTTATTAAAGTTTGAATAACATTTAGGTTCAAGTCGATTCTAAACGAGTTGAAAATAGACATACCAAAGCTCTGGTCGTTCAGTTCATATAACTACCCTAACAATGACTAAATGAATCAATAGGCAATAGGTTGTTATAAGCAAAAACTCGGATCTAGCTTGTTCACTTGACTAAACAAGTTGAGTCTTAAACGATTAAAATTTAGATTCGGCTCAAACTCGTTTTGATTATAAACGAGTTAAACATGAACATATTAAAAATCTACTCGAATAACTCTTCGCCTTTACCTGAATAGGACACAAAGTATACACGAGAAACTTTTCGGCTATGCTACGTCTAAGGCCGGCAAGAGCGATTATTCCGCTAATCCATGTTCGTGGTCCAACCATGGCAGTAGCTACACAAACGTAAAACACCATTAATCAGAAAACAACATATATACAACAATATCCGAGGGCTCGGCTCGGGCTTAGTCACTAACTTAAAATCCGACTATGAACACATTTTAACGTCAATTAAAGTTTGAGTTTGGCTTAATTAACCTTAACACGAGCATACCAAAACTATGCTAGTTGGACTCAAATACTTAATGATGACGAGATGAGTGTTGTCATATGAGTTGAGCTACTTAAGCTTGACTCGAGATCGTTCACTTAGCAACGTGCCTTCTATTTAAAGAACATTGATAGGATGTAATCTAAGAATGTAGCAATTTCCTATTGTCAACTTTTCTTATAATCATTCCGGGACCAAATAACACGTCCAGTAAATCACATACAAGCACACGGGTTCCATCCTAAAATCAATTGACAATAGGAGGAGTAACCCTAAAACTTATATGTTAAACGATATTGTCGATGTGAGATTTTCCTTAAATCTCAACACCTATGTAACATCAAAGAAAACCGGGTAACAAATTGCGAAAAAGGCGATCCACTCTCTCGAAAGTCAATCCATTGATGGTAAACAAGAACAATGATTCACAAATTTCACTAGCCAAGATATTGAAAACACATTTGTTGGCATTTTGATAAGATATGATCCAAGAATCTATACTCACAGAAGCATTGAGATAGCTGACATAATATACGAGCAGATTCGTTTGTATGTACTAACGTTTCGTTGCTCGTCTTCTTCTTCCAGTGTTGCTCATCTTCTTGAACCTACATTACAATTAGTTAATGCTATAGAACATCATCAAACCATTGTGTTCATCTTCACGCAAGAACAACGATCAGAAGGAAACGAAAACGAGGAGGCCATTTCCGGGGTTTATAGCTTACTTCGCAACGAGAACAACGAGAAGGAATGCATTGCCTACGCTTGGATCTCATTAGAACACAAACCAAAGCTCAATGCTTGATGAATTAGGTTCATGTAATGAACATTTTTATTTTCTAACACATAAAAGGCAATGTCATGTGGCAAAAGATGGGGAGGAAAAGTATAAAGCAAATGATTGCACCTAACCCATGCTTTAATGTCTCAATTTCAAACATATTCATCATTCTTATTCTTCTGTCGCCATGTTCATCATCTCAAATTAGATAAGTCAAGGCAAGAATGATCATTATCATTTCATTAGATGCATAAATGAAGATTATGATATAATCAATCAAGAAAAGGAAAGATGAAAGCTTTTTTGTGAGAAAATTACCTAATTTGGTTGTTGAGGAAGGGAAATCGATAGGTGGATGTGGCGGAGGAGCCGGTGGTTGTGGCGGTGGTGGAAGAACAGAAGAGAAGGGTTAATGGTGGAAGCAATGTGCATTTGAGATTCTGAGAGGTTAGGGATGGAGAGAGGATAGATTTCAAGGTTGAGACTCATTTTTGCAGGTGTATGCATTGAGGGTCATTCATACATTTGTTTCAAGAAAGTGTATTTATAGGTAAAAGTCTTATTATCTTAGCTTAATTGCCATATTTGATTATAAGAAAAATGAAAAAAAGGCTTGATAATGGTCCAATTCGACTATGGTTATAACGATTTGAAAATTAATGATATAATGATTGGATTTAGGGATGACAGCGGATCAGGTTATGGGTGGATGACTCAAACCGCCACCCGATCCGTCAGCGACATGTCATCCGTCTAGACTCTCATCTGCATCCAATTCACTTGTATATAATACATGAAGCGGGTGGATTGACTGAGATTTTGGATAATGTTCACAAACTTAAAGATTCTGGAAAACTGAAATGCGTTTAACAATAGGATCAACCGAACGAGGAGTGGACATGAAGAAGAACAAAGATGGTGGCTATGGAGATTTGAGATTCCGAAGAGAAGAGTAGCAGCCGAGCCGGAGAAAGGTGACTAAAGCGATTGAACACTCAAATTTCGCGAACGATTGAGGGTGAACGAGCTATAAAAATTCTAGGTTTTAGTTTTTATATTTCGAAAAAGGATAAAATTATGAAATATAACAAAAACTGAAAATATAACATATTAAAAAAAGTTTTTACATGGGTGGATACATGTCCGATGAGTGGATTGATGACATATTGGGTGACGGATGGATGTAATGTTCATTTTAGACCTAATGTTCACTCAAGCGAATACATATTTAACAATTCTTACAATCCCCTGTAATGACTATGTACTTAAAATTAGGGTTGAGAAAAAATCGGTTTGCACTACGAGCCATCATTTTTATTTTTCCGGTGGTCTAAAACCGACCGGTTTCGATATTAACTGAGTTTATGTTCAAAAAAAATATATGAAAAAACATAAAAATTAAGATCCCTAAAAACAACTATTGAACTTTGCTTGTAAACCATCTTTAGTTATTTGGTAAAATCTTAAGAATTTTACAAAATTAAGCAAATTACTTCATACAATATATAGTCATTTGAATAATAGATGAACTTATTCTTCATTAAGAATTGTTAAGTTTTCTTACATATATCGACTCCAAACAACGTGGAGGGCACATGTCCGTAGAATCTACACAAGTTCACGAATTTTATCCTAAATCAAATGGTAATAAGATGAACACATTCTTCTCTACGTCTCAACACAAATCATAAGCATAGAAGAAACAAAATTAAAACTATTTGATCACATAACTACACAAGAAACACTTTGATTACAAAGGATAGTTAGATCTATTATACAAGCCATGCTTTTCAGAAGAACAAAACGCATGCCTACATATAGCAAGAAAAGCTCTTGTATCATGTCAACTTAGTTAATACACATTGAAACAAACTCGTATATGATTCTCAAGGAACAGGAAAAGACTTGTTCCTACACATACATTTGTAAGCCATGGGACAAGTTTCGGCTTCTTCGAGCGTCGCGCACACAAAGCTCACCATGACTAGCCTACATGGGAAGCAAGACCCACAAGCATGAGAGCAATCCGGCAAGCTTGAACCAGCCACTTGGAGGGTGTCGGGTTTCGTTCCGGGTTTCTTACTCGTAACGGGCCTTCTCGTTCGACCGTATGATTCCGGGTTTATTGTGGCTCCAATGCTTCCTTCCATTGTTGGATTTTGGTGGTGGTGATTGTGTCCTCCATCTGTGAAATATTTGACATAGTTGTGAGTTTTCAAGAAGTATTTTTTATTTCAAATTTATGAACACAAAAAATGATCAACAAAGTATGTTGTTTCAAGAAACCTAGTTTTATATAAGTATAAAATCTTAAAATTAATTTAGGGTTGTTATTTGAGTTGAGCTCGAGTATCTCGATTGGTATAACAACCCTAATGAAAAATGACTCGTTTAACCATCATTAGGGTCATTAATCGACTTAAACAAGCCGAGTTAGTTCATTTTAAATCGAGCCGAACATAAACACATGCTTGCACTCAGCTCGTTTAGTAAATGAACGTGTGCTCATACATCAAACCTATAAACCGCCATGCACATAGATGTAAACCTAAGTTATAAAGAGAGCAAGAGTCGTGTACATACGAGAGCGAACGCGGCCTATACGTCTCGAAGAAGCCATAGAAGGAAGATCAAGGAAGACAAATACAAGAAGCAAAACAAGAACCATAACACCAGTAGATAAGCTCTTCATCTTCCTCAATAACTTTCTCCCCAAAAGCAAACCCTAATCTTTCGAAAAGTACCAATTACTCAACATGAAACTGTAATATTTATACAATGAAGAACCAGAAGAGGTGGTAGTGATGACAATGGAGGTGAGAATTGAAGCGGATCACACGAGAAGCGAGGGGCGAGACTCGTCACAAGAAAGCGTAACGTATAGGTGTATTGTAGTATAGCTCACAGCTCACAAGAGATCGAAGGGAAGAAGTAAGTATAACAAGTGAAGAATGTGATGCAATTATGCAAATGGTTGGCTATTTATATAATGGGTTTTTTTGTTTGTTGTATTTGTAGCGGGAAATGAGTATCAAAGTATGAAATTTTGGGAGGAAAATTTGAGTTTTGGAAAGCTTGCAATTTACGTGATTTTCTGACGAAAACATGATTTCATCTGATCAATAAATGTACAGTGTAATATTGTGGGGTAGTAAAGATTCAAATTTCGAAAGAATTGACATGGAATTAAGGTTTTTGTGTGTGAGTAGTTGCAGAGAGAGCAGATGATCAGTGTAGGCTAATAAATACGCAGAGGGTATTGGATTTTCGTTGTGAGTGACATTAATGCACAATCTCTCTTCAATTTCATCGGTTGATATGGCTGATACATGAGATAAGTTACTCGGGATCGGCTTGTGTTTAACAAACAGAGAGTTTGAAATAATTGCTGCTTAATTTTATTGAACATACAGAAGAGTATATATACAGAAGAGTAAGCTAGGGTTTCAGCATAATGGGCTGAGGCTATTAAGTACATGTATTAGTGGGCCTAATTACACAGCAGGCCTAATTACAAAGCTCCTGTTAATACCCCCCAGCAAGGTCATGGACGGTTACGTACTTGAAGCTTGAACCTTAGATCGATGAACCGCGACGTCCCGAAAGGTTTGGTGAAGATATCCGCTGTTTGGGCGACGGAGGAGACATGGCGGACCACCAGATTGCCGCTCTCAACCTGTTCCCGTACAAAGAAATAGTCAAGTTGTATGTGTTTCGATCTCGGGCCAACGACGGGGTTTGCTGTCATGAATGTGGCGCCTACATTATCACACAATAAGAGTGGTGGAGCAGAGAGTGGAAGCCGTAGCTCACGTAATAAATGACCAATCCACATCAATTCAGCCGTAGTATAGGCAAGAGCTCGATATTCAGCTTCCGTACTTGAACGAGCCACAACTTTCTGTTTTCTCGAGGTCCAACTAATGAGGTTTGAACCAAGGTATATTGCAAATCCATATTGGGAACGAAAGTCCGTCGGGTCTGATTTCCAACCTGCATCTGAGTATGCGGTAATGTGTGTTGTGGAGGAAGGTTGAATGTCGAGACCAAAGGACGAGGTACCTTGAAGATAGCGAAGAATTCGCTTAACAGCCTGCCAATGGGGAAGACGTGGAGCATGCATAAATTGACATACCCGGTTGACGGCATATGTGATCTCAGGACGCGTGATTGTAATGTACTGGAGTGCCCCGACAGTTTGCCGATAGAGCTTGGGATCGGCGAATGGGTCGCCGTCATGGGTGAGGCGAGACAAGGAGTCGGCGGGGGACCTAATGGGTTTGCTGTCAGCCATTTTTGTGCGTTTGAGGACATCACTAATGTATTTTGATTGGGATAAGTGGATGCCAGCTTGGTGTTGGAACACATGAATTCCAAGGAAAAATGTGAGAGGGCCTAAATCACGTATAGAGAAAGCGGAATGCAGACGGGTAATGATTTTTGAAACAACGGTGTTGTCGGAGCCGGTGATGATAAGGTCGTCAACATAGGCAAGGGCGTATATGGTCACAGTGGAAGAGTGGTATACGAACAATGAAGTGTCCGATTGACAGGCATGAAAGTGGTGGGCGGTGAAGAAGGCTTTTAGTTTGGTGAACCAAGCACGAGGAGCTTGTTTGAGACCGTACAATGCTTTACGAAGTCGGCATACATAGCTTGGTCGGGTGGGGTCAATGAAGCCGGGCGGTTGTTCCATGTGAACGGTCTCAGTAAGGTCACCGTTAAGGAAGGCGTTATTGACATCTAATTGGCGAATATCCCATTTGCGTGTTACCGCTAAGGATAGAACGAGGCGGACGGTGGTGGGTTTGATAACGGGACTGAATGTGTCGAAGTAATCAACGCCTTCTTCTTGATGGAAACCTTTGGCGACAAGCCGAGCTTTATATCGTTGGAGGGAACCGTCTGCATTTGTTTTTATCCTGAAAATCCACTTACAACCAACCAGATTAGTGTCACAAGAGCGGGGAACAAGTTCCCAAGTGTTATTTCGCATAAGAGCATTATATTCTTCTTGCATCGCATGCTGCCATTCGGGTATTTTTGAGGCTTGGAGAAAAGTGGATGGTTCGGAGAGAGGTTGGTGTGTGGTATTGTGACATTGGTAGTCTCGTAGGTACGGTGGGGGTGCTGTGGAGCGGTTGCTGCGGCGGTGTGTTGGGGGAGGTGGTGGGGGTGGTGTGGGTGAGGCCGAGGTGCTAGACGGTGGTGAGGGTGTAGTTGGTTGAGATGATGGTTGAGCTAGTTGTGTGTTGCTATTGGCGGCAATGTCAAGTAGGGTGGAAGGTAAGGGGTTGGACGTGTTGGTGATGGTAGGGGTCTGTGCTGTAGTGAGATCAAGGTAAGGGAAGTTGGTTTCATCAAACGCGACGTGACGAGCTATGTACAACCTGGAAGTAGAGACATGATAGCACAAGTAGCCTTTGTGTTTTGAACTATATCCGAGAAAGAGACAAGGAAGAGACCGAAAGTCCATTTTATTTTTGTTGTAGGGTCGGAGGAAGGGATAACATAAGCAACCAAACACTTTTAGGAATGAGTAGTCGGGAATTTTGTTAAATAGAATTTGGTATGGTGATTTCATGGCGGGAGTGGGAGTAGTGGTACGGTTGTGGAGAAAAGTGGCGGTGTTAAATGCATGTTCCCAAAAAACCGTAGGAAGGGAGGCTTGTGCGAGAAGAGCAAGACCCTTTTCAACTATGACTCGATTTCTACGTTCGGCGGCACCATTTTGTTCTTGTGTGTAAGGACATGAGATTCTATGGGTAATGCCTAAGGCGGTGAAGGTGGAGGCGAGAGTGGTAAATTCGCCACCACCATCGGTTTGACACGAGCGAATGGTAGCATTAAATTGAGTGCGCACCATTTGATGGAAGGCAATGAATATGTCGCGAACCTGAGATTTGTGAGACATGAAATAAATCCAAATGAATTTTGTTGCGTCATCAATAAAGAAGACAAAATAACGAGATCCATTGAGGGATAACACGGGAGAAGGTCCCCAAACATCCGAATAAATCAAATCAAAGGGTTCAGAAGAAGTAATATGACTAGTGGGAAGGTGTTTACGACAACTTTTTCCTAGTTGACAAGCTCCACAAATCGGAGGGAGTTTATTGTTGGACACTGGAAGATTGAAAGATGAAACAATGTTACGAAGAATTGAAACATGAGGATGAGCTAGGCGACGGTGCCATCCTTCCAAGGTTGTACGAGAGCTCAACGACGCACTAGGTGGTGTGGTGGTATCGGTTGGAAGGAGTCGGTAGAGGCCCCGATCAAGTGTGCCCTGAAGAAGTGTTTGTCCCTGCATGGTCTTAACAAGACAGTGAGTTGGAAAGAATATCATATATGCATTGTTATCTTTTGTGAGTTTCGAAACACTGAGTAGGCTCTTTGTAATTGAAGGCACATGAAGTATGTTAGATAAGGCAATGGTAGCATGCGACGAAGTTAAATATGAAGTGCCAATATTTGAAATAGACAAATGGTTACCGTTTCCCACTTGAAGTCGATCTTTACCGGTGTAAGGGTCTGAAACTTGAAGTTGATCGAATTGGGAAGTGACATGATCCGTGGCTCCGGTGTCGAACTACCATGACGGGTCGACAACTGAGGATGGAGACTGCATGTGTGTCATGTGTGCAGCACGTTGCGGATTAGTAGGAGTTGCCGACGGACCTCGACGTCGAGGCGGATAATCAACCTCGTTGAGACGATTCCAGCAGTTCAAGGCCCGATGGTTTGTTTGTCCACAAATTTGACATGGAACGAGGGGACGATGATTGCCCTGTTGCGAGCCCCTGTCAGAGTTGGAAGACCCCCGATCAGGTCGATCAGTCGATTGCTGACCACCGTTGTTGGAACGATAGGGTGGCCGGTCTCCACGGTTTGGACCGGACTGCTGACGAGTATTCCGATTGGTGTAGTTGGCAGTTGGGGAAGCTGGAAGTTGGGATGGTGTATTAGCAGCAGGTAACATAGTGCTTGATGACTCACGAAGAAGTCGTTCCTCCTCTTGAAGAAGAAGGCCACCTAGATCATCAATGCACGGATCATCGGTTTTCATCATATAGGCCGTGATGAATGGACCATATGAGGAGTCTAGCCCATGGAGAATGTAAGAAGATAAATCCTCGGTGGAAACAATATAAAGGCTGTCGGCAAGAGCATCAGAAATAGCCCTCTTTTTCTCAATATACTCGCTCATAGAGAGCGATCCTTTCTGAAGTGTTTGTAACTGTTGCTTGAGAGCCATGCGGCGAGCGCGAGTTTGCGATTGATAGGATTTTTGTAGTGTGGACCACGCATCAAACGCAGTCGACGAGCGTGCCACAAGGGCTAGAGGACGCTCAGTGAGAGTGAGACGGATCCATAAGAGGACGAGCCTATCCCTTTTTCGCCAAGCGATGAATTCAGGATTGGGTTGTAGGGCAGCGTTTTCCTGAGCAGGGAGAGTTTCGGTTGGAGTTGTGTTTTTCGCAATGAAGGAGTCAAGGTCGAATGCTTCTAGGGCAGATTGGACGGTTGTTTTCCAGAGATAGTAGTTGTGTGCATCGAGTTTGACATTGATTGGCGGAAGTTGAAAGTTAATGGCAGAGGAGTTTGCAGCGGCAAGAATGGAGTTGGAGTTTGGAGCGTTGGCCATTGGGGAGTGTTTTGGGAGACGGCACAGAGAAAATTGGTGTTTAACCTAATTACTGCTCTGATACCATAACAAACAGAGAGTTTGAAATAATTGCTGCTTAATTTTATTGAACATACAGAAGAGTATATATACAGAAGAGTAAGCTAGGGTTTCAGCATAATGGGCTGAGGCTATTAAGTACATGTATTAGTGGGCCTAATTACACAGCAGGCCTAATTACAAAGCTCCTGTTAATAGTGTTCGGCTAGTTAGAAGCTCGACTCGTTTATAAACTAGTCGAGTTTGAGCATGTTAATGCTTGACTCGTTCGAGTAAAGTTTGACTCGTTCGGCTAAAATAAGACTATATGAGCATTATTTAGACGAGCTAATCGGACTCATCTCGTCAAAAGCTCGGGCTCGGCTCGTATAACACCCCTATCGGTTGGCAAGATTTTTTTTTGTAAAAGTTTAATTTCATTAGGTTTGGTGCACAGATATAACCTACAGTGCATATTTATTCGGTTTGTGAGCCTCAATGGCCGGTTTGTGAGCATCAATGGCCGGTTCGGCTAAAATAACACTATATGAGCATTATTTATTCGGTTTGTGAGCCTCAATGGCCGGTTCACGGACCTGAAAATACTTACGAGTGAGGCTCTCCTATAACAATGCAGATTTTAGATCTGTTCATATCCGGATCTTGACCGGGCTTGTAAAATATTGAGTCCGCTTAGCTGGACCCGCGCTAGGCCCGGCTACTGGGCCTGTGATGGGTGCCGTACTTGTCCGGGCGGGCGAGCCGGGCTCACGGTACCCGTTTTTCTTTTTTTTAAAAAAAAAAAATATTATAAAAAATGTATTAAATTTAATTTTGTAAAAAATAAATTATATTTAAAATATTTTATATAAAATGTATCAAATTTATTATGATTATATTATATATTTTATATCAATACTTAATATTTATAATAATTATAATATAAAAATCTAATATTTATTTGTGAAATTGGTATTGTTTATAAAATTTCAAAATATTGACATTCTTTAAGTTCTTAACCAATTATTCAAAGTCATTTCCAAACAATCTAGTATGTATTTGGGCCTAAACCTTTGACACATATGGCCCAAAGTTTGATAATTGGGCCGAATAGCCCAACCCGTATGATCTAAAGGCCCAACTATCTATTATGAACTTATATAGCTCCACCAATAGGAACATAAAAAATGATCATCAATCTGCAATTTGTCTAAATTAGTCTTCTGATTTTCTCCATTGAAATTGCAAAGAATATAGGGTAAAAACAAAGAAAAAATAATCTCAGATTCTTTTTTTACCCAAGATAGTGAAAGAGGAAGAGCTTAATAGATTTTACCTACAACATCCCTTAGTTAAAAACAAATCAACCTTCATCATCGACCTCTTTTACTTTCCTTTTGTCATCTCATTAGGATCAATGCCGCAACAACAAAGCCTTTAGAATTCGATCACCAGATGATGAACGAAGGTCGTTCTGGAAAAGGGCGTGGCTGTCTAAAGTGCATTTGTTGTTGTTATTGTATCCTCTTCCTCGTCACCCTCATTATTACGTCAATCTTAATCTATGTCTACACGTTTTATAGACCGAGAGCTCCTTCGTATAGGATTATAGACTTCACACTAACATCCTTTGACGCGACACCATCTTTATTAGGCGTTGACTCCAAAATTAAGTCCGCCGTTGAAGTCACCGTGAATGCTACAAACCCTAATGACCATATTGGATTCGAGTATATGAAAGGTAGCTCGGTGACCGTTAAATACGATGGGGTTCTTCTTTGCTCGGGCGAATTACCAAATTTCCGACAAGAACATAATAACAAAACCGTGTTCAAGATTCATTTGAAGGGAGATAGCTCGCTTGATCCGAATAAGCAACAATCCCTCATGATGGACGATAGTAAGGCGATGATTCCTTTGGTTGTCGATGTTGAGGTTCCGATTTCGCTAATCTTAGGAGATAATTTTAAGTTGAAGGATTTTAGCGTCCAACTTAAATGTCGAATGGTCGTCGATCATTTGACTCCCGACAAGAAAACAAACATCTTATCGAGTTCATATTCGTACAAAGTCGATTTTTAGAACTTTTCTTAATCTTAGAGAGGAAATGTACATTTGTGAACATATTTTGTTTTGTTTGTACAACCTTATTTATTGTTGGGATTCTTCTTTGATCTAGTGATAAAGAAGTACGTAGGTGCATGTTACATTTTGTGAAGTCATAGATTACATGCAACCCTTGTCGAAACTAGAGCTCCCGGACAAATTTTAGAGGTGTTTCATTCTCAAGACTCAAACACGAAATCTTCCTCTCATATTTAATGATCCTATAATTATTAATTACAAAACGAAACTCAATTTTCGGTTTCTATAAAATGAAATCGAACAATAAAGAAAGCAATATTGTTTCTCTCTCTAAAGACTTAAATGATCGAATTTCATTTAGATTAATCGCTTTAGATGACCGTTATAAGATACATATATTACAAGTAAAAAAACGTAAATACAAAACGAAAAACACGTGAACGATTCTCCTAATTTTATGGTTCGCAACCCTCCAAAGAAGGACAAACACAAAATATGTTCGACATTATCACCAAAGGGAGTCATAGGACAACTAACAAACCCTAAATATCCACAATGATAAAATAGAATGAATCAACAAGTGGTTGTTTTTGAGCCAAACAAAATCCTACATCATGGGAAATAGTATTAGGAATTTTAACTACCTTAAGGGAGAAGGATGAGACCGAGAACGAGCTCGGGCATTTGGCTTGTCGAAGGAGGAGGATAGACACATTGTGACAACAACTCTCTCACCATAATTTGCATCACAAATATACTTCCCGAAGTCTTTTAATTTTTAGGTTCAATAGCTTTCGGCTTTAATTCATTGATCATTGCTTGTACATTTTAGATTACAAGCTAGCTTGTCGGATTTTGGGTATTTGAAAGGCTTCCGAAAGAAAGACAAAGATGACGGTCGCGTATAGTTTAAACAATGAGGCATCATTGTCATTGTTTTGTGATACAAATGGATTACAAGTATGATTCTTTGATGATTCATATGACATTATTCATTGTATACTTTGTTTTTCACAATAAGAGAGTTCTCATATGATCATTTTGCGATGTTATTGCAGGTAAAAAACTATAAATCAAACATATGTAACAATCACAACAAAGCGGCTCAAATGATGATAGGGAACTCGGGATCATCGATTCGTTACTTAATGATGACGGTGGAGATCATGAAGAGTGTACTAACCTTTAGAGATGCATTTCATTTGCCTTGTTCAAACAAACCTATCAACGAGGTAGCAATCTATTTATTTTGAGCTTCATTTCTTCGAGTATTCATGATCCGGAAAATCATTGATCATACTTCTCACAGTTGGTATTGGAGACAATTGAAGACCTTCATCATCATTATCCATATTTAGTCCCTAAACCATCAATATCGGAAATGGCGAAAACATCAATTGGTCAGGTAGTTTTGATTAAACAATGGTGAATTGCTACAAAGTTTTTCCTACTAGAAAATATGATCTAATTGCCAAAAATATGATATTCTTGTAGGGATTAGTTCATCTATACATTTCATTGAAGTGTATGAGAGTTTCATGGTTGAAGCACAACAATTTAATGCCGGAAGACAATCAAGAAAGCTTAGATGATATGAATATGGAACAACTAGGTATGAGAGCTTCTTTATCCTTTCGGGTTATATACTAAACTCTTTATCACTTTTATAATCGATGTGGGAATATTTTCACATGCATTATCAAGTATAGTTGTTTTAGACAGTTAACCCTTGACGTTATGACTTAAAGACATTAATATAACGTGAATGCTAAAGTCAATTGAGCTCTTATCATTGTATAATCGATGTAGTATCATTTTCTCTATTGTTAACTCATGTTTTTTTTCATTGTAAAGGCGAGAGGGTAAAGAAAATGCTTGATCAAGCAACAAAAGTCGCGAGAGAAGTCATCCAAACAGTGCCTAAAGATGATAGTAACCCGGAGCAAGTCATCGACAACCAACCTAAGCCGATGCCCATGGATATAGATAACATGTCAAAGACTCGAGATAATATTAGTGATGTGATGCTTGATGAGAGATTGCAAGTTGTTTTATTTAGTTCACCACAATCCTCCTCAATTTCTCTTTCGAGAGAAGTAACAATGCCATCTGTAGTACCCGAGTTAGTTTCTCAGACATTAGTAACAAGACCATCGCCACCGCCTCCACCACCTGTATTTGAACAAGATGTAAACTGCAAAGTTGGATCGTCATCGGTCATACCACCGGTGAAAGGAGCACCTCCACCTCCCCCGCCTCTCGGAGCTAAAAGTGTCTTATCTGCCCTAAAAGCAACTACAAAATTGAAGAGATCAGCCAAATTGGGAAACTTGTATAGACAATTGAAGAGAAAGTTAGATGGGTCAAGCAATGTTAATAGAAGATCACAAGGAAAAAATTTCAAAGTTGGGGCCTCAAATGGTAATAAAGGAGGAATGAGTGGGGCAATAGAAGAAATGATGAAGAGGTATGCATTTTAACTCCACTAGTTACTTTCTTTTCCAAATCCTGCAAAAATTACATAAAATCACCCGTAGTTAAAGGATGGTTTGTATAATTCACCCTAAAATTGTATATGACTTTTTTTGCTTTGAGATTTCAGGTCATCGTATTACCAACAGATTCAAAAAGATGTTCAAAACCATGGAAACAAAATCAATGAGATCAAATCTTCTCTCCTTTCTTTCCAAAACAAAGACATGCAAGAGCTTATCGAGTTCCACAAATATGTCGAGTCAAGTTTCGAACAATTAACCGATGAGAGTCAGGTTTAACTTGCTCGGTCAATCTATAATATTCGAGTATATGTATATTGTCGTAAGCATTTATCGTAGATGGATCATATATAATGACAATGGATGTAGGTGCTAGCAAGATTTGAAGGATTTCCGACAACGAAGCTCGAAGCTATACGATCTGCATCTGCATTGTACACAAAATTGGATGGGATTCTCACCACTCTAAAGACCTGGAAAATTGAAGGACCTCTAAGTCAATTGCTTGACAAGGTTGAGGCCTATTTTACCAAGGTAAAACCTCTCTATAACTTACAAACATATAGAAAAGTTTGTATATAAGGTTGATGGATTATCCCTTCTATTTATGGTTGTTTATAGGATAAAATTGGTTACTGTATGTTTTAGCCTTATACCTAACACACATGTCCATGGATGTCGACTCATAGGTTCCAACGTTATGTTGATCTACTATAATTTTTTATGGTATTAGAGTGATTAGATCGGAGTCTAGTCTTATTGGGACAATCGGCCCTAAAACATGTTATCATGTGTCAACCAAGAGTCAAATAACTATACTTGAAGAGGCGTGTAGAATTAAACAATTTTAAAATGAAAAGTCTAGTAAATAAGATCAGTGGGTTATTGGCGTGTTAGCTCACCGGAATTTATTATGGTATTTGTGCAATTCGATATAGGTCACGTCTTATTGAGTTTGTCGACTTTCAAAGGTTGATTGCAGACATGGACAATGATTGTTGACCCTTATTTCAATCAGGCTAGATGACGTTGAGACATGTTATCAAATTTTCAGTTGGGTCAAATGATTGTATTTGAGAGGATATGTCAAAATAAATCATTTAACATATCGATTACAAATAGATGAAAAATCTAGTACATAAGATCAGTGAGCTATGAACGTGTAGATACCGCGTTATATTAGCCCATCGGAATTTGCACACTTTATTTTCTTATAGCATATTAACATTTGTGTTCGGGTGCATGATGGTAAACTAGATAAAGCTAGAATTGGACGGACTAGAGCGCCTTAAAGACGAAGATTCAAAGCGTTTTCAAAGTGAAAACATCCATTTTGATTTTCAAATCATACAAAAGATCAAAGAATCAATGGTGGATGTTTCTTCAGGATGCATAGAGTTGGCTCTCAAGGTCAGTATATTCATAATAACTTTGACTTTTTGGGTTTTCACATGTACAAGGTAGTTAAATGTTCATCTCATTGCAGGAGAAGAGAAGAACAAAAACGGTGAACAAGGGAGAAAGATCTGTAAAATTGCTATGGAGGGCTTTTCAGCTAGCATTTAGGGTTTACATGTTTGCAGGTGGACAGGATGATCAAGCTGAAAGATTGACTACAGAACTAGCTCAAGAGATTGAAGCAAATGCTCAAGAATAGACAAATTACATGTAGATACACTTCAAGATCTCATACTTTCACCAGTTTTGGATTCTTTTTTGTACTTCATTGAGATAATTGGTCAAATTTGTGTCTGAGAATTGTAAAACTAACTCAATACCATTAGAATAATCTTTGTTTGTCTATATGATTCTTGTGGGAAAAGAAGATGTAATAAAGAGAAAGAATTAGATAATAATACTCTTACGGTAAAGAGCGAGAATTGGTCTACAACGTTGATTTACTTAATTAAGCTTTAAACATGAAGTGAACGAGAACCAAATCTTTCTAAATCGGAATATATCCTAGTAATTAAATACTTTTGTGTGTTGGTCTCTTGATCTTGTTTTATTATAAGTAATTTGATTCATTGATTGATTGATTGAATCGGAAGGTTTTTTACGCACAGTAAGATGCATAGAGCGAGTTCATGCACAAAAATACAATTATTTAATTAATATTTGGCACGTTTCAAAATTTCTCAAAGATCGCACGAAATTTGTTTGAAATCTCTAAATTTTGAGGACATCATATAAGGCGGTGCACAAAATCAAATTACTTAAAATTTCTCGCCTTCAGTAATTTCTAAAAATACGCAAAATTCGTCCGAAATGTTTTAAAAAATTTTTTTGATCTCTTCCCTTCTCTTTGACTGTAGTTGACTCTAGAGTGTAGACGGTCATCTTCTCTTCATCTTTATCACCCTTTCTTCCTCTAGATTGTACAACACTTAAAAATATATGTTCTCCACCTCTTTAGTTCTTCTTTCCCATGATCGTGTCTATTGCTTATTGATTCACCAATTTTTCGTTCCATTCAATATTTTTTTTTTTAATCCTTGATTCTAGTAAGTATGTAACATTTATAACTTTATCTTTGTAATTTATTCGCTTTAGACTTTTAACGTTTTAATTTTAAGAATTTTTTTACACCAAATTGATCACCTAATGATAAATTATAACCCTAGATTATGAAACTCCTCGTCGCCATCTTTCTTTATCCAAATCCGACGACCAAGAACGTTGTGCTCCTTTTGGATATATTTTCGTGGATGAATCCGTTGGGGGTATTACACGTCGAGTTCAAGAAATCAACATATACTAAGCCACTATACTAGTACCATAGTAGCTACTACGTTCTTATTAATCACAATTTCAACCGATTCTATTTTAGTTTGAAGCGGTTACAGTTTAGTTCCAAACCTTTTTTACAGTTCAATTCGAAACAGCTCCAAATTTAAATCGAATGCATAATATAATTCGATTTCCGATTCCACGATTAAATCACAGTTAAAAAACCGCTAAAAACCCTATTTAAAACTTGAAGAAGTCAGATTTAATCGATAATCATCAAAATTGAAGAGTTGAATATTAAAGGGTTTTAGTCAATAATTAATTATCATACTTTTGATAAATATTCATACAATATTCTCGATAATGGAATTCATACATAAGTAGAATTATCCAATCTTCGTTCTATCAAATATATAATACTTTATTGAATAATCAAGGTCAACGTTTATCACCTTAAACCTTAATTAAGATTACTACGTACTTTGAAGAAATGGGGACCTGAAAAAGTCAAAGTAAGTAGCCGACCACATTAATCGAATAGGGTTATGTTGTTTTTTGAGGATAATATTACCAATTATATATATACATATATAAGATTTTTAGATCACATTCACAATCATTGAATTATTATAAATAAGGATTATAATTTATTTAAATTAATTAACACTGGTTATATACTTGAAAAAAGTTATTTGACAAATGTACATGTAAATTGGTTACTGTTTAGGTGCGGTTGTGTTTTTCAGGTAGGGTCGTGCGGCTGCACGTGGAGCTGACACGTGTCCAAATTTTTTATTTTTTATTTTTAAAAAATGAATGAATTTTTTTTTGAACTACCTGTTATAAATTCTGCACTATTCTCTTATAAACTTTAAACTATTCTTATATAATTCATGAACTATTACTTTTTAATATATTATATCAAATTATTTATAAATTAATCGTTTATATGTTATGAACTATTCAATTATAATTCATCAACTATCATTTTATAAGTTATGCACTATCATTTAATTATAAGTTTTTCACTATGAACTATTCTATTATAATTCATGAACAATCCTTTTATAAGTTATGAATTATCTCTTAATAACTTTTGAACTATCATTTTCATTCGTTTCAAAAAAAAAAAAAATTTGACACGTGTCAGCTGCACACGTAGCCGCACGGCCCTACCCTAATAATGAACCGTACCTGAAAGGTTCCCCATGTAAATTAGCATGTGAAAAATTTCGAACATAACCGAATAATTAGTTAAATAATTGAACAATTTTGAATGTAGCCGAACAAATAATATATTTGAATAATTTACGAATATGGTTGAACAATTTTTAATTTAACGAATATATGTTATATTTTAATTCTAAATTTTATTGAATAAATCTATATTTTTAATGTGACTAAAAAATGATTAGGATAAATATCTCAATATAGTGAAATTGACATATTATATCTTGTGTATTTGTTGCTGGTCAATTCATAAAAGATATTTTAATAAAAATAAAACTATCAAATAAATTTTGTGACTATGTTTAAAATCATTATTATGTTATTATGTGTATTTTAAAAAATGAACCTTCACTAATTACAATTTTATATATAAATACTTAAAATCAATAAAATAACTAAGAAAGGAATTCTATTCATTTGATAAATATTTGTATAAACATCTTATTTTTATTTTAAAATCCTTATTATTATATGATTATTGGCGATTAGATTTAGTGAAATACATTACATAACGTGAGGGCAATTTTGATAACTAGACTTTTTTTGAAAAACTATAATAATAACTAGACTTTTTAATGTTTCAATTAAGTAAATATCCCCAACCTTTTGTATTTATTTTCCAACTCTCCACACTCTTCTCTCAACGGGTACATTTACTAAACACAAAACTAGAAAAAAAACCTACTAAACCAAATTGTTTCATGTGTTTTTTGTTATAAAAAAGATAAAAAGATGATTTCTTTATTAAAAAAAAAAAGATCTTTCTTTCTTTTAAAAAAAAGTTTTCTTAATATAAGGGGTGGTATTTATAATTAGTGGACATTAAGTGAAACACATGAGTGATGATTATTTGTTGTAAATGCTATCCAACATACCTAAAACCACTAAATTGCATATAAAATCCTTTCTTTATTAAACTTCTTAGCCAATCAAAAACACTTCAAAACCGCCCATTGGGATTATAGGATTTTAGTCTCCTCCACTTATAAATAATTCTTAATTAATCACTTTTGTTTGACTTCTCATTGTTAAAGACAAAGTTTATCATATCTAGATAGCTATGTCCTTTGCTTTCATAGTTGACTTTCTCTTATAGAAATGAAGGAATGCAAGAAAACATGCATAGATCATTAGTTCCTCTAGTGTCACATGAGATTATTTGAAGGAGTTATGATTCTAAGTTAACAATAATTGATAATATCTTCAAATAATCTCTAATAGTCGTTCGATAAACGGTTCATCAAACACACAACGATAAATTTACGTAAAAACTGATTATCAGAAATTATTCGAATTATGGACAATTTCATTCATATATGATTCGATGTTAAGTTGATGTAATCTTTAAAAGAATCCCATAAAGTTTTATAAATCAATTTAAAATTGGTTTATATTTGTAAAAATGAAAAGCAAAACAATCATGTTAGAAATTAATTTTATAGGAGAAAAAAGAAGAAGAAAGAACTAGGTTAATCGTTAGATGTGGAAGAATTGAGGGTGATCGAAGAGGGAAGATACATGTGTGTCTCATGAAACGTACATGCATAACACATGCGATGAACGTAAATTTTGATTATATTAACGATCTATAACCGTCTTATTTCTCACCTTCCATCTCGTTCTCAACGGATATATCGCTCAACCTATGTGTTGTTCCATTGGCAAAATTATGGGGTTATTTGCCGGTTTGAACATGGATTGGGAGATGGGAATACGGAGAATTGAAATCGTAATAGACTTTGAGCATGTGATCAAACTGGTCAAGAAGCAAATTTTGAGAACTTGTCCACATTATATCCGGACAGCGAAGTATCAAGGTAGAGAGACTGAACCATTCAGTTTTGACATATATTTCATGAAGCTAACTATTGTGTTAATTATCTTGCTACTACTTATCCTCTAGGTTTTCATAATTTATCCGATTCTTCAACGGATCTTTCACCCATCAACATTTTGCAGGCAAAACTTATCATTCTCATCAATTGTGGTCCTAACAATGTCCTGAAGAGGGGAGGAAGAAACCAAGGATCCTTCGAGAAGTTTCGATACTTTGTTCATAGCAATAACCACATTGCTCATTCTCATCTATGGTGTCCATTTTACTAATCCATCTAAATTTTAACAAATTTTGAGGAGTTTGATTTGAGCAAGACTTACCTTACAAGTACTAAGCAATTCCGACAGGTTTAAGATATGGAGGACATGCACGCCACAAACGAACCTACGCACATAAAATATTTGGAATTTCATCTTAAAACAAATTGACAATAAAAATAGTACCGCTAAAATTTATATGTTATGTTCATGTATTATCATATTGTCGATGTGGAACATTTTCACCCTCAACACAGTTTGTGCTGACGTGAGTTATTTGATTCAACGTATTAAGCGTGTGCTTGATTATTCATAAACACTAATTTATAAATTAGTTCATGTTTAAAATATACAGAAAACTACACAAAACCATCCTTAATAATCACTATTTTGCAAGGAACCACCCTTTTATAAAAATTTTAGCATGAAATCACCCATAGTATTCATCTATGTGCAATAAACCACCCTTATATTATTTTTTTACATAAAATCACCCTTAATTTTTAAAAGTTTGCAATTAACCACCCTATACTACTTAAAATTAAATCAAATAATTTAAAATTGAAGCATAGACAATATATATTTACATTGTTAATATTAATACCATTAATAGTTTCGATAATTTGGTTAAATATATTACAATTTATAATAGAAAATAATCAAAATAATAATATAAGTTATTACCTATATACAAAAAATAATTTAATTTTTAAATTATTAAACTATATACAAACTAACGAATACACAATCAATTCTATTACAACCTCAATTCCGACTAAATTTGTTAACCAGTTACCGGATTTAATTTATTTTAAAAAAAATTCACTTGTTTAAGTTGACCAATAATCACGTTGTTACCATTATTTTCATTTTAAAAAAAACTGAAAAAACTATGGGTTAAAAATTTTCCAAAATAGAAATGGAAATTTATAAAATGAAAAGGTTTTAAACTATTGTAAGTTTGAAATGATATTAATATTAATTTAATATAATAATGAAAATTTACCTTGTCAATACTTCAATTTTATGTAATTTAAAACAATATAGGGTCGTTAGTTGCAAACCCGTAAAATTAAAGGTGGCTTTATGCCAAACAATTTATAAGGGGTGATTTATTGCAAATATATGAATAGTAAGAGTAATTTTATGCTAAAAAATTTATAAATGATGGTTCTTCGCAAAATAGTGGTTATTAAGGGTGGTTTTTATTTCCTCTAAAATATAATATACACCATGTTTGGGGTAATAAAATAAATTAATTTAATATTTCAATAAGTATTTAAATGAAAATGTCTAATTTATAAGGTATGTTTAGATCATATTATAATAAAATACAAATTTACCTTTTTACTTTGAAACAATTTGATTTACTAGGCTTTTTCTAGTTTTGTGTTTAGTAAATGTATCCCTTGAAAGAAGAGTGTGTAGAGTTTGACAATAAATACAAAAAGTTGGAGTATATTTAATTAATTGAAACATTAAAAAGCCTAATTACTATTATAGTTTTTCAAAAAGACCTAGTTACCAAAATTGTCCTTTTACATTTAATTAATAACAAACTAACTTAGATATTTACTACATTTTCCAATTTATTTCCTTTTTTAGAAGCATTATCTCTCTTCTCTTCCCCTACAAACTCTCTATATAAATTGCAGGTTTCCACCTTCACTCTCCAAACAGAGTAGATACCACTGCTCAATCAAATCAAAACTTCAATCTTCATAAATAAAATTTCAAGTCAAACCCTAGATTCCTTGCCCTCTGATTCTTGCTTCCATTATTCAAGATCTCATCTTTTTGGGTGTCAATTTCTCATTTTGGATGCTGCATTAGAATGATTTCCATTAGATACGCTGGTCTATCATCTCAAACTTTCTCCTCTTTTCCATTATTCGATTCCTGCTTCAATTTCTTTTGAGCCGAATCCTCTATCCTAATCGAATCTAGTTGCTTAAATCCTCCCCACCCAAATCAGATTTTTTACTCGCATATTCTGGTTCAAATCTCGCTTTTTCATCCATCGAATTTGCAAATTGATCTTCTCATTTACCTCTGTATATAAACAGAGCTTGAATTTCAGCGAGAAACAGAGAGATTTCAAGGTTCGAGCTCCGTTCATGGCTCCTCCTCCTGGTAATTTCAAAGGTAAAAGCGTAGTTCAGGAAACAGAGTATGAAACAGAGGAATTCCGATCATGGAAGCCTGTTTTTGATGAAGCTTCCATCTCCAACACCAGAACTCTCAAGAAAATTCGGATACCGGATCGATCAAACCCATATCCAAATCCGTCATATATTCATCCCTCGAAATTCAGTTTCCCGTTCTCTACCGAGCCGATTAATGTTCAATCACCTTATAACAACCATAATCTACAGATGATCTCTTTCAGTCAGCAACAAAAACAGAGCTTCAATGGCTATCCACAAATTCTCCAACAACAGTGTCAGAATCTTCGACATTGGAGCGATTCTTTGAATTTGAGTCCACGAGGGCGAGCGGTGATCATGAGTAAGCTTGGAGCAGATAACTCCGGCGCCGAAGGGTTGTTTCCCCGGCCGCCGGAGGTGACATCGGCAGTTTCGCCAGTGAAGCTGTACAGAGGAGTGAGACAACGGCATTGGGGGAAATGGGTGGCGGAGATTCGTCTTCCGAGGAACCGTACGAGACTCTGGCTCGGGACTTTCGACACTGCTGAAGACGCCGCCATGGCTTACGATCGGGAAGCTTTCCGGTTGCGTGGAGAGAATGCCCGGCTCAATTTCCCTGAGCATTTTGTTGATAAAAACAGAGCACCCTCCCCTGTTCCAACTCCGGCGGATGTGGTTTCTCCGGCGAAGGAGGATTCAGGCGTCGGGTCAAGCGGGATCACCGGTGAAGAGGTGCGTGGTGGTAGAGCGGTGGAGAACCTATCGGAAATGACACCGTGGAGGGATTCTATGTCGGAAACATGGTTGAGTGCGATTCCGACGGGATGGGATACAGATGATCCATTATGGGACGATCTCAGTTCATCCAATAACTTGTTGATTTCCTCTTTTACCGATAATATGTCATCTCAACTACAACAACAACAATCACAACCACTTTCAACTTCAAACGATGAGATCCAACAAGAAAGTTTGAGTTTTTTTAGTAACTCATATTTCTCTTCTTGTCCTATGAAACCCTCATTGTCTAAGAGTAATGATCATGTTCCTCCTTAAACTCTTCTTATGTTTTACTTAATTTTAAAATTTTAGTAGTGAAGTCTAACTTGCAACAAATAGGTCAATAAGAGAATAAATTGTTACTTGCATATGCATCTTTCTAATTTAGTTGTGAAGTTTTTGTAAAGCAACTATGATTGATATTGGTATTCATCCATGATTTTTATTAATGAATTCTCCATGTAGGACTGAGCAAAGTCGGGTACGTCTATACGTTTCAACAACATTGAACTAGCTACTGATGAAGACGATTCCAATATAAAATAACAATAAAAGGAGATTAATTCTTTTAAAAGGAAGAAAAACAATATTAAGTGGAATAAACCAAAATTTGCTTTTCATAAACTTAATTTTGATGGATCTAAACTCGATTCGGGATTAACATCCATTGACTTTGTGATTCGAAATTACAAGGGTGAGGTTGTTAGCCTTGATGCGACAAAAATAATTTTAACTCTGTAATAAAAGCTGAAGTTTATGCTCTCAAATCGGGTCTACAAGAGACTATCAGATTAAAGATAAAAAAGATAGAAATTGAAGGTGATAACCTTTGTGTTATCTAGGCACTCCAAGGATTGTGGAGTTGCCCGCGAGAGGTCGAGATGATTATTTCCGACTCCAGGCTGAATCTCCGTTTTTTTGATGAAGTTTAGATCAAGCATATTTTCAGAGAAACCAACTGTGTTGCTGACCGACTGACCAATCTGAGAATATCGAACCCCAACACGTGTTTTTCTGACGATCCCGAACTTCGTGTTCTCATCCGCAAACCGGAAACCGAGAATATCGAACCCCAACAAGTTAGGATGGTCTACCTCTAGGAGATAGACCATCCTAACCTCTTTACGGTTTTCAAAAAAAAAAAATTGGACTAGCTACTTTGTTTTTTATAATGTTTTTATTTTCCTATATTATTTTTTTTCCTTCTTAAAAATATAATAATTTCGGACCTAAAACACAAACCGAAAACCGAGACACTAAACATGTCTAAAAGTTTAGGTCCTATTTCCAACCCAATAAACGGACAAAAAAAGTCCGAAAAGTCTAACACGAGTCAGGATTTGCCCGTGTTTGCTCGTTTGGTACGTTCCTTTCGGGGTGGTTGTATATTGGATCCTACTATATTTGTTTTATTTTGTGTTTGTTTTGTTTGTTCATTTTTGTATACTTATTACAACTACAAAGTTTGGGCAAGAAAAAAACGTGGTACATGATTTGTTTTCCTTTCATTAGCTTAAAGACAAGATTATCCATGAATTATAAGGAAAAGGTCAAATTAGTTAAATAAATTTTGTTTAAGATTTCTCTTTAATAATTAGGCTCATGGTATAAATATTTTTGGTAAAATCCCCTCCCGTCCAATTTCAATTTAATGAAATTGATAAAAAGTGAAGGAATACACAATTTAATAAAAATAGAAAATAACATATTTGACCAAATTCTTTCTAATCATATCTCTAGTTACATTTTCGATACTGTGTTGGCAACTTATTGTGAGTTTATTAAAAGAAAGTTATTTTGAGAGGTTTTAAATCTTAAATATGACGAATATTTTAGCTATTTTGTTCATCCAACATGATTTGAACTATCAAAACTATTCTCCAAAAATATGAACAAACAACCAAACGTGTCCTTTGTAGATAATATTCATAAATATTAAATTGAAATAAATAAAATTGTGGATATATTTTTTCTTGATTATGAAGTGTATCACTTGATTGTTTTTCTAAGTGAAATACATTCATGGTTTATATCCAAAACAACAAGTTACTAACTTGTTAGGGTACATCTTAGAAAATTATTCAATTGAATACTTCTTCATTTTGTGTTGAAGCCCGATACAGACGGACCGGTAGAGCGGGGTCGTGAGCATACGAGCGCACATGCACATTATGCCCAAGCCCAACACATAATTCCGTGTCGCAAAATTTTGTTCATTTGCCATCAACAAGGGCAAGTACCAATTCCAAAACAATAACATAGTAAAAATTTATCCAAAATACATGAAAAAATGATAAAACAATGCCAAGAAAAATATCATAAGAATAGAAAAATATATATAATAAAGGCTATAATTGTTCAAAGCAAAGGCAACGAGAGAAATTAAAGACAAATATTTTCCACTGCTTCGGCACATGAAATAATACAGAATGCTCGTGTCGCTCCTAATGCTCAAGTTAGGGAGGGTTTATTTGATCGGATCTGGAAGTTGAGGGTTCATCAGCGGGTTCGTTTTTAGTGCTGGCAGCTTGCTTGGAAGGTTCCTTTAACAAATCAGGAGCGTTTCTGGCGTCACCTTACGGATAATCCTTGCTGTTTGGCTTGCCCGTCCGAGGCTGAAACTCTTCTACATCTTCTCAGAGACTGCCATTACGCGAAGACGATTTGGCTCCTGCTCCTTCCGCTGGAATTCCACCAGGCATTCTTCTGTCTGAACTGGGACGATTGGATCTTCATGAACCTTTCTTTGAATAAGGAGGTGTTGTCGAGTAATAGGTGGTGCGAGTTGTTTGTTGTAACGACATGGTGGATCTGGAAATGGAGGAATGCGAGGACGTTTAGTGAAGGTAACATACCGAATGATAAAGTGGGCTTTATTAAGAATTATGCTTTGGAGTATGTCAAGGCCTCCAACAAACTTGATAAAATGGTTCGAAAACCAGCTAAGGAAAGGTATGTACAGTGGACAAAGCCAACAGCGGGATGGGTTAAAATGAATTCTGATGGAGCATCCCGAGGAGACTCAGGCATGGCAGCTGCTGGTGCTGTCTTACGAGATGACAATGGCGAATGGCTCATGGGGATTGCTAGCAATTTGGGTCTTGCATCGGCTCCTACTGCTGAATTGTGGGGCGTTGCGCTTGGGCTGGAACTTGCATGGGACCTCAGATATCGCAAAGTTGAGATTGAAATTGACTCTCTCTTGGTGGTAGGATTTCTCGACAAAGGGGTGGTGAACACTCATCCGCTTTCTAGCCTGGTGGCTCGCTGCCAAGGCTTCCTCCTTCGTGACTGGTTTGTCACTATTAGGCACATTTTTAGGGAAGGTAATAGGGTGGCGGATTCCATCGCCAATTTTGCCTTCACCCTTGATCTTGGAGCGCATCAGATTACGGTGCCTCCCCCCGCGATTCGCGTTCTTATTATTGATGACTTGAGGGGATTTGCTCTTCCTCGTATGTCTCGTTTGTAATTTCTTTTCTCAAATAAAAGCCCTTGGGCGGGAGCTATTAGCTCCTCTTCAGCAAAAAAAAAAAAAAAATTGAAGACAAAGCAAATCCTTTAAAAAATAGTATAAATTTAAAAAAAAAAATAGAACATAGGTTCAACTAAGACATAACTCTTCTATATAAAATGTGTAAAAATATGTTATTGCTATAAAATATAAAATATTACTTAAATAAAGTATAAATAATTTGACTATAACTTTTGTTCGTAAATAGATATAATGTTTATTTTAATAGTCTGAAAAATATTAATAAATTTACATCACAATTCATCACCTAATTTAGTTGAGATTTCACAATGATATTAATATATGATCAAAATAGTTTAATAATAGCTTATAAAATAACAATTTTATCAAATTAATATTTGATAGTTGGGCACAATTAATTATTATATGCAATTATATCTTATATCTATTTTAAACTAAATTTTACCACATTCCTCAAAATTATTTAGCCAACTCTTCTATCTTTTTTTTGAAAGAATTAAACAAGATAAAGCACAACCAATTTTATAATTTATATTTATTAGAATATTATCTATATATAATAGTTTATTATTTAATTTTAATCTTCTAGTAGAATGTGTCATGCTAATCATATCATCTAAGATCATGGCTTTTTCTTAGAGGAAAAATTAAGGAGATTAAGATTATGAGAATTAAAAAGGAAAAATAGTTCTCGTAATCTCGTTTGGTAAGGGAAGTAAGGAAATTAAAGGAGTTAGTTTACTGAGATTAAATAATGAGAATTTTGTAATCTTGCAAAACTTTGATTATAGGGATTATGAAGATTATTGAGGATAAAATCTCGCTTTTACCCCTCTTTTTTTTCCATCTATTTCTTCTATACAAAAATATAACACGTACTTTTTCGTAATTTTACCCACAATCATATTAATTCTACCAAACACTCATTTCACTTATATTCATATTCATCCTCTTAAACAATTTCATCCCCTTAATTCTTCATTTATACATCTATATCCTCATCTTCATCTACGTAATCTTCCTTTATCAAACTGACCCTGTCATACAAAGAGAATATGTTGGAGTCCATCTTCAGAAGTAACTGCGCTAACTCTTCTATCTAAATCACTGACAGTTGATATTTTATATGTTTTAAACTTAACATGCATTTACACTTACATGTGTCAATAAATTTTTCGGTATAAATAACTTTATAATCCAAAAATATATTTTAATTTCAAAAAAGGTTTGATATTTATTGTGACAAAGAAAAAAAAAAGTGCATGCAAGTAGACACCATGTAGTTGCCCCCTACAACATTTCATGCATGCATTATTACACTATAAGAAGAATGATTTCAAATTGTGTATAATGAATATGTTTGCTTTGGCCCCTACCATATCATATTATTTGGCTCCAAATCTTGTACCAAAAGTGAAGCATTAAATCAATTGTACAAACATCTCTAGATCACGTATCCAATTGGATATCTTTGTCCATGATTTATGTATATATTGTCTTTTATTTTTTGTATCTATAATCTCCAACATAAATCTTAAATTTCGACCAACTAATTATGATTATATGTCCATAAACATTTCTCCCATTTATAGGCATTTTTCTTAATTTAACCAGTTTAATTTAGGTGGGATAAATCGAAACCTGATTTCCGTTAAGTTGACTTTAATGAATCAAAACTCGATTCGGGAGTAACATTCATTGATTATGTAATTCGAAATCACAATGGAGAGGTTATTAGCCTCAATATTAAAACAATAACTTCAAGTCGGTAATAAAAAGTGAAGCTTTTGCTCTTAAATATGGGTTACAAGAGGCTATCACATTGAAGATAAAAAAAAATCGAAATTGAGGGGGATAATTTGTGTGTTATCAAGACGTTCTCAGGTTTGTGGAGTTGTCCGTGAGAAGTCGAAATGATTATATCCGACTCAGTCTGAATCTTCAGCTCTTTGAGAAATCCACATCATACATGTTTTCAAAGAAATCAACAGTGTTGTTGACCGATTGACCCATATGAGAATCTCACCCCAACACCAATTTTTTTGATGATCCCGAACTTCGTATTTTTATCCGCAAGGATGATTTAGGTTAAACTACTTTTAGAAGATAGACCAAACTAACCGCTTTCAGTTATAAAAAAATAGTTTAATTTTTTTTAAAACAAATATATAATATCTTGTTATATTAGTTTTATTTGTGAAATTTATGTGTTAACTACTTATGATATCTAATGAATAAAAAAAACTATAGAATATTTATTGAACAATAGATATAAAATCGAATAAAAACAATTGTATGTTTTAGCAAATTTACACATCAATATGTAATATTAATTAAAATTTATTCTGGGTTACATCAATAAATGATCTTATTGCAAAAATATATTTAATGATAAAATTCTCATGTATAAACTGTTTTTTACTACTTAATATTGATTTTTATTAATAAAGATATTTTTTTAATATACTTATATTTTAATTAGATAAATAGTTAAAGTATATGATTAAAACACACCACTTATAATATATTATATATTTTAGCGCCTTAATTTGATGGATAACACTTATTTACGAGTTTTATCAACCCTATAATTATAGGGCTAATTTGATTAATAGGCTTTTTTGAGTTTTACTTTTAGTAACTAGGTCATTTAGTTTTTTAATTAGGTAAATATACCCCAACTTTTTGTATATTCTCTCAAACTCTAAACACTTTCTCTTAAGGGTACATTTACTAAAACTAAAACTCAAAAAAGGCTAGTAAACTAAATTGTTTCATATTATTTATATTTGAAAAATTTTTAAACGATGTCATTATACTTTTTTTTTTTGAATTATATTCAAAGAGTTTTCCTTCAAATATTAACCAACCTTTGAGAAACAATTTGGTTTACTAGGCTTTTTCTAGTTTTGTGTTTAGTAAATATACCCCTTGAGAGAACAGTGTGTAGAGTTTGAAAATAAATACAAAATATTGGAGTATATTTACTTAATTAAAACATTAAAAAAACCTAGTTACTACTCTAATTTTTTAAAAAGGTCTAGTTACCAAAATTGCCCTTCCTTTGAACGTTGGAAGGTATATTCTAAAAATGTATAAAATTCGGATATTTTTTCGAAAATTTCTGATTTTAAAATTAAAAGTTATTCCACGTGGGCCAAAGGTGGACCCAGTTTGCCAGCACATGAGATCATAAACTCATACTCACATTTCTTTGGGGCAACGGCATGAAGCAGGTTGCATCCATGGCAGGTAATGAGACAGTGACATGCTTCTTTTGTAATTTTTTCAATTCATTAAAAATGTTTTGTCAATTTAAATTGATTAAATATTTCTTTATTAAATATCAGTATTAAAATTTGTATTATGTATAAGTAATAATCTACTTGTTTGTTGTTAATTCACCTTATTTTATGATTTAGATGATTCTAAAAACCGATAATAATTAGTTTCTTACTTAAAGATAACTAATAACTAAATCGGTATAATCAAATTTTTTTGAAAAATAGACATTTTATGAATAGATTTAGTTAAGAAAATTTCTCACAAATATTAAAAAAATAAAAAAGTAACAACACTTTCACCGAGAAGGACGGAAACCTTGTCAATGAGAAACAAACAAAAAAACTCAATTTTTTTCACCAGTTAAGGAACAATCCTTCTTATTGGGTCGAGAAGACGAGGAGATTTATAACCTTTCCGTTAATAAGGACGTTTGAAAACCTCATATGAATAAAGTATTCCGACTTACCAAAATCATAACTATTTCTATGAACTAACAATACTCACGTTGATCGCGCATTATTTTGACAAAGGAAACGTTTTGATCTTTAATCAAGTTATCCAATACATTCATTAACAACAGAGTTTGTGTAGTCTGGAAAAGTTTTCGATGGCATACATGAACTTGAAAAAAGAGGAAAATATTTACTTCTTGAAGGCATGACTTTGCATTTGAAGGTGTTTTGGTGTGATCGACAGTTCCAGACGATGTTGTAGCCACGCGTCGTTGTTTTATCATGTTGATCGTGATTGTATTTAAGGTCTCTAGATATCCCTCATCTAGACGAGGGATACGTCGTGTGATCCACATTTCTCCAGATCGTGTTTTTTCCCCTTGTTATGGATTTTTGTTGTCTTGCTCTCCGATTGTGAGACGTCACAGTAGTCCATCTATCCCGTGTCCTCTCCATGTTCCGTCATGCTTTCATCGCCATCTTTTTTACTTTGATTGTTCCGTCTTTTGGATGATTTTTGCCCTTTTTGATCATTCCGGTGATGTTTATTATTGTTGTTTCGCTAGCTTGTCGACTTTTCAGCCAATCGATAGGCCAAATTTATCTAGTGTAGTCGAATCATTTTTGCTATTTCTATAATACAAAAACAATAGTGTTTACAGGACTAGACCTCACCCTATAGGAAAACCAAGTCTTGGATGGGCCTGATCCGGCCCAAATCAGCCCAGCCCATTAACACCATGAGCTGATAATTGGGCCCTAGAAGCCCATAATTAAAGGAGAGAGAATCCTTCATCTCAAATTCTGATTGGTCAGTTACGGCCACGTGGCACATTCATCTACAAGCAGCTTATCTCTCCATATCAACTTCGCCTTCTTCACTGGAACTGCATCAGTTACAGTCCACCTTGCTCTGTAGTATAACTCCATGGCTCTGCAAACAGCTTCCTCTCTGCTCCCCTGTTCGACCTCCATTCACAAAGAGGTAACAATTTTTGCTCAATTCGTTATTTAGGTCTTTTGCAATTTTCGTCCAACTCAAATTAACTGATTTCATCAGCTAAATTAGTGATTATCTCCAATTGAATGTCAACTTTCAATGCGCAGGGTAGGTTCATTGCTAAGGATACAAGCTTCTTTGGAGCTCCAATTTCTGACTCACTCAGAGCTGAATCCCTTCCCGCGACAATCAGAATCAAGGTCTGATATTTATCTCGCCTTTCTCGTACTAATTTTTTTGAGCTTGCTAATAGAAAACCTGTAATTCCATGGAATTTTAACAGAAACAGTACATTTTCCATCTTCAGAAGCTTTCATTTAGGTCAATTTCTGTAAACATCTGGATTTTGTGCTTTCTCACTGTGATGCTTGCTTGTAACTTTGTAAGAGATTCAGATTGAGTGTTTGACCTAAAATAGTTTAAGGCCCCGTTTGGTGTTCATATGTGGATATCATGCATGGCTATGAATATGATCCTGGTATTCAGTAAATTTCTTCGAAATCATAGTATCAATCTCGTACTCATATCTTGATAAGGATATATGATATCTTGATACCTATATATGATATCTTATAGTGCAATTCCTAATCTGAATGGTTGAAAAAGGATATGAAAAATGTATGCAGGTTTCGAAAAGTGATAGAACATATGTAAGACCGATACGAGCTCAGACAGCGACAACATCACCCTCAATCATACAAACCTCACCAGAAGGGAAGAAAACTCTAAGAAAGGGAAATGTGATAGTCACAGGAGCATCATCCGGGTTAGGCTTAGCAACTGCTAAGGCTCTCGCGCTTACTGGAGAATGGCATGTGATTATGGCTTGCAGAAACTTTCTAAAAGCCGAGAAGGCTGCTAAGGCAGCTGGGATGCCGAAAGGGAGTTACACTATCATACATTTAGACTTAGCCTCCTTGGAAAGTGTTAGGCAATTTGTGGATAACTTTAGGCGGTCCGGAAAACCGCTTGATGTGTTGGTTTGTAATGCAGCTGTTTACTTGCCTACTGCTAAGGAGCCTACTTATACAGCTGAAGGGTTTGAGCTTAGTGTCGGAACCAATCATCTCGGGCATTTCTTGCTTTCAAGGTTGCTCCTTGATGATCTAAAGAAGTCGGATTACTCGTCAAAGCGCCTTATCATTGTTGGATCAATCACAGGTACAATAACCCTTGTTTGGATGCATAACACAAGTTTTGTAGCCTAGAATGCATTTTATTTTAGCATAAGTATCAGTTAGAGCTGTTTTTCAAGCAGAATATTCATATCTTTGTTTTTAAACGAGCTGAACTCGAGCTGAACCTAACCACTGTTTGGTTGTAACTCCGAAAACGGAATGGAAATGAATCTAGTCCATATGTTTACATTGTTCATGAATTATTTTGGAATCATTCCTTGTGATCTCGTGCATTTTGCATTTGATTCTTCTATTTTGTTTCCCTATAGGATATCAAAAGTAATCAAATTCAACTCCAGTTAGTTCAAACCACACCTAAAAATATGTTCGATTCTGTGCAGGAAATACGAATACAGTAGCAGGAAACGTGCCGCCAAAGGCGAACCTAGGAGATCTGAGGGGACTAGCAAGCGGGCTAAACGAGCTGAACAGCTCGTCAATGATAGACGGGGGAGAATTCGACGGTGCAAAGGCATATAAGGACAGCAAAGTATGTAACATGCTCACAATGCAGGAGTTTCACAGACGGTTCCATGAAGAAACCGGGATTACCTTTGCTTCGCTCTATCCCGGTTGTATAGCCGAGACAGGGCTGTTCAGATCACACATTCCTCTCTTCAGGATTCTTTTCCCACCATTTCAGAAATACATCACCAAGGGCTATGTCTCTGAAGATGAAGCCGGAACTCGGCTTGCACAGGTTTGACTTCCTAAGAAAACAGCATACTTGTTTTGCAGAGGTTGACATTGGTAGGTGATGAATGCAGGTAGGGACGAGCATAGGTCCAAAACCGAACCGAATCGCAATAAACCGAACTGAACCTAAAACCGATTTTACTGAAACCCTGGACCGAAAACCAAACCTATAAAGTTGGTTCGGTTTCGGTTTGGACCTAAAACCGTAAACTTGAAATATTAGAACCTAAAACCGAACCTGTTAGGTCGGTTTCAGTTCGGTTTAGGTTTTGCACCTAAATGGACATAAAAATAAAAGTTACATACACTTGATGATATAAATTCGGATTTTGGTAGAATTAAAGTTCGGTTTTTGGTTAACCGTCGGTTTTTCGGTTTTAAACCGAATTTAATCCGAAACCGATATTTAAAAAAAACAAGGACCTATGATCGAACCTAAATCGTCGGTTCAGGTTCAGTCTGTATCGAAATTACTCTGTTCGGTTTGGTTCAGGTAAACCGAACCTAACTTGCTCAACCCTAAATGCAGGTGGTGAGTGATCCAAGCTTGACAAAGTCAGGTGTGTATTGGAGTTGGAATAAGAACTCGGCCTCGTTCGAGAACCAGCTTTCGAAGGAAGCTAGTGATGCAGAGAAAGCACTTAAGTTGTGGGAGGTAAGTGAAAAGCTTGTTGGCTTGGCTGAAGATGAAGGCAATTGACAATCAAATAGATTTTGAGTTGATATTAGTTTACTTGTCTACTATGATCCTTTCACATCTTGTGATAAAACAAAACTCTTGATTGGTTTCTTCATACAAAATAGTGATTACTGAAATAGCATGATTAGTATCAATATACTCATAAACCGCGGAATCCATGAAATTGCGAAAGCTCGAGAAAGAAGAAGACTAAGGGAGGAGAAGAGGTGTATGCTTTAGCTTATAGTTTTCTTTGATGTCAATTACCCTAAGTCTCTTAGATGTAAGGGGTATTTGTATGATTCTTGAGAATCAACAAGTTTGGAATCATGTGAAGGATTATAATACGGAAAATCCCATATCAATTGTAAATAAACAACGAGCCTAGTATATAAGTTGACGGTCTTCCTCAAGTTTTAAAGTATACTAAGCTCTTCATCTCTTTATACATTACTTTTTCCTCTATCGAGCTCGTTTGTTTGTTTATATGATTTGCCTTTTAAAGGGGTTGTTTGATGTGAACCTACTACGAATGTATCACGATGAACTTATAGTTGGGAATATGTACTAATAAGTTCCTTACAAACTTATTATAACGAGCTTATAATAACGAGACTAACATATAAGTTTGGTGGTCTCACTTCAAGTTTTGAAGTGTGCTAATCACTTTTATATTATTATAATACATTTCCTCTCGTTTGTTTTTATGATGTCTTCTTAAGGGTTTGTTTGATGTGAACATACTATTTTTGTTTTAATTTTTTTTATGAGCGGGAAAGAGGTTAGGAGAGGTCAATTGTGGAAGGGCACCTATCTAAAGCGTCTTTGTGGACGATAACACGAGTTTTTTTTAAAATTGCGAGAATCCATTATGAACGTATTGTAACGAGCTTCCAACTATGAATATATACCAATAAGTTACTTATAAACTCACTATAATGCATTTTGTTAATTTCTTTGTCAACCTAAAGGAAATTTACATTGTCTTGATATTTCTTTGTTGTTCCATACCAAAGGCTACAATAAATGAATTGTATGAAATTTGAACAAAGATTAGAGGTTAAATACATGACTATAAAACGTTTTGTTTGTCTAAGAGTACGGCGTATACTGAAACATTGAAGGTAACTGAGGATAACTGAATTGCGAACTTTTTGTTAAATATTTGAACTAATGCATCGCAAAACATTTATTCACATATCGATGGTATGAAACTCTCTCTGGTCAGACTAGTTTAAGGCGAACCGGACTGGTCCAACCTGAACCCGATTTTATACTGGTATAACTATATTGTTATATTAGTTAGTTTGGCTCGATACTGAAAACGTGGTAGCTGCAATGTCAAGGCTCACATGGCTTTCAACATGGTGGGGGACAAATAAGTTTAAGTTGGACAATTTCACAAGGACTTGATATCAATAGGACCTTCTTTGTTCTAGGTTGGTTTAAACGTCATTCCTCAAAAAAAAAAAAACAATTATATATTATTATGTTTCAAAACTAGATTATTTAATAATTGATATAAACTACAATATATCAACAATAATGTATTATTTGTGTGTTAATCCTGATAAATGTGCAATACTCTACTATTGATGACAATATATATCCATATATTACTTTTTGTGAATTTACGGCGGTAAGGTTTGCGCGTAAATTTCGTTTTACATCCAAACCTAGGGCTGAGCATAGGTCCAAAACCGAACCGAACCGAACCGAATTTCCGAAATACATGGACCGAAAACTGAACCTATAAAATTAGGTTTGGTTTGGACCGAAAATCGAAAAGTTGAATTATGCAAACCTAAAATCGAACCGATTATATCGGTTTCTGTTCGGTTTAAGTTTTGGACCGAAATAAACCTAACAATAAAACTAACAAATCTCGATAAAATAACAATAAAATGAATATTTTCAATTATATAACAATTTTAGTATAAAGAGTTAAAACCTAGAAAAATAACAATCCCAATTAAGCATAAGTACTAATTAAAATTGGCACAACTAATGAAAATTTTCAATTATATAACAATTTTAATTAAATGAGTTTCGATTTTCTGGTTTTTAATCGGTTTTGTCGGTTTCGGAGTGAAACCGAACCGAAACCCTAAAAACCACGGACCGAAGACCGAACTTAAAATTTTGGTTTAGGTTCAATTTGGACCGAAATTGTCGGTTCGGTTCAGATAAATCGAACCGAACTTGCTCAGCCCTATCCAAACCTATTATACAAAATGAAAAATTAAATAAAGTATCTCAAACTTTGAGGGGTGGAAAAAAAAAACAATCTTACACATGTAAGTTAACACTTTACACACAATAACTTTTATAACATTATGTCTAAAGTTATAGCTCATTATATATATATATATATATATATATATATATATATATATATATATATATATATTTAAAAAATTGCTTTATTTTTAATTTATTTACAACATCATTAATCCGCTCCATAATTTTTCTCTATAACAAATACGTTAGATTTAAGCAGAGATTTGTTACGCCAAATCATGGTTGATACATGAGACAAGTTATTCGGACTCGGCTCGCGATTGGCTCGTCAAAAGTTCGATTCGGGTTCGGCTCGTTGTATAAATGAGCCAAACTTTAGCATACTAAGGCTCGGTTCATATAACATCCCTACAACAAGTCATAGAATGAGAAAGATAAGGGAAAAGTAAAACTTTGTGAAATAATAAAATGAAAGTTGTGATTTTGAAATTGATGGTAAAGTGTTAACATGCATTGTCAAAATTGACACTTTTTTGTGTGTGGCCATTTTCAAGATTAAGATATTTTCTTTGACAATTCCAACCCTTAAAAGTCAAAAAGTATGGATATTTAATGTAAATTCCCAATTTATTATTACCACAATTTTAGATTCTCAATTGATAGAAAGTTGATGGTCGTAGGGCTTGTTTGTGTCTACATGATTTTTGAAGATAATGCACATTTTCTTTCCTTTTTTTTTTTTTTTGAAATGATACGTTTCCGGTTCGGCTTCGCCTACATCCGGATAGGGTATATACAGTGGTCCATTAAGGGGATACCCTCCCAATACCAATTTTTCCATACATGTCTCTCGGACGATTCGAACTCGAATCTTCAGGCTAACACTTAAGGAGTCTAGCACCACAACCACTAGACCAACTGAGTATTGGTCATAATGCACATTTTCTCTAAAGAGAAAGACTTGAGACCTTTGATTTCCAAAAGGGTATCCTATGGGAAATGGAAGACAAACAAACAAGCCCTAAAATGACAACTCATAAGTCATATAGATAGTCAATTTTGTAGCTTCAGAATTGCATGTGAAATGTGGTAGGCCCAGTGGGGGCCCATTGGGCTCAGTGGGCCCACTGTGATAGTACCGTTGCAACTGAAACATTATTACTACAATACATACATACAGTTAGACATAATTCTTGGCCTCTACTCTAAAGTTTTTCCATGTGGGTAGGGTCAATTGGAATAGTATACTATTATACCACAACTCATAAGGGTAGGGGTAAAAAGGTAAATTACGGAATGTGTTGGATACACCGATCTCGTATTACCGAATACAAATGGATATATTTCGAATTCCGTCATTTTGTTAGAGGTAAAGCATAAACTATGTTCTGAAAACGCTACGTTTTAGTTTGTATTTCCCTGTTCGTAAGGGTTAAAATGCTGGGATATTCGGGTTGTTCGAGATTGACTTGATCCGAGGACAAAATTGCACCAAACTTATATGTATTATTAGAGAAGAGATAAGTACACAAGCCACATTAATACAAAGGGTGATAAGCTTCTCCCATTATGGAGAGAGATCATGCAACAAGTGTAACCCTAACTTAAGCAATTAACACACCTCTACCCCTAACTCGAAAAAAACCCAAAGAAAAGGGGAAAAGAAGGGGCGATGGATATGCATACGACATCGGGATGTGCATTGATCAACGTACAAAACCCAACTCGCATATGTACACACAATTGAACGCGGGTTGGTTTATGAACATGATCTCACAGCTCACCGGTGTCGCCTCAAAAGGTTAAAAGGACAAAAACAAGATCATAACAGTAATATCAAATATCGTTTTTCCGTATAATTTCTTTCAACGATTATTTATGGTTCGAAGTTTAGACGAGAAGTATAGGTTGCTTTCGGAGTCCAATGACTTGGGATAACATCTCTTGCTGATAATGTATTCTTAAGTGAAAGGCTTGTCAACTTCACTGAAAATGGACCCTTCAATGGCCCTCCATTTATACACCAAATTGCTCCCCACAAATGTGTCATCTCTAACCATTCTCCTGACCCTGCCTGCAATTATGCACAAGTACATAAATATAAAAATCGAGTCTTTAGCTAGATATCAAACTCTTTAGAAATCGCTAAGCTTGTCAAAATTTTCCGAATCAAGATTATTGATGTCGGGTATATGTTAGAAAAATCGTTAACAATAATATATTACATTAATCTTGATTTTGGAAAAACTAAGTACTATATTTTTGTCATTAGGGTTATATTTTGATCATATGATAAAGTTGATTAAAGGTTGATAATTACTCTGACAAAGACAGATAACTTGATAGTTGTGTAACATGGTTCAATAAAAAAGATCAAAGATGCATTTCTGACACTTTAGCTTATAGAATAATTTTTGCAGTATATAATGATTTAATTAAGAATAATTATTAAATTCTTTTTCTTGTTAGTTTTTTCTCAATATGATTGGAGAATTTCCATGAAAATTGGGTCTGCAACTTATCATTTTATCTGCACAGTAATTTATGTAGATTTGTTACCCATAATATGATCTAAATCCAACAATATTGACACAAAAAATCGATTTTTCGGTTTTTCGATAGTTAGTTGATAAACTCGAAGAATATGTGTACGTACCTCTTGAATGTGCATGGAGCCAATGTCGCCATCTCCATCTTCATACTCGATTAGAACAGAAAAATAGTATTCAGTCGAGCCTGCGTTTACATGAAAAGCTATGTTCTTTCCGGGATATTTACATGGCGTCCTATGATTCGAGTTTTAACACAAAATAAATATATGAGAACAAAATCAAAACTATTAATAAAAAAATCGTAAATTTTATTATAAACTAAAAGTTGTGAGTTGTGGATGCTCTTAGTGTACCTTCGGTAGAGGACATGGAGGAGGCCGCGGTTGCGAAGTTGGGTACTGAGGCCGCGGATAGCCATGTGGCCGAAAGCGGCGCCACTAAGGTCGAAGTGGGTCCGGCTGAGGGCGGGACTACGGTCAGTGATAATGACGGTGACGGGTCTCTTGGCGCATATTTCCGGGTCCAAACACTTGACCTTGTAGCAAGCTCCACACCCTTCTCCGTCGAGGAAGAGAATCGGGCTCACCGCCCCGACCCGGGCTTTGTATGGCTTCACGTCCACCAGTGAGCCGTACCCACACGCGCCACCTACATATAGTCATTCATCTAAAGTTTCACTCAACCGGAACTTAAACTTAGGGCAATTTTATGTAATTTATGGTAATTATGTGGTAAATGAAGTAATAAAGCAAAAGTGGACTGACCGGAACTTCCGTCGCCGTTGGGGTCGCCGTACCAGGTAGCGGTGGCAGTGTGCCAATGTGGGTCGGAAACATTGTGGAATGACTGAGCCGCCGCCACGAGCCACCCGCTTACAACCAATGCCACCGCCCACTGCATTTTCCGGTGATCGGCGGCTGAAAATGAGCTTCTGTGTGTAAGTGTTTTTGTGTAGACTGCTTGATTTGGGTGGTGGTTATGCTTTTGCAGGGCCCTCTGAAATTCGACGATTTATAGAGAGATGAAGAGAGAGAAAGTTCCGTTACTCGCCGGAACTGAAACACGTTGGCTGTTTATTTTATTTTATTTATTTATTTGATGGGTTCCACCGACAGTTAAGGCACTGATTATGTACTATTTTGTTTGGTGTATGAGTTGAATGAGAAGATAGTGTTGGTTTGTGGTCATTTTTTATGGTTTGTATTAGGGCTGCACGCAAATTTAGGTTAATCTCGTTCCGGTCTCGTCCCGATCTCGGAAGAATTTTAAAAAAAAAAATGTGTATCCAATTGTGTGAAGAATATGCGAGACGGAAGGCGGAACGGAAACTTTCCATCTCGGTTAATTATGTCCCGTTTCGTATGTATAAATGATTTTATATTTTTAAAAATATTATATAGATAAGTAATATATATATATATATATATATATATATATATATATATATATATATATATATATATATAAATTATAAATTTATATTGATAAGAATTATAAAAGTAATAAAAGAATCTTATCTTTTGTAAAGTATATTGTAATGCTAGATTTTTTTGAATGTAAATCGGTAAGACACATTCTTATGTAACTTATATTCGTTTGGAATGTACTAACTACTGATGTAGACATTTTGAATCGGTAATTCGGTATCGAGTTTTTTTTATCAGTCGTGTCTTTAAACATGAGAGAAAACAGATACAAATTCCGAATATAAACAATGCATAGTTCTTGCGGGATTAGGCCCGTCCTAGGGCCCGCACGAAATGAAGAAAAAAAGCTGTAAATCCCGTCTCATTCCGCTTATAATTTGCGGGACGGGATGTGGGACGACCTTAATCCCGTCCAACCCTAGTTTGTATGTTTCTATTGTTATGATTATATATCATTCTGCAAAAAAGTCTAAGATGATGTGTCTATACGAGCACACATGCGTGTTAGGTTCAAATCTAGTATATAAGATTAACTGGTTTTATCTTAATATCAATGGACAATAGAAGGAGGAGTTCACCGCGACGTCTTCTTTCACAAAAATTTACTACAAACCTTTTAACTTGGTGGAAAAGATTTTGGCAGCCGTGGAGTCTTTGTGATAGAAGTTATATTATTCGAAGGAAACAAATGGAGAAACGAGAAATGAAAACGGGAAGTGTTTATCTTGTTCATACACATGTTTTACCCAGTTTTAATAAGAAACGATTGCAATATTGCATCTTAAAAAGGTTATAATTAACGATATATGAACCTTTTGAGGCTGTTAGATGTTGCACTTTCTGAGTGTCCACCGTCCGACTTTGTCATGCTCTCTGAATTATCAAACGAATCGAGACAATATCAATCGAAATCGAATATGATTATCATCGACAATTGTTTAGGGTTTTTTTTACTACCGTTGGTGTTGTAGTTGACTCAAAAGTAAGAAATACCAGTAAAGAGACTGATATTCTGCTCCGTCTCACTTTTAGGGTTATAAATAGAACGCATTAGAACTGTAATTAATATACGCACAAGAGTTAATAAGAAATCCTAAAAAAAATGGTTTGTTCTTAAGAGTTTTCGTTTTTCTCCTTCCGCAATCTATTCGATTTTACGATAGTTGGAATAAATTAATAACCAAATTATAATTGCAATGATCAAGCCATCAAGGCAATTAGGGTTTGCTAACCCTAAGAAGTCAGAAGTAATGGTGTAGTACTTCTGTACACGTTTTGTTGTATAATTGATAACTTATTAGTTTAATTATAAATTATCATAAACAATCTCTATTATCATAATCTCTATTAATTAAATAACAAAGAGTATGTTTACATTCTTTTTTTTAAAATCCTAATTGCAAATGAATTATTAGAGTTGGTCAATGGGTCAGTTAACTCGAGTTCGGGTCTTTAGTATAACGTAAATTACGGATCAAAACCATTTTAGGTGACAATGTTATCGGGTTGCTATGGATTTCAGATGAATTTGGATCAATCCAAATGGACAAGATTTTGAGAGACGAAAAGGAGCTAAATCGAAAATAAGTCTACCTTTGATATAAATTTTAAGATATGTTTGATATTAATATCGAATATCGAGTTTAATATTTTCATGTAATCATACTTGGTGTGTGATATATCATCATATTAAACATCATATACTACACTCTAAATTTATATTGCACTAAGATGGATTTAAAACCCCGAAAATTTCATAAAAATAGATAAATGTTGTATAATTTTACCTAACCATTTGTATTTATATGTATTTATGCGTTTGAGTTACTCGTTCACTATCTAAATCAGTAGAATATAAAATTTAGGCTCAACCTATATTAGCCGATATATTCGGCACGGAAGAAGGTCGTGTTCGTTCACTTTCTAAACGAGCCGATTACAAACACTTTTTAAAGTTCATTTAAAACTCATGTTCGACTCATTTATAAATGACCCGAGTTTGAACTTGTCAATGCTCGACATGTTCGGCTCGTTACATAGGTCAAATCAATAATCGATATCCATAAACTTTCAAGCAAAACACAATAATTTTGATGTACAATGGAAGTTATAGCAAGCAAGATATAGGTGAAAAGTGGTAATCAATCCGACATCAAGTAAAGAATCCCATGAGTGAGTCAGTGCAATTAGGCATTGTGATCAAGAAATTGATCTTGAAAGTCATGCAACCATATCTTCACATGCCTGGAAAGCGTGAAAGACAACTAAAGATGTTTCATCAGACAAAAACAAGAACACAAGAATCACTTTAGAAGCTGTACAATAATACTGTACACAAAGTTCCCCTTTAGGTGTATTAGTGAAGCTCATTCCTAACAATATAAGTGCAAATCCTATACCATTTCACTAGATCCGTAAACGGTAAACCGCGAGCTTAATCGGAAAATCTCACACACTAGATGTGCTCGATAACGCATTTCCGAATTGTGGTTCTTCGGAAAAGGATTGTCTAATGATGCTTTTGGGTCCGGTATCGGTATTAAAGAGGGTGGAGGGCATAAAAGGAATTAAATGATGAAATTTACGGAAAATTTTCAACCTCTTCACGTGCCAAACGGACAATTTATTAACAATATGTCACACACTCCTAAAGTCGCACAAGAATATCAATTAGTTGTAGCATGTTATTGCTCACATGGGTTTCACTAATTAACTCACCTTGCAACTTGTTACCCTTAATCTTTTGTGACATTTAGTTTGTCTGCCGATTATTCAACCTCTCGATACACCAAATATCAGATTTCTTTTCTTTATAAAACAAAGGAAAATAAGATATTGCAAGCTTGGTGAGGAAGAAGTTGATTGGATAGAGTAATACAATAATGAGATTATGATTTTTCTCTTCAAAAAAATTGAAAATCATGTGAATAAGTGCATGTGACATCTCTATTATTGTATTATTTTCATTATTTCTATTATTTGATAACCAGATTGGAATGCTATTCTTTACAACAAATCACTTCATGATCTTCATGAGCACAGTTCACACTTTCAGCCATCAAAGACTTTTAACCCATAAGCACATGGAGTTGAGAAAGCCAATATCAAAGACAAATGGTTATTAATAATTTATTAGAAAAGAAATATTCATATTCTGAGGTCTCCTAACCACTAAATCTCCATTTACAATCCTCAATCAATGTAAAGTAAAAATAAAGATGCTTTGCTTACATATTTTCCACAAAATCAGCAATTTACACAGCCTGGATACTGCAGCAATCATTTTGTTGCAGCATACATAGGATTGCCAAGAACATCAGGACGCCGTGAAGTGTTTCGCAAAAGCGGGGACCTAGAATCAGCGTATTCTTCATCTTCTGTGTCAGCGTGTCTTTGTCTGTGAGGTCCGAGAGCCTTGAGTGTAATAGCTAATAGAAACGACAAACCCTGGATGCGGAAAAAAGTCTTGTTCAAATCAATTAAATACTACATTGTGTGGAATTGGAAAACATATGTGCAACAAAGGAAATTTCAATCATAATCTGAAAACGAAAAACTACTCTGATCTTGTTACAGTATCGGCCAGTTATAGCAGATTCATTACAAACACCTTAAAAAACAGGACACACTCAGCGATTACAAGTGAATTCACTGTTATGGTCTTACTCACCAAGTAGCTATATGCAGATCTCGCAACAACTTCTTGCATTCAAGAGAACAAAAAACCCGAAAAAAGGAAGTAAAAAACTGATGCTTTAGAAGCCTTACAAATCAGTATATAAGATTTGCTCAAATTGGCTCATAAGGAATCTCAATCAGATGATTGTAATATCACAGTCAAACCTCAGAGGTCAAATTCACTAACTAGGCCTTTTACAAACATTGATCTATAAAGTAGACCCATAACATAAACACGTTTAGTAAATGTACCCCTAATAGAGTAATAGTGGTAAGTCAATTAGAGTGTAAAAATTAGAGAGATCTACAAAACAAAGACTAATAAAAAGCCTACTTCACCCAATTCTTTCAACCTCAGATGCCGTCTATTGTTCTTACTCACAGAATGTATAATAATTTATTAAAAAGATGTTTTCATTTGATGAATATGATTATATGGATTAAGAAGAGAGACCTGTGCACAAACAATTGTCAAGCCAATCCATTTGCAGAAATCAAAGTTCTTCGTTATGAAACCTGCCAACTCATTCCAATTACGCGTTGGATCCAAAGGGAAGTTCTGATAATTGATCATTGAAAAAGTTAGTAAGTTAACTTTATCATTCCCAAAGGAAATTACAGTGGCGTACCTCCTCCCAGGTTGGATTGATAATAACATCCACAGTTAATGCTGCTTCTAACACAAGAAGCAGACTCAGAAATGCTATATACTGACCAAATTAAGGCAAACTAAGTTTATAAGATTGACATTTCTTTTAAGTGAATAGTTTTTGAAGAAATGCAGTAAAGATAACTTAATGATAGACAAAGTTTATATTGTGCTGGTCCCAAAATTCATTATATTTCGATAATAAAGGAGGAAGAAAAGAGAATTTATGTCAGATTACAAAAAAAATTATTCAATTTTAAGAATTACACGAGCTGATGTTATCTTGTACTTTTACTGACTACACTTTTCATCTAATTCAGATAACTTTTTTGCACATGTTTCAACTTTTAATAATGTAAAGTTTTTAAATACAATCATGCCAAAATAAGGCAATAATGTGAAGGCCTTGACCTGGTGTTTTATCCTACGAATTTGCAATTGACAAAGACTCTAGGCTGCAAATTTTTTTAAAAAAAGATAAGAGAGACAACAAACAAGGAATAAGAAACTCATAAGTCAAGGATACTACATAAAGACAGAAGCCATTAGATGTCTCTGCAGCTATATGACCCGAAAGTGCAGTGAAACAAACCGCGACACCTAGTCCAAGGAAAGTGTAGATGAACCTGAAAACAGTAATCAAGGGCAACATCAAATTATTAGCAACCACAAGTTTCATTTATTATACACTTAGGGCCCGTTTGGATACTAATATGGATATCATGATAATGGTGATGTCTATTGTTTGGTATGAGTTGATATCAATATCTTAGACTTCAATGAAATCATGAATAATCTCGAAACTATTCTCCAAAGATCAACTTATCAATTATTAGCAAATAAAATTACTATAAAAAACAATATCAACATCAGAGAATACCATCAGCAGTCAAATTGGAACAAGCAATCAATCAAAAGTGGCAATTTTTTCAGCATTGCTAGCAAGTACCAATAGAAAGAGCAATTCCACAAACACAAAGATCAGGAGCTCTATACACGATCAAATCCAGGACCATAAAGCGATATGATATTAAGAAAACTAAATTAGATTGGTCGAATTCAATAGGGGAATCGAATTCGTAGCTCATACCATGGATTTGGATATTGGGATTCGGCGAAAGGGAGAAGACCGAATTGCCGGTGTAAAACCCTAATCATCCAGAGACCATACAAAACCATGGCAATACCAGACATTGCAATTACTGAATTCGACAACTTCAACGACGATTGGATGCAATTTCTCAGCATTCCCGCCATTTTCGCTAGGAAACCCTACTCCAATTGAGTGACGCTTGCAGCTTGCTCCGCTGTACCAGTTGACCCACATCAAATCTGCGTTTTGATTCGACAAAAATCTTTTTAGCACAATTTTTACTAATTACTAATTTACTATTAAAATTGTATATGAATTAATCTAATATATAAATAAATAATAATAATAAAAGGTTAAACAAAATAGTAAAAAACATATTTGTGTAATGGATATTAATTTATAAAAAATTAATTTTTATTAACTAATATGACTAATATCATTTAGTATTAAATTATAATTTTGTGATAAATGAAAGCCATAATTTAAAATTTTCAATGTCATCGGATAATTATATAAAGCTAAAGAAGTAAAGTTTAATTTATTTTAAATTTAAAAATCTGTAAAATCTTATTAGAAGATTTGCATGAAATTTTTTCAACAAAATTGAATTATAGTAGATCAATTTATTAATTATGATTGGTAGACAAATAGATTTGTTGAGAAAATTTCACGTAAATCTTCTAATCATCCTCTTAAACAGTTTCATTTCCTTAATTTTTCATTAAAATAATTTTCTTTATTCTCATCTATTATACTTACTAAAACAGAGCACGGGTTGATGACGTGGCGCGCCGTGGACGCAGGATTTTTGAAATTGAGCTCCCACAATTAAATCCAATAAATCTTTAATTTTTACACTATTTTTTAAACCATAAAATCTTTTATTATTAAAATAATAATTTTATAGAAACCAAATCTATTATACTTACTAAAATAGAGCACGGGTTGATGACGTGGCGCGCTATGGACGCAGGATTTTTGAAATTGAGCTCCCACAATTAAATCCAATAAATCTTTATTTTTTACACTATTTTTTAAACCATAAAATCTTTTATTATTAAAATAATAATTTTATAGAAACCAAATCAATTTTTTAATAATAATAAAAAAATTAATCGAATTAGGTTTAACAATCAAATCACCTTAACAACCGAATCATTTTTTAATAAATAAATATTTATAAAAATATATTAAAAGATATTGCGATTTTGATTTCCCTTTTAATTATATTTTCGGTTAGGATTTTTATTCGACGGATTTTTTTTTCGAACGTTCCATCAAATTTTTCCATGGTTCGCTTAGAACTTTTATGTCTTACAAATTTGTCGAACAAAATTTATTTTTTTGAAACTACACCTTTACGTTATGTGCGAGTTTTAATTAAATTGATTTTGAATTGAATTTTATTTTCGAAATGTTCCATCAGATTTTAAGCGAACAATTATTTTTTGATAAAATCCATCAAAATTTACGTTGTTTTTTTTTTTGAAAAATACCTATAAATATATAATAAATTTTTACATGATTCCATTGGATTTTTTTGATAGTTTTTTAAATAAAAAACTTCCATTTAATCAACAAAATTGATTTCCATTTTGACGGTAAATTGATTTCCATTGTTGTTATATCTTTTTATTATGGATTTTAATTAAATTGGTTTCGATTTCATTTCCATTTTAGTTATATTTTCTGTTAGGATTTTTATTCGAACGAATTTTTTTCCGAACGTTCCATGTGATTTTTTTCATGGTTCCCTTAGAACTTTTTATGTTTTACAAATTT
>BSUD01000001.1:990648-1030135 GCA_033239045.1 Fagopyrum esculentum
ATATATATATATATATATATATATATATATATATATATATAATATTATTCTATTAAGTATGTCCACAGTATAATCTCATTTAGTAAATTTATCCTTAATAAAGTAATGTTGGTAAGTCGATTAGATTAGAGAAGTATACAAAACAAAAGCACGTAAAAAAACCTATTTCACAATATTCTTTCTCATTTTTTTCAAAACCCGCACAAGGTGCGGGTATTATACTAGTTTTCATCTACGTAATCTTACGTTACTAAACATACCCTTTGTATACTGTTAGAGATAATAACGTCCCACATCAAAAGATGGAACCTCACTGGGTTTATGTATTGGACTTGGGCCTATTGCGCATGTGCGCTCGTATGCACACGACCCCGCTCTACCGGTCTGTTTGTATCGGACTTTGACATATACTGTCATTTTCTTCTCCTCTTTTTATATCACAATTGATTTTTTTCAATCATATAAAGGATAATTTATAATATTCCTAATTGTTTTTAGTTAAAATCCAAGTACCTTAAAAAATAGGAGTTGGTAGCTATTTAAATGTTTTATAATTACAAATTGCAATAGGCAATTTATGGTGACAAGAAATGAATTTGGAAGCAGGTAGGAAATTAGCAAATCTAATCTACACCAACTTCTTTGGACAAAAATCTAAAAATATATAAAAGAATAAAATAAAAATAGTGTTTGCTAACTTCTTCTAACCCGGTTCAGTTTCCCTGGAGTTTTAAAAAAACTCTAGGGGTAGAATTCCATAACTCCTGACCCTCAATCTAAATTAACGGTTAAGATTTAATTTAAATTAAAGATTATTTAAAAAACTCAAAAATACTCCACTGAACTTCACTAACCCCCATTTGTCTATCTCCGCTTTTATTTCTCGAATCCCCTTTGAAAACTCTTCTTCGACGGCCCTTTACTGTTTGAGTTTCCCTTTGGCCTCTACGCCGAGCAACTTCCGGCACCTCTTTCACCGCTCCTCTTTGGTCTCTACGCTGAGCAACTTCCGGCAGCTTTCACCGCTCCTCTCAAGCATAACCCCTAGAGTTTTTTTAAAACTCCAGGGAAACTGACCGATTATCTATGTGCATTTCTTCATCGTTTCGGAGATCATTTTTAACCGGTTCAGTTTCCGATTTTGATTAGCCTAATGTTGTCTAAAATGAGTTTTGCTGCAAATCCAAAATTTTTTATTAGTCTACTGATTAATCTACTTCCAATTGTTAAATTTTCAATTTTAATTAGATAATTTTCATATAATGTGGTAAGTTTGTGAATGCAAGCCTAATCAAACTAAGTTGTAAAGAAGAAGCTTGATGTTCAACAACAAGACATATAAGAAGGATGACATGGAAGAAGAATTATTGATTTAGAATTTACAACAGTTTTGTTTCACATGTTACTGGTTTTTTAGTTTTAGTTCAACACTGAATCTATTTTCTTATAATTTAAATTGATTCAGTTTTTTTAATTTCAGTTTAAGACTGAATTTGTTTTTTATAATTTAAGTTGACTGAGGTTTTTTAATTTCAGTTCAACATTGAATCTGTCTTTTTATAAGTTAAGTTGATTAGCTTGGTTGGTGATTAAGTGTAATACATTGGTTGATTTGGAGAATTACAGGCAGTTGTGTTGTACCATCTGCATGATTATACTAAGAAGCTGTAAAGGTAGTTATGCTTTCGAGGACTTTGATTTTGTTTTTTTAAATTTAAGTTGATTAGTTTGGTTGATGATTAATTGTGGTAAAACATTGGTTTATTTGGAGAATTTCAGCTGCTATGTTGTACCATCTACATGATTCTCCTAGTTGCACAAGTTAAGCTGGGTATCCTACATGAGCTGGTTAATCAAGTTGTTACCTCAGATATTTTGAGAGAGAAGGTGGAGGAGAATATTCAAAAGTGTCAGGAACTTACAACTGAAAATAGAGATGCGTTTGAAGATGGTAAGAAGAGGCAAGAAGCAAAGAAACGCTTGAAGGCATCAAAATCTAGGGTCCGTTCGGTGCTTGTTTTTGGGAGATTATTGAGATGAAAATACCAAAAGCTCACTTTAAGTGTGTTCGGTAGCTTGAGATGAAGGAGATGAAGATGAATTTGGGAGATGAATTGAGAGATGAAAATCCAAATTATTTTCATCCTTCTAAGATGGGATTATTGAGATTATTTGGGAGATGAAAACAATTCATCCATTTCTACCCTTGGTATTTGTATTAAAAAAATTATTCTTCGTACCCTTTTTCGTAATTTTACGTATAATAACCTCCTATAATCCCTCATTACACCAAACACGTAGAAAAGATTATTATTTTTTTCATCCCTATAATCATCTACTATTTTCTTCTTCATCTTCATCTTCATCTTCATTTTCATCTTCATGTACGATAATCCCGTGTTACCAAACGGACCCCTAGTAATCTTGAGTCTAAACACTTTTTGAGAGTCTGAACATTTTTTGACGTTTGGAAAGTGCAAACAATTATCAGTAATATGACTGAGGGCAATTTCTCATTAATTGTTTTCTTCTCTGTTTCAGCAAAGTAATGGTTAAAATAAATTCAAGTTGGGAGCAAACAAAGAAACTTATAAAATAAGAGAATCAAATAACTGAATTTTATTGATTGGACCAAATTTTACAATAGTAGAATGCCTCATTATACATATAAAGGGAGGCAAAAATAACTAAGCAAAAACTATCGACTTAATGACTTATAAATAGTACAATCGAATCCTAACTGAATATTACACCTTTCTCAAGTTCTTGAGCATACAACTCAGTAGTTTGGTCTTCATGTAATCCTGTGCACATACACATGAGGTAGTTGTTGTGTAGCTTTGTCTACTGATCTTAATTTAATCCTTCCATGTTGCCATCAACCATCTTTAAATCTCATCTTATCTGGCTTGAAATTCAATAGCAAGTACAAGGCAATGCAAACAACACCTCTAATATTTGCCAACTACATTCAGCTTTCATTGCAAGTGTATGAATCATCATATACCCATTTGCTTTACGAAACCTGTCAAATTATAAAATAGAACAGATCAACAAACCAATTTGTACATTAATTGAATGACGCTCTGAGTGAATATGATAATAAAAAAAAGTTAAAAACTTAATCAAGGAACTCATTTTGCCCGCCAGATTATAAATGAATAGAGACCTTCAAGCTAATGGTCAACAATATTAGTAATCAATCAGTTAATTAGTATGGTCCATAAACCAAATACTTGGGAAAGGGGAGGGGTGGGGAGGCTGAAATATGGAGAGAACTAGATATAAGATTCAAAAATAGAGATATTCAGTTAGGTGCACATTTTCAAACACCTATTATGCACACCAACAACCTAACTAGTTAGATGGTTTGAGACTACCACTGTTTTGCCTCACTGTCAAGAACAATGTCCATCTAGGATCCAAATCTACTGAACTCTTAACTTGTAGTCATATTCAGAATTGTTAATGTACACAAGGAGGGAAAGTCCTTTTACTTAGTACTTCTTGTATATGAATCATCAACAACTCACAATAACTACATGAATCAATAGAGATATTACATATTGAAAACAACAAAATGAGTCTCAATTATTAGATAAGTTTTAAGTATAAATTTAAGCAAAATGAGTCCCAACTCACAATAACCAACGAATTTGACAAAGAGCCCTAATTATTGTATCAGACAGAGGAATCGTTCAATATATATCATTACAGAATTTCAAGGGAAGGAGGGAGAGAGATTTACCTACGGTGGTTATGCTTGAGAGGAGCGGTGAAAGCTGCCGGAAGTTGCTCAGCATAGAGACCAAAGAGGAGCGGTGAAAGAGGTGCCGGAAGTTGCTCGGCTTAGAGGTCAAAGGGAAACTCAAACAGTATAGGGCCGTCGACGAAGAGTTTTCACAGGGGATTCGAGAAATAAGATAGACAAATGGGGGTTAGTGAAGTTCAGTGGGGTATTTTTGAGCTTTTTAAATAATCTTTAATTTAAATTAAATCTTAACCGTTAATTTAGATTGAGGGTCAGGATTTATGGAATTCTACCCCTAGAGTTTTTTTAAAACTCCAGGGAAACTGAACCGTAACCCTAACCGATGGCCACCGACAGTTGCAGAAATAGAGCTCGAGCTCGTCGGTCAGATGTCGACAAAGCTCAGTTGAGTAAGATGATGGAGAAATCTCAGCAGCAACATTGTGATTTTCTTTGCCACAATGTTTAAGATATTATTTTAATTCGTGAATTGTATAACTATCAATTAACCTGAGGATTTATGTCATTTGTTACCCAAATTATTTTTATCAAACAAATTATTATAAAACAAAAAAAAAGTTAAATATATGGACTTTGATTTACTAACGTAAAAAAAATCGCATTCAACCAGCGCTATTGGCACCCACTAGATGCCGGCTCTTGGCGGTTGGCGCCAATGCCTAAATTAAATTAATCTATTTAATGATTATTTATTAAACTTTCAAGCAAGCTTTACTAACCATAATCTATTTTTTGATTTTTTTTTTTTTTGAATTTCATCCCAAATTATCCTCTTCAATCCCATAAACTTCCTCTATCGAACGAGTCATAAGTAACTTGTATTATTTTGTACGGAAAAAGAGAAATTTATAGTTAAGTGATTTTTTCGAGGCTTTCAAAAAATTTGCAAAACGAGGCATTATCCATTATTCGTTTTTTCAAATAAACGTGACTTCAATAAACCAGGAAAATTGTTTAAGGATAAATTCGGAATGATAAAAAGTATCAATTAAATTAAAAAAGACTGTCTTTTTTTTTAAAAAAAAGGCGATGGTTGATGGTGTCGGCGCTTTGATTGAAAAAAATAATAATAATTTTGGGTGCCGGCACCATCCGCCAGCGCTCAACCTAGGTGCCAGCGAATTCCAAGTTTTGTTGATCCTTGTGAATTTGAGATCCGTGTATATAACACGACCGTAATAAAATTGACAAATTGATCTCAAACAAAATTAATAACATTAAACATGAGAATAAAAAATAATAATATTATTCAGGAAATTAAAGATAAAATTGGACAAAAAAATGACATTTCTTGCTACTATTTGGTTAGGTATTTTGTTTTCTAGAAATAAAATTATTTTCAATGATGAATCTTGTGACTTGTTTAATAACACGACTACTTTTATTAAGCATTAAATCCACAAATGACAAAAAAAGTCAATGACGAGGATGACTATTACATTAAACCCCACCAAAAAATAATAACAATATCAAACGGGAAAAAAATAACATCAAATGAGAAAAAGCAAAGCCTGATTTTCACAAAGTTAACTTCGATGACTCGAAACTTGATTTTGGACTACCTCTATTAGTTTTGTTATTCAGAGCCACAATAGAGAGATTATTAGTCTTGATGGAAAAAAAAAACAATTTAATTTGGTACTGAAGCAGAAACTTATTATTAGTCTTGATGAAAAAAAAACAATTTAATTTGGTACTGAAGCAGAAACTTATGCTCTAAAATGTGATTTGGAAGAAGCTATCAAATTCCAACAAAAAGATCGCAACCGAGAGTGACAATTTGTGTGTCACCAAGGCAGTTCAAGGTCTATGGAGTGGAGTTGTCCGTGTAAGGTCGAGATGATATTATACGACTTTAGAATGAATATTTGTTTCTTTGACAAAGTCCATATCAAGTATGATTTTAGAGAATGAATATTTGTTTCTTTGACGAAGTCCGTATCTAGAAGTTGAGAGTATCTGTCAAATATTTGAGAAATAGTGGAAAGATCTTAACTTCACAGCATTAAGTCGTAGTTCGGTTTCGTGGTGAGTTGGGTCGGCAATTCCGGTGTTCATTTTCTCGTATTGAGTGCACTAAAATTGTAACAAAATTCCTCTATAAATGATGACACAAAATGTTTAAGTGTAGACCAATATTGATGGACCAAATCGGACGAATTAAAGACCAGACATAAAAATTAAAAGGTTAGTTGGGCAAACATAGAGCCCATTCCGTCCAACTAGATAGTGTTAGCCAAAGCCCTTTTGAGAAGTGGGTAAATATATTTGGTTAAACGTGGAAAATTCATTAGAAATGCGTCGAGGGTAGCGAATCTGTTTTGTCAGGTCAAGAGAAAAATGAGAATACGAGAATTGGTTACCAGTTTCGTCACGAATCTATGACTATGTTTGATGACACCACCAAGCCAGGGCTTTGTGACGAAATTAGTCTCTGTAAGCCAACATGTGTTAAGGGTAGTGATCACCAAAGCTACTAACCTGGTTGCGCCAAAATTAGAGTGACCACAACAGTGATAGAAGTGTACAATGCTGTTGTACTCTCCAGGCAATGTCAATCCTGCAGCAAAGATCACAGTTGCAATGAGACTGAAAACTAGCAGAAGAGTATTAATTCTGTTCTTGTACTCATCAATAATCAACTGTAATTGCTTTTGATCCAAGGCGTGTGCGCCAGCAGCCTTCAGTAGCAGCACAATGATAGAGCTGCAATGCCAAGTATATTCTGATCATGATGATTAACATATAACAATGTCCTTAGAATATCAGCAAACTCTTCGCAGCTCCGTAGTTACCTGAACATGACCTCCAGCAGCTGCCAGACGGATCGGAAACAAGCCATTGTGCGCCAGCAGCTTCGTTTTTCTGCATGCAAGAGATGATGAATTGATGATAGAAGATAAATTTAGAAGGAAAGAACAATCTTTCAATGCTTTGGAATGACAGATAACTTACATCACTTGCTGTTGCAGGACAATGAGAAGATAAGCCCAGATGATCAGAATTGGAGCAGCTAGCTCGAATAGAAGATGAAGATTGTTATGGAGAGATCACATTTCTGTACATCATGTACTAGTACAAACAAACTTTATAGTTTGCGGAAATTACAATGTGTCAACGTGACGGTTGTAGTACCGTAGCAACTACACTTTACATCAAGATAATACTCTCTTCCTCTAAGAAGCATGCAACATAAAGTCTTACATAGCAACAAGCAACCTTTCAAATTCTAAGTACTAACCCTTGCTATAAGCATTTGAAATTTTCCTTTTATTTTCCTAGACAATTTTCCGGGTATATACAAATCGGCAAGCATCTCCGGGTGGTGATCAGAACAATAGAAGGCAAAGAACCAGGCAACAACACAAGAAGAAGCTTAATCTGCTCAATGACTGATCAGCATGTAATGTGTGACGCCTGGCTCTTGCACTCCTCATGGTAGCCAGGCCATACGAGTTAGGATATGTGTAAAATGAATGTGAATTACCAAAGAGTCTCGTATAGATCATTTCCCCAAACATGCTGCCAGCTAGGCTGATTTCTGGTGCTGATGTGTAGTCATATGCATCTTGCACGGTTGGATACTGATCAGATGTAGTTGAAGTGGTTATCAATGTGTGGACGCCGCAAGGTGGGCCCCTAGGTCGGTCAGGAATGACTGATCCTAGATCTGCAGTTTTTTCATCTGAATGGTCTGATACTGTCACTGATTGAACTGATTGCCCCCCACGGCCATAGAGTGGGACTAGTGTCCTCTCTGAAATCTCGGCTTTGCACACAGGGCACTGTGGATTATGGTCCAAATGCGTTTCCGACGAAATGCTTTGCTGGTGAATCCATTTGTATATACAAGGCCAGCAATAAAGGTGGCCGCATATAGTCACCACCGGATCCTGTACCGTTTCTAGACAGATATTGCAGTCAAATCCGCCAGACGAATTTACATCAGTTGAACCAGATGATGCTTTCCAGTCTTCTGTACCGTCTCCTGAGAGATGGTTGTGTACTGCGGAATGTGTTAAGTACTGCTCCGTAGCCATTCAGATAGGTGATTAATGTCTTACTTGTGCTCCTGAAACACGGTTATAAGTTAGGAATAGAACACGATAAACCAGCTAAATTGCATAAGCTTCCTCAGTAAATCAAACAAATATTCCGAAAAGCAACCAAGTCATAAGAGAGAAATACAATGCTGGATGACAAAAAGAAGAATAAGACGTGAATCCTAACAAATAATCAGTACTCTGACAAAAGAAGGATAAGCTTCAAGATTCATCTTATCTTCAACAAGTAACACAGAATCGTCAAAACTATGGGGACCCTTTCAAGTTTGTCCTGCATCCGATAGAGAAATGCAAAAAAGGATACAAACACCTCGAAAAGCACAAACTTCATAATTCTGCACGCACAAATAGGACTGATATAATGAAATTTTATCATGATAAAACAGCACAAGATGCTTTACATTTAAAAAGGGTCCACCAACTACCAAAAATTCCTCCTCAAACAAAGAAAAGGAGTCATCAATGATACTGATATGTAGAATAAGATCCCGCCAAAAGATGGAATTGTCTAATAAAAGAGCAAGGTTTAAATTAACATTCCATCAAGCAATAATAAAGAATAAAGACTCCATTTTTAGGTCTCCTATTAATTTATAAAAGAAGTGGAGCGCTACCAAACTTATGCCCATTCTATATTTTTATATCATACCAAATCATAACAAATTAACAATCATCATCGTCAGTTCTCTAATATTATAATTTGACAGGCTTTTATCTTGATATGTGTCTGTGAATCAGCACAACTAGGCTCAAGTGTTCCCTCTTAAGTTCTAAAGATGTTCAGTATTGGATTGGACTATCACTAAAAATGATAAACCAAGTGGCTCAAATTGAGGCTAAAGATCTAAGCAAATACATTGAATATGTCACCCCATCCAAATCTTGGCCATAAGACCGTGTGATCGGCAAGATTTGGGTACCTATCAATTTACATCTATCTAAGGGTGGGGAAGCTAACTAAATGGTGCAATTAATAATAAGCATAAGAAGTCCACTGGTTTACATCTATATCTACATCCTGGCCCCCATACTCATAACTATTTTCCCCTAAGGAGTTAAGAGTATACCAGCGGGACTGATTATTAGCCAACCAGAATCCGAAAGATTTAAAGGGGTACGCAAGCTAACTCTGTAAAGCCTATAAACCATTTGTGCTAGTTACAGAAGTTATAGTAAGAGATTCATGAAAGTAGCACACTCAACTGAGCCTCAAAATCATATTTTCTGAATTCATCATAGTCTTAACCATCAGACTAATTACTGGAATTCATCATGCTCCAGTTGCAACTCCAAAATTACATGAATCCTACATATTTCTGAATTGAAATGTGCTAAGCAGGAGAGTAAATAAAAACCCTACATATCCCTCAGCCTACTCATGAACCAAACCCTTTCCCATTAAAAGGCAATTTATTATAGCAGCTCCTAGTCTCTTACCAAACTTATTCAACAAAAAAATCGAAGGCATTTCATTAATTTTTTTTTTCTCTTAGGTCCGTTTAGTAATAAGCTACTGTAGTGAAAAACAAAAAGGTACAAACCGTCAAACCTACTCTTGAACCAAATTCTGTCAAATTGTTGTTCACCAATCACAAGATCATCCTATAACACTAGTCACGGTGGACATAAGTTTCAGAACTATGAAATCGATGAACATTCCAATTGATAGACAATAATGCGTAAGTGAATTAGGTTTGTTTCCTTTCCGTCTCCGTACAGACAGATTCTAAACGAAAAGGAAGAAGGCACGCAACATCACTACCACAAGCAAACAGAATCACTTTTCCACGCGGAATTCAATAAATAATAATAAACTCAAAAAATAGCAATTAATCAACTACAATTACAGAGTGTGAACGAAGAACATCAGCAAGACGAATTCAAAGAGATTAGGCACAATCAAACAGCGAATTCAAGCAATTTATCAAGTACCAAAAGAAAATCGACCGCGAATCAAAACGAAACAACATGATACACCACGAAGAAGCAAGAAAAATCAAACCAAAAGCTCTGAAGAACTCGATTACTAACAACTTGATCGATTACTTACGTAGAGATCGAAGATGTAAGACTCCGGCGATCAGATTACACAATGAACAAAGGAAGTTGAGAGAGTTTTGGTTGAAGAAGAGAAATACCGAGTGGGAAATGACGGGCTTTTCGTGTTATTTATATTTCAACTTTCAGAGTGGCATACAAAGAAATTAATTTATTTATTTATAAAATAATTTGACTTTTGACTTTTTTTTATATTTTATTTAGTTTTTGAAATATTTGTTTACTCTACCAACTTGCACATACTCACTGACCCCATCTCTTCGTACGGCTGAATATTAATATATTATCTTGTTAATTTTTTTTAATAATTTAATCTAAATATAATGTACAATATGAATTTTACTATGAGGAAATTTAGTAAGATAGTTATTTTAAGTTTTTAAATTAAAAAATATTAAGTTTTATTCAAGTTCTAAAAACCCACTTGATTAAATGGATTTTATTATTTTGAAAATTTTAAAAAAATTTGGTCAGCGAAATATCGAGATTGAGGGAGATAATCTCAACTTAATCAACTGTGTCTGAGGTGTTTGAAAACCACCTTGACAAGCCAAAATTCTTATTGGTGACATTTTGTATCGTTTGCAGTCTTTTGAAAAAGTTGGATTAAGTATATTTCCAAGGAAGTCAACAATGTAGCCGATGTTTTTGTTGTTCTAGCTAGCTCAGTCAATCCTTGTTGTTAATGTTGACATTCCGCATGCAGTTGAAGAGCTCATCCTTTTTGATTCGTCTCAACAACCAGTGACGAGGAGAAGGCCTTGACGCGTTTCGACACCACTCCCCGTTGTTATATGTCGTAGATGACCTCTCGGGCCACTCGTTTTCCATCTAGTGCCCCCAATTAATATTCACTTCCAAGGGGGAAAACTTGAAGAGAACATAATCCAAAATCACCGCCAGTGTAACACTTTATCGTTGTAAATCACCACCATCGTATAATTTCTTTCTTTTTCGATTTAGGGTTTGTTTCACTACATGGCCCTTTTGATTTTTGTTTCCATACTTTTATTGGAACGGAGTTTGAACAAATCAACATCGATGCTTATTTTCACTGGTTTAATTTTGATATTTTTAAGTTTTATTTTGTGTCTACATTTTAGCTTTGATTTTGGTATATTCAAGGTAAGATATTATGTTAAATTGTACCGACATAATAATATATCAATATTGCTTTAATGTTTTTCTTGTTCGTAATCGGATAACACTTGTCATTTTTTAAATATTCACTTTTTATTTATTTTATTTTATTTTATTTTATTTATTATATCTTTTTAATGACTATTTTTTATAAACTAAAATTTAGATATTTTACTATATAAAGTCAAGATCAAATAAAATAATTTTGTTTCAAAAAAACAATACCTACCTAATACATTTCAATTTGGAGGGAAAAAAATTACCATATATATTCGATTGGATGATTATTTTTTTTTCAAACTTAATTTTTTAAGTTAGCAAAAAAATATATTATATCACCTTTATAATAAAAAATTTTAACATACAAAAATATTGTTATAATAATAATGTATTTTATGTTAATATATATATATATATATATATATATATATATAAGCATCACTATTGCATAAAATTTTAATTTTAATATTATGTTTAACGGAGCTAATCGTGTCTAAAGTGATTTTGCATACGGATTAAAAAAAATATAAATATCTGACACTAAAAAAAAATGATTTGCACATTTATTTCGTGGAATAATTTTTTTTTATTAAATTCCGGATTTATGGTTGCTATGAACAAATCGGTGATAAATATAGCGCGTAAACTACACAGCAGCTGGAGCCCACTCAATTAAACAATAATTTATAAGTGCATTTGGGTTTGATCCATCATGGTTGATAAGATTGTTAATTCGGTTCAGACCAGATCCGGATCGGATATTCATATCCGATCCATGTTCAATTCGGTTCAAATCAGTCCAGATCGATTGAACCAAATTTCTTTGATTTTTTTTTGGGTTTTGGGACTAAAATTGGACCCTTTAAAAAATCGAAAAACTGGTTCGGATCGATATAGGTCATGTCCATGTCCGGTTCAAAATTTCGGTTTGGGCAAAAAATTGCACCGGATAATGTGATGTAATTTTTATTTCTTTTCTAATGTGAAAATTTATGGAAATTGAAAAATATATTTATAAAAATCTATTTTTAGATTAATTATTATAATAGTATCAGGTTTGATTCTGGATTTTATGGATTTTGTTAAGAATTTACAACTGTAGACTTTTTTTTCCTTCTAAAGATTGACTTAGAAGAGGTTTTGAATTTTAAGAATTTCAAATTTTGATCCATAATTGGAAATTTTTTGAATATTTAAGTACTACTTTGAATTATACATAAAAACTATTTATAATATAAATTAAAATATAAAATAGTATGGACTCTTTTTTTCCCCTGAAAATTGACATATAAGAGGCGATTATGAAATTTGAAATCCAACACGATAATCAACTACAAACTTGAAAGATGAAGACGATTATATCTAATTTCATCTTAGATCATTGTTTTTGCATGAAAATAAATTTTATCGTGTTTTCAGAAAAAGCAACTACATGGTTGATCGGTCGTTTAACAAATGGGATGCTCAAACTCCAACAATAACATTTTCCCTCTAATAATTTTAAATTTTCAGTTATAAATGGATGTTTTATGTTGTACTAAATCTCGATAGTTATTCAATATTGTTGAAGATAATAATTTTCCGCTTCTAAAGTGGGGAGATTTCGAGTCTAATATACATGGTCGGTGAATTATTCCTCAAATTATCAATTGGCATTATCATAGTGGAACCACAATGAACTTATGTGTTGGGTTAAGGGATAATGTTTACGTATACTCGTATGCACACGACCGGCCCTGCTCTACAATCTAATGACCTTTAACACGGTATTAGAGCGAATAGCCTCTAATCAACTCGCGGTGGGCATGCGTACTCACATGCACACGCCCCGACTCTACAATTCACGTTTTAACTGGAGAGATTTAAAGTATGATATAAAGATCTAGGTGTTCACGAAGTTGTTCATCAAGCTTCCTACATGTACTTCCGTTGAAGATGAACGTTTATGTTCGTTACTTCCTGTTGGCTGAATCATCTTGTTGTCCCTTGAAAATCTCTTTGCTTTCGGGTTTTTGTGATGTAGCTTTGTTGCGATCCTTCATAACGGTTAGTTTGTCTGTCAGTCAATCTTTTTCGATTTTTCGATCCACTAGATGACCCGTCTAATGATTTGAATTGCTTTCAGTAATAAGAAAAGAGTTCAAGGAGTTCAATTATTATTTAGCTTCACGATTTGATTGTTCATAAGCATATGATTTTCAATATTCAAACCATCTTTTTCCCTGCATTTATATTTTCTTCTCCCTCATCTAGATGGTAGATATTTGCTCTCTTGCAGTCTAATATTGTATGCTTCTTTTGTGATCTAAGTGGGCGATATCATTTTTTTTTTTAATTTTAGTAATCTAAATTATCCTTCATAATTGGTATTTAATTATAATTTTATGGTCTATTTTGTTTTTTTTTTTTTGGTCGAAACATAAATCTCAATAAGCATAAAGCGCAAAACGCGGAAAACAGATTACAACCGAGTCATACGTGGAAGACTTACTCCACGTAAATCATCCAAAAGGATATCAAAAATACCGACAGGGGGATCTTCCAACCTATGTATGCCAATATCGTAATCAAAAGCAGCATTTGCAAGAGCATCCGCCGCCCTATTCCCTTCCCGAAAAATGTGGCCGAGTTCAACAGTCCAATCTCGGATTAATAAGCCTTGGCATCGTAACACCAGGCTAGCAAGCGGATGTGACGAGGACACCCCATTTTTAATAAGACCAACAACCAGTAGAGAATCAATCTCAACACAGACCTTCCTTGCCCCGTAATCCCACGCACATTCCAGGCCAATAATCACTCCCCACAACTCAGCTTCTGGGACAGTTGCATACCCCAGATTAATCACAACTCCCTTAAGCCATTCCCCTTTATCATCACGTAAGAGAGCTCCCGCCGATGCCCTATTTGTCGAGCCTCTAACAGCACCATCACAGTTCACCTTAACCCATGTAAGGTCAGGTTTACTCCAGTTAATTAATCTCTCTTGTTTAAACAAGAGCTCCGGGTCTTGACTTCTCTTCTTTCCTGTTAAACTATTAATTTCAGCAATTCGTATCCTCAGGAACTCGATTTTACTTACAGGAGGTTCTACCCCTTGAAATATACTCGCATTCCTCCACTTCCATGCCCACCAGACAACACAAGCAAAGGTGGTGTTCCAATTACCCCCCATCGGTGAATCTCTTTGTAAGCATATGTTGTTGTAAAGCCAATCCTCCCATGTAAGGGAGAAGAACCTAGAAGCAAGGGATATCGGAACGAGATAATCCCAAATACCTCTAACCCTTGGGCAGTCACGCAGAATATGAAGGAGGGATTCATCCACTTCTGGGCAGAGATGGCAAGCAGCGCTCGAGGACATGTGACGCCTGACTCTTTCCAGGTTGGTAAGGGGGACTCTCTAAGCAAGTAACCACATAAAATAACGGTTTCTCTCAGTGACATGAATCTTCCAGATATGACTGAACAGGTCCTCTCGAACCTGAACTCTCGTTTGATTGTTTCTCAGAAACTCATAAGCCGATGCAGTGGAAAAAGAGCCATTCGGTGATCCCAACCATCTGATATTGTCTTCATCCGTAGATACATCATGTAGTCTAACGGTAATCAGTTTAAGGAAAGCTGAGTTACTCAGTCTGCATTGAAGATACTCCCAATTCCAAGAGTTCGACTGAAGCCAAACATCCCTAACAGACAGATTTCTTTCTTCCTCCGTAAGGATAATAGGACACGATACCATCAAAGTCTCTGAACCCAGCCAAATATCCGACCAGAAACAGGCAGTGCATCCATTAATAACACTCCATCCCAAGTTTGGTACCACAACCGTATTGTAGGCTAGAGCAATACCTCTCCAGGTGGAGGAACTACCCCCTCTAACGACCAACTGTCTGGGCCATCTCTCCCCATTCACTGAGTACTTAGCCAGTATTAAGGAAGCCCAGAGATTGTTTCTATTGCTAAACAAACGCCATCCGAGTTTGCTCAACATCGCCAGATTGGCGTCTTCAGCCTTCCTAATCCCCAACCCACCATTCAGTTTACTTTGACAGACTTTATCCCAATTTAACAAATGGATTTTGTTAGTGTTGGATTATCTCCCCAAAGAAACCTTCTGCATATCTTGTCCATATTGTGAAGGACGCTCTTAGGTAATAGAACGGTAGACATATGATATACCGGGAGAGCAGACAGAACAGACTTAACAAGCACTGCACGTCCAGCAAGGGAGAGAGAGTTAACCTTCCAACCTGAAAGTTTGTTATTTACTCTCTCCAGAAGTGCATTAAAAGTAGAACCTGAAATTCTATTATGGATTAAAGGAATACCAAGGTACTTGCCCAAGTGTCTAGTGGCTGGGAAACCACAAAGGCCACTCAGAGTGTCCTCAAGCCTCCCTTGCACGTTCCTTGATACAAATATCCGGGACTTTGACAAGCTGACCTTTAGCCCAGAAGCCCCACAAAATTCACCCAAAATCCTCTTGACGCACATAAGTTGGGAAGTCGAAGCCTCAGCAAACAAGAGTATGTCATCAGCGAACATTAAATGAGAAATCTTGGGGCCCCCACGTGTAAGGTTCATGGGTTTCCAATCCCCAACAGAAACTGCTTGCCCAATCATATGACCCAGCCTTTCCAGGCACAAAACAAACAGGTAAGGAGATATCGGGTCTCCTTGTCGTAGCCCTCTCGTCATCGGAAATGCTTTCGTAGTCTCTCCATTCCAGAGGACCTTCATAGATGCAGTTGACAGACACCCTGAAATCCAATCAATCCACTGAGGAGATAGACCAATATCCGTAAGAGTTTCCAAGACGAACTCCCAACGAAGCATGTCATACGCTTTTTCAAGATCAAGCTTCAATATCATCCAACCCTTACGTCCCTTTTTCTTATTCATCGAATGAATGACTTCTTGGACGATAGTGATGTTATCCGAACTCATCCTTCCGGGAATGAAACTTGATTGCATAGGCGAGACTAAGTGATTCATAACGCCTTTAAGACGTGAAGAGAGGATTTTTGTAATCACTTTATAACAAACATTACACAAACTAATGGGACGGAACTGGCTAATAATTTCCGGTTTAGCAACCTTACCAATCAAGACCACCAGTGTTTCATTGGAAAGAGGAGAGAGGGTAGCATCCTGGAAGAATTCAGTGACAAACTTAACCAAAGAGGCACCCACAGAGGACCAACATTCTTGGTAAAAAATCGACTGAAACCCATCCGGACCCGGTGCTTTAAGAGATCCCATGGATTTAACCGCATTTCGAACCTCAATGTCATCGCATACTTTATCAAGGTCAGCCTTTTGGCTGTCGGAAAGAGTAGGAAAGCCACCCGTCGGTATATTACCAAGCCGAGAGAGATTGTCAGGTCCGTACAGATTACGGAAGAAATCAGAAGCATGTTTTTCAAGGGTTTCCTTATCAAAACACCATTCTTCATTCTCCAATTTCAAACCATCAATCCTATTATTACGACGATGGATTAAAGTAGCAAGATGAAAGAATTTCGTGTTGCGGTCATTGTTCGAAAGCCAGTCTTGTCTACTTTTTTGGCACCAAAGAGACTCCTCCTGTTCCAGAACAATATCAAGGCTTTTATGGGCTTCTAATTCATTCTTAATCAACCGATCCGTTACAGATTGGGCAAGCAAGCTATTGATATTTTCAATCTCTTTAATTAGTACCTCTTTTCTCAGCTGTATATTACTAAATACTTCTCTATTCCATTTTTTTAGTACCCTTTGAAAGTTCAAAAGAGCACCCGGCAAATGGTTCATACTATCCCATGCACGCTCAATAAGGGGGAGGAAGTCGGGATGAGAGATCCAAGCAGCTAAGAACCGGAATGGACGTCTCCTGGGGTTGAAGACCGAACTACTCTCAAAAGACAGAAGCAAAGGGCAGTGGTCAGAGGAGAGTTTTGGAAGATGCCGGACTGTGGCCTCCGGCCATTTGATCCTACCACTTACAGAAAGAAAGACTCTGTCAAGTCTTTTTGAGATACGAGTACCCACCTCTCTTCCTCGAGACCACGTAAAAGGGGTACCCTGATACCCCATATCCACCAGTTGGGTATTATTTATCCATTCTGTAAAAGCAAGTGAATCTCTGGACAATCTACTAGATCCATTCTGTCTTTCCTCCACACACTTAATAACGTTAAAATCACCTCCTATGACCACAGGGATAGCTGCTGAAGAAATAATATCATACAGAGCCTCCCATACATTCTCTCTCCTTTGTGGGTCCGGGCAAATATAAACCACAATCAGATTAAAAGCCTCCTCCCCCATCCCAACAATAGCATGTATAAACTGTCTGTCTTTTGTAATAATCCGAATAGGACATTCTGCCTTGTTCCATGCTAGCCAAATGCCACCACTCTGCCCCACAGCATCAACTCTATCAGACGAATCATATCCCATTTGATTACATATGCGATCTGCAGTCACTCCGGAGCAATGGGTCTCAAAGAGAGCCACAAACTTAGGCTTATATTTTCTTAGGAGATAACGTATTGACCGTCGGAAACTGGGCTTCACAGTTCCACGGCAATTCCAAAGGAGATCTATCATTATAAACCATTGGGAGAGGAGTACCCTAATCTTTAGGACTGGGAGTCAGGAACAAAAGAGGCTTGTGAGTCCATCACTGTAGGGATGGTCTCAGGATCCATAATCCCGTCATCCTTTCTCACATCTGATGATTCTGCCACATCCATCATTCGACTGTCAGGGGCGACAAATACTAAATTTGATGGTTTTGCTCTATGCAGGATTTTTACCTGTTGGGCTTTAGCTGGGGTAACTTTAACAGAGGCTCCCATCACAATACGTTGTTCGTCACTTCGTATCCCCACAACACCCTTGCTTGGCGCTGGTCCCTTGGTGTTAGGGAAACTTTGACGTGCTCTTTTCTTGTGATTATGAACTGAAACGAAATTTGTGTTCTGGACATGACGTGGCTGTAGGATCTGTTTACCCTTAACATGCATCATAGTCGGATCCTTCACTCCCTGTCCACTATACATTCCCCTAGTATTCTCCTTTTCTCCTCCCTGGTTCCTATCAGTACTATCCACGAGTGATTTACCTTTCCTGTTAGATCTACGGTTAGGAACTACCATCCACGGCCCAAACTCGTCTTCCACAGGCGGTGTATAGTTCGGCTCCTTGGTCTGTGCAGGTTTATGTGCAGCAGGGGGGACAATCTCAGTCTCTACATTCGGAACATTCTCTACAGCCTCAGGCAGCTCTTCCGGAATAACACAAACAGCTTCATCAACACTTTTAGCCTTAGCAGAATCAACCAGTTTACATTGTTCTTTAAGGTGCCCATAGCATCCACATACAAAGCATATATCATGGAGATTCTCATACTCCAGTAGGAGTCTCTTTCCGTTAAGAATTACATCACCTTTTAACGGTCTATTCAGATCAATACTCACACAAACTCTTGCAAATCGCCCCCTATCTATGCTTAGTGTCATCTCATCAATCCGGAGGGGGACCCCAATGGCGGATGCTATAACTTTTAAAACCTCAATGTTATACATAGAAAATGGTAACCCTGAAATTCGAACCCAAATCCCAGTAGTCGAGATACTCGATGTTAACGGATCAAAATCAGGGCTCCATTGTTGCATGAGTAAGTAGTGGCCGAACATCTTCCAAGGGCCATTACTGAGTGCATCCAGCATATCGGACTCAAGTTCAAAGCGAACAAGAAAGTAGTTGTTTGGGAGGTCTATGACGGACCAACCTCCTTTCGGCTTCCACATCAGACGTATGGTTTTATCAAACGCGGCAAAAGATAGCATCCGCCCTAAAAGCTTCACAACAATGGAGAAACGCCATGGAGCATTAAGAATATGTATGACATCCGGGTCGATGTTGATAGATGGAGTAGCGTCTGCTCCCTTAGGGAAAGCTATTTGAATCTTTCCAGATTCAATAAGATTGGTTGGCAGAATAGGTAACCTACGCCAAGCGTTATCCCCAAAAAGCATATTACTCCATGAATCTTGGGGGTTAGCGGGATCAGGAACCTGTTGATTAGGGCCAGGACAAGCAGTGGGGGCATCATTGGGGTTAGAGCACTCAATGATTGGAGGGGCAGGGATTGGATGGGCAGGGACGATGGCAGCAGCATTCGATGAATTAGGGTTCGGCGTCGCATGGGGAATCGCCCCATTAGTCGTCATCCGTTCTTGTGTTAGGCTTTTTTATTTTTAAGATAGCGTTATCATGGTCTATTTTGTATGTGAACCCTACATGTAGTTTTATTTTCGAAAAATATTTTTTTATTTATCAACAATCAAGATGAAATATTATCAATCTCAACCGTCCAATAAAATTGATTCTTTTTTTTTAAATAACTTTTAAACGATATGTTATTTGAATGTTTTTTAAATTATTATTTTTAAAATCTTGTGAGGATCCTATAGATAAATATTTCATTTAAAAAAAAAAACATGGAGCACAAAAGACATAAATATATTGCTACTGTCGTGCTGATCGTGTATTATTGGCTAAATACTAAACTAGTGTACTGCCCGTGCGCTACGGGTGTTGTTTTAACTTTTGTTCTGAAATATCTTATATTTATTTATAAACTTATTAACAAAAAGTATTGTGTATTAAATTTAAATTTTTATCAAGTTATATTTTGCCTTTTTTTTGAAACTAATTTTGTAAAAATATTTATTTAATTATTTTTTTAAAAATTGATGGAGAAAAAATCCGTAAAAGTTTAAAAACTATTATTGTAAAAATAATTATTTAAATATGTTTACAAAATTATAGACATCACTTTCTAATTTATATTAACATTTAGAAATTAATTTTTGAAATAGTTTTTTAGGCTTTAAAAAATGTGGCATTGACACATGTCAAAAGAGGCTCATGGTTAAATAGATACTAGTGTATTACCCGCACTTTGTGCGGGTTCAGTTTTAATAAATATTTAATACTTAAAAAACTATATATATATATATATATATATATATATATATATATATATATATATATATATATATATATATATATATATATATATATATATATATATATATATATATATATATATTTTTGTAAAATTAAAATCCGAAAAATAAAATTATAATCATTGCTATGATTTTTAATTCTCTTTTAAATATTTATCTCTTCTGATTAAATATTTTTAAATTGATTTGGTAAGATATGCTTGTTAGTAAAAAAAAATTCGTAAAAGTTTAAGAACTATTTTTATAAAAATATTAATATTAATATTTAAAAAAAAATTTAGAAATCAATTTCAATTTATATTAACATTTAGAAAAACTTTTAAAATAATTTTTTAGGCCTCGAAAAACATGGCGTTGACACGTGGCAATAGAGGTTTCTGCTTTAATAGATATATATATATATATAGTGTATTACCCGCACCTTGTGCGGGATTGAGTTTTAATAAATTACTAATACTTATAAATGCGTGTATATTTTGGAAGATAAATAGGAGGAGATTATAAAAATTACTTTTAATATTATAATTTTCAATTCTCTTATAAGTATTATTCTTTTAACATGCGGTTTTATAAAGCAAATATTAGGACACATGGTAATAAATGTCTCTTCTTTAATAGGTATAAAATACTTTTTTTCTATATTTAGTTACAAAAATAATATAAAATGTAATAAATATTTTTAATTGATCTAGTTAGATTGGGTACAAAAATTAGCAAAAGTCCAAATTTTGCTCAACGTTTTTAACAACTTTTTTTTTACCCAAAAAGTAAGGTATCAATATTGTCAATCAATTCTTAAACTTTTTTGAAATTCGTTAAAATTTAGTCCATTTTAATTTATATAAATAAAATAAGAATCTAATAATCGCAATCAAATCTTAACTTAATCAAAATTTGTTAAATTTAGTCTATTTTAATTTATCTGAATAAAATAAAAGTTCAATATTCGCAATCAAAACTTAAAAAAAATTTTGAAAATTTTAAATGTTGGTCAACTTATATAGTGTTGATTTAATTGAAGAAGATCTCATGGTGAGTTAAAATAATTTATGGTTTAATATAAAGTTTTATTAAATTTATGGCATATGTTCTTTAAGATAGTACATCCCCTTCCTTTTGTGATGCCGTGCGACCTCTCATCTTTCGAAGTCATAAACCGTTGACTGAGTCCAACGTTAGTAGAAGTTGTAGCCTGCATTGCATTATATCCAACCTTAAACTACTAACTTCTTGGTTGGCTATGAACAAGAGGAATGACCTCCGAGTGAGGTCATTCCTCTTGTTTCAAACGATCATAGGGGCATCGCCTTGCCCCGTATGTTGCCTTGTTAGTTTTCCCCTTTCAGCGGTTTTTACGCGAAGGAATAAAATTCTTTTTCACCAAAAAAAAAAATAAAATTATATGACATTAAAAATTTCATCCTCCTGACTACATCATCAAACTCAAATTGATGATTCCAAACCATCTAGAATCTTGCACTTTAGCTTTTAAACCTATAAAGCAACATCAAGAACACCAATAAATTCCAAAGCCATCAAACCAATATATGCATTATTGTTTTCCAATCATTTCCAGAACCACAATTCCAAAGATAAGCAAATGCTTATTCTAACCTTGTACAACAACACCGTCCCTATTCATTCATATTTTGACTTGACAATTAGAAGTTAGGCATGAAGGGAGGATAATTATGAAGAGAGAAAAACTAACCGACTTTAAATGTTCTATAAGTGGCATAGCCGTAAGCAAGATCGATCATTTAGTGGTTGTGTTTGAGTCACGTGTTTGCCCACATAGCCGTAACCTGAAATTGAAAACAAATAAGAATCAAAGTTATTGAAAACAGAATGAATTGAGTTGGAAGACGAAGAAAGCTAACACGGCAACTAAATTTATAGAGAGTAGATAATTCTGGGAAATTTTTTAAATATAAGTAATTGATAATATTTGAAGAGATTTTAGGATTAGTTAGTTTAGATACGGACCTTTGATATTTAAGTTGGATCATATCGTCCATGTTATTCGTTTCTCACTACAACATTTTTTTAATCGATTTAACACCAATTATGATTTTATTTTTACAAATTACTCACACCGTTGAGATTCTTTTATATTTATTTGATCAAGATTAAATTAACCGAATTAAGCATCAACTTTTTTACGCCCACAAAAATGCTTTGCAAATTAATAGCAATATATTTAACATAAATCTAATTTTAAACAATGTAAATATTAAACATTTACGGTTCAAGGTCCGTAAATTCTTCATCTAGTTTTTTTTTATCTTTGGATTTACTTCACAAAGTTTTACAATTTTATATTTGAAATAAAAAGATATCAGTATTCTAAATCAAATCTTATTGTTATGAGACACTAAGATTTCTTTGTTACTTTTATAAACTTACCAAAATTATACAGATGTAAAATTTAGAGTCTCTAAACCTTCAAATCTAAAAATAGGAAACTAAAATGAAAATAGGGTTTGAAGATAAATACGAAGCCATATTAATCGATTTACAATTTTAAATTTTTTATAAAAAAATCTCCAGTTAAAAATGTGTATTTAAATTGTATTACGGATTGGTTACCAAACTAAAAATTTGTTTGCTAAATTTACGATTATAAATTATTTGTTTAAATTACTTAAATAAAATAATTTAGGAGACTGACGTTAATTCTGTGGGCGACACGTGGCATTAAAATTTTGTTGGGCTGAGGTTAATCGTGGGGGCTACACGTGGCAATAGAGGCTTCTGCTTTAATATATATAAGATAAGATTTATTAATGAGAAACGTTGACAAATATTAATTATTTTATAAGGTGTTCACGTAAAAGAGATTTGAACTCGAGAGTTGTGACCAAGAATATCATCTAGGTTATAGCAAACCTCGTCCCATCTCAAATTTCGTATTTGATAGACACTAATAACAAACCTAATGTCTAAAGGTTAGGTAAATGGAAAATGAACGACATATTTTTTAGGGTTTACACGACTTTCAATTTACTAACTATCTTAAAAAAAACAATTTTCAATGTAGTCGGCCTTCAACTTCAGCGCATTAACAAATTGTTGAAAAAGTGTTTTCTTAACTCTAGCGTAAACCGATAACATCAAAATTCACGTCCGGTTTATTTTGAGCGTCCCTACGTATGACTTCGAGTCGTAAAGTAAGTTCAATACATCAAAGAGTTGCCCCATGTGATTGATGACTATGGGAAAAAGATAGTACCTTTAAACTAGTGTACAAATTATATTTCAATTTCAATCAATTTTAGGGCCCGTTTGGTTTTAACTCCGGAATCGGAAACGAAATGGAAACGAATCTAATCCATACGTATTCCCTTATTCATGAAAGTTTTTGGAATCATTCCTTATGGTTTGAAGTAATTGGGGTAGAGTTTGATTACTTTTGATACCCTATAGGGTAATAAAATGTGGGAAAGTAAGTGCACTTTGCACTAAACCACAACGAATGATTCCATAAAATTTCATGAATAAGGATATGTATATGGACTAAATTCGTTTCCATTCCGTTTCCGTTACCGGAGTTGGAACCAAACGGACCCTTAGTAGTTTCTATTATATGCCGTAAGCAATAAGTTGAATGGGATGACTATCGCGAAAATATCTCAAGTTAAATGTGTTATGTGTTGTAAAATCTTGAAAATATCTAAGGTACGGTTTATCAAAATATCTTAAAATATCTCAAAGTACGGTTTACAAATATCTTAAAATATCTTAAATTTTGGTTGACATACAAATAATAATGTATTTTCTGAATTTATTGTTCCAGCATATTGGTCAATGATATTAATTTTAAAAAATATTTAAAATTAAAACTAAATAGATAAACTTCAATAACATATTTAAGGCTTTAAGACCTTAGTTCCAAAAGTCCAATCAAGTATTAGTAAAACTAATTTTTGGATGGGATTACTATCGCAAAAATATGAAGTTAGGCTCCGTCCGGTCCAGTTCGGTCCGATCCGGTCCATTCTGGTCCGGTTTTGGACCGGAAAACCTCACCAAAATTGGTACAAACCGGTCCGCTCCGGTCCGGTCCGCAATATTTAAAATTGCACAATTTATGTACAAACCGGTCCAACCCGGAACCGGACCGGACCGTTACAGTCCGGTCCCGGTCCGGTCTACGTCCAAGGTTTTCTCAATTTACGGTCCACCGGTCCGGACCGTATGCACAACCCTAAATCTAATCATGCCGAAACAAACAAAAAGATCAAATACCAAAAGCTACGAAGACTATTTCCGCCAATCACTTCAACAAACACCGATTTTGCCTTCTTCACTAAAGAAGCAATCGATTGACGAATGTTACTTGAGGAATCAGAGTAATTATACATGTGAGAGCATATCCAAGTGTGGCGACACCGATCTCAAATTGAGATTGGCGAAATCAATAAACGTTGAAGTACATACTCCTCAATTGCATACGATTTCTCTACTTATCCGTTTGGACAATTGCATTCTAATGTAGTGATGAATTTGAGTGGGAACAAATGGAAAAATTGTATGTATTTGAATTGATTTGGTGTGTTTGTAAGGAGAGAGAGAGAACGAATTACACAAAGCGTAGTTTTAAAAAAACACACGGAGAAGTGTATGTATATAAGTTGTAGTTTAAAACTATCATTCATATACTTTAAAAAAAAAAAAGTAACCCGTAGTTTTAAACAAAATTCCTCGAAACGTGCAATTGTCCAAACAGATAAGTAGAGAAATCAGAAGCAACCGAGGGAGGACGATGGTTAATATGATATTAGCGAAATCGAATGCAACATAGGAGTATGTACTTCAACGTTTAATATGATATTAACGCTAAAAAACCCGAATCGTACACTTTTATTCAGGTTTCATCGTGGTCAGAAAATACTCATGTCCGTCTTAACTTAGATTTGTATCCTAATTTTTTATTTACAAATTCATATAAGCTAAATACATTGACTTATTTATATAAACCATAACTGTAAATTATATATAAAATATAATTGATCCTAACTAATAAAATATATTCAAAAGTACTTGTAAATTATATTAAATTAGTTATTAATAATTTTGATGGTACTCTTCATGTTCCTACTTTCTTACTAAACATATGCTCTTTTCATAAGTCTTGTCTATGTATAATGTTTAGTATAACAAAAATCATTCATACCAAAACAATCTTATATTTTGCATCATTTACCTACTTGAATAGTTGAAGGAACCATTCATGTTAATTTTATTTTAATTGCTCTTATGAAAAGAGATGAAAATTAACAATCTCAAAAATTAAATGTTTTCTTTTGAAATAATTTGGTTTACTAGTCTTTTTCTAGTTTTGTGTTTAGTAAATGTACACTTGAGAGAAAAGTGTGTAGAGTTTGAAAATAAATACAAAAGGTCGTGGTATATCTACTTAATTGAAACATTAAAAAGCCTAGTTACTACTCTATTTTTTAGGCGTAGTTACCAAAATTGCCCGTTACTTTGTATAATGAAGAGCTTCCCACTTGTTAATTTCGTTAAATTTTAATATTTTATTAAATTTCAATGTATTATATTATAAAAACACCTATATAATCTCGATGAAGATATAATTCGAATCAACAAAAAATAATATTTTTTGGAGCTATAAATAGTAATTGCCTCATACTCCAAAATAATCGTCACCAAAATAGTTGAAGACACAAAGCTAAATGAGGATGGAAGCTCAAGTTTTCCTTTGTTTAGCTCTCTTCATTGTGATGGTTGTGTTACCTATATATGCATCCGATCCTAATATGCTCCAAGACTTTTGTGTTGCATCTAACGATCCCGACGATACTCGTAAGTAATTAGATATCGATTGAGTTCATTTCACCAATATGTCGAACTAAATAGTAACTTAAATTTTTATGTTTTTGGTGGTTTTATAGTGTTTATAAACGGGTTATTGTGCAAAAACCCAACTCTAGTAACAGCGGACGACTTCATCTTCAGGGATTTGAATAGACCTGTAATTATCAACGAAAGAGACGGTTTGAATGCAACAGTAGTGACCCCATCAAACCTCCCGGGTCTGAACACAATGGGGCTCTCGATGCTTCGAACTGTATACGAGCCAAATGGGATATCATCGCCACACAACCATCCACTAGCCTCAGAGCTCACAATCGTCCTCGAGGGAACCCTCTATGTAGGATTCGTAAGTGGAACCAACAAGCTCTACTCTAAGGTTCTAAACCCGGGTGACGTTTTTATCTTTCCTCAGGGGCTCGTCCATTTCCTCTTTAACATAGGGAAGACGAACGCCGTCATGATTGCAGCGTTTAGTTCCCAAGATCTAGGAGGAGGGGTTTTGGCTGATAAGCTTTTTGGATCGAAACCGTCCATCCCCGTTGATATTCTTTCCAAGGCCTTTCAACTTGATCCAAAGATTGTTGAGGACCTACAATCAAAGTTTTAAATACAATTTACATAATTCTCTTGTATTTTTCATCCAAAAATAAATAAAATAATTAACAGTTGTGTATTATTTACAAATTAAAGTCATTATCACAAACAAATTCACATAAAATGTGTATATTAGTTATAATATGTTTAGGGAGTTATACATAAGAGATTTTTTTTAATAAAAAATTAATTGTGAAATCATAAAAACTAAAGAAAATTACTAAACAATACCTCATCTTTTAGGCTGACTAAACTTTAGTACCCCGTCGTTTAAGCTATCATAACGGTATCTCACCTATTGAGTCCGACGAAAGATTAGTATCTGTATCACTGTACACACGTTAAGTTAATCTATCGGTGTTGAATATCAGGGGCAAAATTGTCCACCCAACTTAGACATAAAACTTATATTACTATAGATTTTCAACACCGATCTGTTAACTTAACGTGTGAATAGTAATTCAGATACTAATCTTTGGTCGAACTCAATAGATGAGGTACCGTTCTGATAGTTTAAACGATGAGTTACTAAATTTTAGTCAGCCTAAAAGATGAGTATTGTTTAACCAATTTTCCCTAAAAACCATGAAATCGATGATCTTAATCTTGAAAGATTTTGTTACCCATATTAGAGGATGGGTTATCTATTATCTACAAAATTTATCTTCTTAATATTTATAATTAATTCCTATAAATAGGTAGAATAATATTAATAGAGTTTGTAGTTTCTACCCACCAAGCTATCAAATATTACAAAGACAAGACATCAAGCCGATTCAATGGAAATTTCAATAATAAATTTTATTTTCTAAAATTTGTTAAATTTTAAAAATAAGACAACCAACAAATTCTCTTACAATGTGATCATGAATACGAACCTTACCTACATGATATATAATTTAAATTATATAAGAAGAAGTATCAAGATTAAAAGTGAAAAGAATTAATAATTCTTAGATCAAAATAAATAAGAGGTATAATTTGTACAAATTAATTAACACTTATCATATACTTCAACAAAAGTTTAACTAGAACAGATGAATATATAAATTAACTTAAAATAATTTAGCAAGTGTGTCCTTTTCTATTTGCTTTAGTTTTCTATACCCATTAATTTTTACCATTTTCATTAATGATACGTAAAAATAATTAACTTTTCTATCTTAAAAAAAAAAAGAAACATACATGAATTTGCTAAGTTTGTTACGTAAAAGGAATTCTGACTTTTTTCCCTTTTGTTTTGTTTTGCCTTTTTTATTTATTTCATAGTATGAATTTTATACCAGAAAATTTATACGATTCCTGACTTTGTTTTTTTATTTTCTTGCATCTGTAGTTGAGAAACAAATACGAATAGTTGCGTCTGTAGCTGAGAATAACTCTAGATCTTAAAACTCGTTCATCAACAAAGGGCACAAGAAATCAGACAAATCTACAATCAAATAGCCTCCACAAATACTTTTTCCTATAAGCAACAAGAACAACACGAGTCCTCATCCCCATCGGTCAAATACGAACTATTACAGAAAAAATCTAGTCCTAAACACAAGCAATGAGCAAAGAACCAAACCAGAACTAAACTGGAAAGGAAAAGAGAGGTATAGATCAAAAAAGGAAGAGAGGCTCTCCGTCCAATGAAAGTCAGGTGTTCAATCTTCTTGTTGGATTTGTTACATGCATCAACAATGAGAGCAAGAAGCAAAGACAAAATAAGGAAGTGGCACATTGCCTTAGGGTTTGGGTTGGCCGCTGCCGAAAATGAGTTGCGACGCCGGATAGCCCTCACTTTCCTACCACTAGGCGGAGGCGACTCATGAGCAGGGTCTTCGAGGTTGTACTCTTAGTCTTTGGGGAGGGTCCGCCAGAGGTCTCCGTCTTGATTCCCGGCCGAATCTTCCTTACCATGACCAAGGAGGTTGCCGACGAGAAGAAACCTAGCAAAGATCATCATCAATCGTGTCTTAGTAATTTTGATCGAGACTTCAGTTGAAGGCTATGAATGTGCTCGGAATTGTAAGGAGAGCAAGGATCCAATGCTTGAAGTCACCGACATATCTAGATGAAGATGGAAATTTTGGTTTGAATCAATCGGTGGAAGTTGAAATGAGAGAACGAGCACAAAGATGGATCACCAAGTTTCGAGACGTACTTTGCCGAGAGTTGGTAGTGGTGGCAAGCAGCAATAGACAAAACCCTAACTTTTGAACAATAACAAAAATTAGGGTACATTTACTAAATGAGTTTATGGTATGAGTTTAATTAATAGAACAATAACTGAAAAAGGCTAGTTAATTAGTGAATTTGCCAAGAACATTTGAACAATTAGTTTTAGAGTTGAACAATTTTCAAATATAGTATAACAATTGTTCATATAGTTGAACCATTTCAAATATAGCCGAACAATTGACATATTTGAACAATTGTTATTAATTTGATCAAATGATTGTGGATCCTTCTTACTTTTGAGCATAATACCCCTTCCATATATATATATATATATATATATACACACTTATGTATTATACACTTATATTATACACTTATGTATTCATGAAAACTAAAATATTATTGGGAGAATTTGACATACTAGGCTTTTTTTAGTTTTTGTTTAAGAAAATGTACCCCAAATTTTTTACCACTTTCATTTAATAGTAGGTAAAAATTATTAACCCTTCTATTAGAAAGAAAGAATAAATGATGTTTGTTATTTGTTATATAAGTATAAGTTTTAATTTTTAATTATTGAATTTGTTTTCTTTTATTATTTTTCTTGCCCTTTTTTATTTATTTTTTATTTTCTTTTTTATTTTCTGGACTGAATTTCTCATACCGGAAATTCTCATACCAGAATTTTCATACCAGAAATTTCATACCAGAAATTATCATACGAAAAGTTCATACCAGAATTTTTTTCATACCAGAATTTTTTCATACTAGAATTTTTTCATACCAGAATTTTTCATACCAGAAATTTCATACGAAAAGTTCATACCAGAAATTTCATTCCAGAAATTTCTGAATTAAAACTAGCGGCACAATCACTTGATCCTTGTGCTTTCCGTCCGCTATTTATTTTTGTTTACATAATACTTTTATTTTGAGACAATTTTAACATATAATTTTCCATTCAAATAATGCTCGACTCCTCCACGTCTTGTCAATTTGTCATTGTCAACTGGGAAAAAGAACAAGTCTTTTGGAAACCAAAAGAGACGGTGATGGACCCATTTTTGCAAACCGTCATCATATACGCAAATTACAATTAAAAAAATTGCAAAATTACAACGAGCCCCCTAAAATTTGCAAAATTAAATATTAGACAATTAAAAATTCATTCCGGTATGTAAATTTCGGTATGTAAATGTCCGGTATGTGAAATTTTGGTATGTGAAATTCCAATATGTGAAAATCCGGTATGTGATAATTCCGGTATGTGAAAATCCGGTATGTGAAAATCCGGTATGTGAAATTCCGGTATGTGAAAATTATGGTATGTGAAAATTCCGGTATGTGAAAATCCGGTATGTGATAATTCCGGTATGTAAAATTCCGGTCCGGTATGTGAAAATTCCGGTATGTGAAATTCCGGTATGTGGAAATTCCGGTATGTGATAATTCTGGTATGTGATAATTCCGGTGTGTGAAAAAATTCTTCATTCTAGAAAATAAATAAAAAATAAAGAAAATAAAAAAGACAAAAAAAAATTAATAAAAGAAAATAAAAAAAGAAATTCAGTTTTTAAAAAGCATTCGGAAGAAAGAAGAAAACAAGAGGATGTAGAAGGTTTGACGGTAAAAAAAAATAAGAGGGGTATATTTACTTAATTGAAAAACAAAAAAGCCTACTTACTATCACTATTTCTCTAAACAGCCTACTAACCAAATTTGCCCAATATTATTCTCTTATAATGGTGCACGAGTAATTATTTCACATTGATTGAGTTTTCATTTGGAATTTAATACACGTCCATCTAAACGTGCACGTTTGTGCGTAAACACGTCCATATAACGGGTTTATGCACACTCCTAACTTGTGGTTCCCATGCACATATGTGCATAAACACGTCCATATAAACGTGCTTTATATGTATTCCACTCACATAGTACATGCACATTTACATGCATGTGTAAATGCACGTCTTTTTTCACATGTACTTTCTTGTGCAATTGCACATTCGTCGGTAATGAAGTTGCACGATTACCTTGACAATCCTTGCTCTTAAGACGGTAATCGAGTTGCACTGTTACGGATGAATAATGAATACAATCGTTTAATTTTGGTAAAGTTATTATCCACATCCGCGAAAGAAAACAATAATAATATCATTACAATTGCCTTAATTTATTATTCAGATCATAACTATCCATTTACATTAATCATGTGACTTATATTCATTCTCAATTCTTACCGTAAAACACGTTCTTACGTGAATCAATTTGTGTATATATATAATGTGTGGTCCTCTTCTCGTTTTTCTACTTTCCTGCTAAACATATGTGCTTTTGATAAGTCTTATCTATGTGTATAATGTTTAATATAGCAAAAGGCCATTCACGCCGAAACTATCATATATTTTGCTCAATTTGATGTCATTTACCCTACTTGATTGAACCATTCATGATTTATCTTTATCATTCTTTTGTCGATATGAAAGAGATGAAAATTAATGATATTTGAACTAGGCAATAACCTCAATGTAATTAACTCGATTATCTAACTTAAAAAAGCTCCTCGATAAATTGAACTAATTGTGTCGTATATCTCTTCTTTATTTATAAATTTCATTTGAATGTCAAGTGTTTAAGTTTTCAGGAAAGTAAATAGTGTGACCGATGATCTCGTCAAGATAGCTCATTCATTTTGAAGTGGACTCTTTCATCCGAAATGAAGTCTTAGAGTGGTGCAACTCCAGAAAGTGACCAAGTCTAACCAATTCTCTGTCATATAAAAAAAACCTCAAAACATATATTTTCGTATGGTTGTACCAAAAGGAAAGAAAATTGAAAGGAAATGATTCTAACCCGTGTAATTTGTTGAAATGAATCGTACCATTCTTTTCTTTTTGAATCAAAATTCTTCAATGTTACGTGGGTAAAATGACTAACTATGTCTTTTACCATTATTATTCTATTAAAAATACTAATAGCATAAACTCAGTTAGTAAATATAGCTGTATTTAACCCAATTCTTGAAAAAATTATATGTAAGGTAAAATTAAAGGGGTCTACAAAACAAAAACCTATAAAAAGAGCCTATTTAATCCAATTCTTTAGAATAAGTTATTTCATGAAACTATTTTTATTTTAAAAATGAGTTATTTCGATACCGATTCCATATTTCACAAAAATTGTACCAACGAACACTTAAACCTCGTCCATAAAAATATTCTAACCTAGTTAATATTTCATACATAATACAAATCTATTTCCGATATTATAAATAACAAAAACTTTGATTGATTCCTACTTCTCTACTAAACATATGTATATGTGTTAAGTCTTGTCTATATGTATAATGTACAAAATAGCAAAAGTCATTCGGAAACTATCTTATATTTTGCTCAATTTGATGTCATTAACCTTACTTGATGGAACCATTGATGATTCATTTTACTATTTTTGTTGCTCATATGAAAGAGACGAAAATTAACAATTTGGTGTATATATATTCATTGAGAATGAGATTCGGTAGATTCTTAATTCTTTCCATTTTTTTATTGGATATTTTTTTAATTTTTAGTAAAATTTTTAGAATTGTTATTCGGTCAGACGGATTAATCAGTGCGTGCAGATTGCGCATGGGCAATTCATATGTGCCCGCATGGGGCACGAGGATGTGCCGGAGCCTTTCTTTGTTGAAATAAGAGTGTAGATGAGTGATGTGGTGGTAGGGCAAACTCCGAGCGCATGTGCGATGCAAATGTAGCCCAAGGCACATACGCATCGCACATGTATTGACTTATTGGTCATTTTTCAAGTTTTCGAATAAAATTACTCAATTTTTTTTTATCAAAATTTAAACTTTTGATATGTATTATATGTCATAAATTTCCCTAGAACGAGATAAAATCATTACCACAATTGTAAACAAAGATCTAATTTGTTATATTAATTTTACGAGTTATTTATTTATCGTCAATTAATTTTGATATGTATTATTGTCAAATTATCCTCCTTTTTCTTAAAGACTTCTTTGCTTTCAGTTTTATTTTGATGTATTATTGTGTATTTATTTTCACCTTTGTTTGTGGTTCTTCGTGATGGTTAGACCGTTTGTCGAATTTTTCAGTCTTTCGACCCACTAGACGGCGCACCGTCTTATGGTTTCGAACTGCTTTTCAATTTAAAAAAAAAGTTGTGTTTTGTATGCAAATATAAATAAATAATAATAAAATATAGATTATTTATATCTTTCATTTTATTCAAGTACTTATAACTTAATTTTAAAATTCAATATTTTACAATTACTATATAATATAGTACATTCATACAAATCCTAGCTAGTTATTCGATTCTACAACAAATACTCATCTTCAGGCTATAAATAGTCATTGCTTCATAATCCAAAATCATCACCAAAAAGAAAGAATTCAAGTCACATACTTAGTTAAGGAAATATGGCAACTCGATTTCTCATTTATTTAGCTATCTCCATTGTTATGACTTCATTCTTCACTACATATGCATCCGATCCTAGCCTTCTTCAAGACTATTGTGTCGCCGCTAACGATCCAAACAATACAGGTAAGTAGCTAGATGCCACTCGAGTTCATTTCATCGTTATAAAGAACCGTATATGAACTTAACTTTGTACGTTTTTTTTTGTCGTTTTTAGTGTTTATAAACGGGTTAGTGTGCAAAAACCCAAAAGATGTTACAGCGGACGACTTCGTCTTCAGGGGTTTGAACAAAGTCGCATTAGATAGTTTTGGACCCGGAATGGGCGGAAAATTAGTGGGGCCATCACTCCTCCCGGGGATAAATAATATGGGAATCACAGTGGCTCGAATTGAATACGAACCAAATGGGATATCACCGCCCCACAACCACCCACGAGCCACGGAGATTATAACTGTCATTAGAGGAACCCTCTACGTAGGGTTTGTAGATGGAGCTAACAAGCTCTACTCTAAAACGATCAACGAAGGTGACGTTTTTGTCTTCCCTCAAGGGCTTATCCATTTCGTCTCCAACATAGGAACTACTGATTCCCTCACAATTGCGGCATATAGTTCCCAGAACCCTGGACAAGGGACTATTGCAGGTAAGCTTTTTGGATGTGATCCGCCCATGTCCGTTGATCTTCTTTCCAAGGCATTCCAACTCGATCCTAAGATTGTTGAAGACCTCCAATCTAAGTTTTAAGTACTCTTTACCGAACTAGTTTATTTTTCGTTGAAATAAAAGTAAAACAAGTGAGCATAATATATATGGTCGATCATACTTATAAATGTATGCATATATTTTTTTTGTATGAACGACGGAGATGACTTACGTCAACCCATATTTATTTGTAAAATAAAAGGCTAATATGGAATAAGCCGTTGGGTATCCACCCTCTAGAACCAATGTTCGAAAAATGTGAAAGACCCGCCATTTATGAGCTATGTAATTTCAAAAGTTATGAAGGCATGTGCACTTGATAAAAAAGGGTGCTTATACGATGTTTTAATATCATAATTTTATACCATAATTGTGTAATATCAAACTTGTAATATATGTATAAAAAGATATGTTAATAAATAGGAGCTAATAATTTACAGAAAAATTTCAGATAATGTCCTCATGTTTTTTATTATTTCAAATTATGTTTAATAGTTTTTTAATTTTTGGATAAAATCTTTGAGTTTTAGATATTTTTAGATTGTAATACTCTTCTATCATTTTTAAATTACTATATGTTAACAATTTAATAGATAAAAAAGATAACTTATTCATTTAATTTAAGATGACTATTAACACTAACTAGCTAATAATAACTATCTTTTTTTTACCCTTAAAATGTTAACTTATATACGGTAAAAGGGAATGTTTCGAAAAATTATAACGTTCAAAGGCATCACCCGAAAACTGAAAAACCCTTTAACATAATCTTAAAAAGGTCAAAAGTATAAGGGCATCATCCGTAATTTCCTTAATTTAAACTCAATATGATTCGCAAAATTGTTACCTTAAATTATATTATTATAAAATTTTGAGTGACGGCGAAAAAAAGCCTAAGACGACGATGCGGGTTGCGTATGCGTCTTGATGGGGCGCATGTACAGTCCGCCTATGCGTAACCCTTGAATTGGGTGCATGCGCCTCATGAAACGCATGCGCCCTATACCCTTATTTAGGGTTGCGTGAATCTCTTGTTCTCTCCGTCATGAACAACTCTTTTTCTCTCATTAGCGCATTCCCCTAATTTCCATGCACCCCAACTGTGTAAGTCAATAAATTTCTAATAAATTAGTTGTTTATTGAATTACTAAATGTGGACGGTATTCTATGTCAAGATTCAAGATACGTACAAAAATTATTTTATTGTTGGATGAAATCTACATGGTAAAGGATATATTACACAACTTTCCTAAAAGTTAGGAGCTTTTGTGTAATTAATCCCGGTTACAATTTACATTTGTTTGCCCTAATATTCATCCAACATAAAGGAATAATCTTTTTGGGCTGGGGAGATCGAAGAATATGGCATTAGCAATGGCCAACCCTAGTAGTAGTCCCTTATTATTTCTCAAATTCTCTATGTTCGCTCCAAAAGGTGTGTGCAAGCTTTAATATATATACCATGAACAATTGCAAATAGCGAACCCGCAGTGTACGGATCGATTGTAATAAAAGCAAGAATTTCAGGGTCGAACACAAGGACTATGGTGAAACAAAGATCGGTAATTCAGGTTGTCAAATAACCACAAGCAACAAAGCAAAGCTATCAAAAGATGATGTAATAATCAGGTAAAGGGAATGTGGATTCTAGAGATTAAAGCATCCAGTTGTGGTTCCGACTCAAGATCTCAAAAGATAACGTGGACAAAGCTGGGGTTTGCAAAGGGAAGGTATTTCTAAGGTGAGAATATATTACCGGGTAAGTCTCACTACTCACTATCCTAAATCAAAGATCCTCTCACTGGGTAACTCTCAAGGTACTAAGGAAAGGAACTATAATCTCAAACCAACACACCACCCAAGGGGATAGAATCAACCTTTACTGGGTAAGTCTCAGGCTAACTCTCAAAGATGGGATGAAGGCACACTCAAACCCCAATAAAGGATAAACATTTATTACCTACACTCATGATCTTGGATAAACAAGCACAAGAATCACCGGGTAAGTCTCATCCTAGATAGGCTTGCGTTGAACTAGGAAAGGTATAACAAGGATAGGATTTGACAAACTGAAACCTCAACTCAGATAAGGATCAAGAAAGGGCTCGCCTCGCTCAGTTTATGTACCATCTCGGTCGAGATGTTCCACAGCTGACCGAGGTGTTCGTCCGTTAAGGTAAAGGCTCGAGCTTTCAGGGTCCACTAGGGTAAAAGCTCATTCTTTCATCGTCTTTCCCACAAATTTCAGGCAATCACCCTAGAATCGCATAAAGAACTTAGCCAACAATCATCATAAAAACAATAATCAAATATATAAGAAAGGAATCAATTCAAACAAGAAAACCTTAACACAAAGGTCTCAATAACTGAATCAATCAATCAAACAAGCAATCAATGTTCCTCAATCACAATCAAAAAAGACAACAATCAAACCAAACTAAGAGAATCTTACAACTTCCTTCAAAGCCAACTTCAAACTAGCTTCCTTCCTTCCTTGATCTTCAACCTTCCAAACTTCCTTCAAAACTTCCCGAATCAGAGATTTGGTGATCCGAAGATGGATGAATTCCAAAAAATCAGCCTCTTTATATAGGAGAATTACCTTCCTAAGATAAGATATCTTAAAAGGCAATTTCCTTCTTTAAAATATCTTCCAATCTTCCACAATATATCAGCCAAAAAGATATGCTTCCTTTCAGAAATCCATCCTAAAATATGTGATATTCACTTTCCAAAAATAGAAAATCTCAACCAAAGATAAAGAGCTCGTGTCTCGTCATCACTTCGCCTCGGTCCAGACGCTCTTGAAGATCACCTTGGTCGAGGTGGTACTGTAGCTGACCGAGGTGAGTCTCAACTAAGAGTGATTCTCTTTAATCTGGTCCAAAATTAACCTTCTAAATCATTTTCATGCTTCCTGAGATCTTCTTATAACTCCTCAATGCTCCAGAATGTAGTTCCAATGACTCCTTAGCTTCCTTAGCTCTATTTCGATCCAAAACGTGACATTTTTCCTACAATTACAACGAAACTAGGTGTAGACCACAAAGGTAGACAAAACAACAATATAATAAAAGAACATACATCCATACATGTAGATTTATGAAGATAAACGTTTAAACCAATCCCAAAATATAGACTATAATACATGTTATCACTCCACTTTCAAAGCCTCTATCTCCTCTCCTACATCTCAACTTTTCACGTCTTTCTTCTTGTCCTCAAAATCCACCATGGACATAAACCCACAAACTCTAGAAGCTTTCAATCCTCCTCTTCTTGTTCTCTTTCTCCTCCTCTTAGAGAATCCCATTCAAGAGAAGTGCCCTGTGACTGCGCAATCACATTAGAAGAGTGGCAGGGATAGGGGCCCACTTCCCCTGTGCCTACCATCGTCACCGAAGCTATCGCTTACTTGAAAGTTGTGGAGACTGATAGTGGTAAGCGATTAGATTGGATCATCTTCTCGAGACTCTCCAACCTAGAGCATCCTTCCGGATGAAATCCACCACCGGGGAGGGGATCGAAGCGCAACCTAGCGGGTAGTCGTGTCCAAAATCTGCGAGCTTATCGGCAACACTGTTGACTTCCCTAAGAACGTGTTGTATCTTAACCTGCTGGAAACTAACCAAAATATTAGTGATATCAGAAATGATGAGATAAATTTCCCATGGGGGTTTCCATATTCACTTAATGGAATTGATGATTGTAAGATTATCTCCTTCAATCTCAAGTTTATTAATTTCCAGATCACATGCTATGATCAACCCCTCCCTTAGCGCGCATGCTTCAGTATGAAGGACCGATGTGTTTCCACACTGTCCGTAGCCTAGGGAGATGGTTGATGCATGTTCGTTTCTTAGAATGAACCCGAAGGCTGACTCCCCGGACTCGCGTTTAGATCCATCAAAATTTAACTTGACAAATCCATTCACATGTCTTAGCCATTTGATATTTCTAGTTTTTCTATTATTTATGACCACTTTTTGTTTTGTTTGGTTCTTTCTTTTATTTACATCATGCCAGCACCTTATTTGGTCTTGTACTCGTTCCCTAATATTTTGAGATTTCTTATTGTTAAAGATATTTTGGTTTCGTTCAGTCCAAACATTCCACCACGTAACTACTAGTTGGACCAGTTGATTATCATCTAGTTTATTTTAACACAGGTGACCATACTTGCCACTTTTTGGTTCGAGTAGTTTACCCGTTGGAGCTCGGTCTTGATAATAGAATTATGTAGGTTCTCAAAAGTGAAAGGACAATTGAAGAACAAATGCTTTGTTGATTCATATGGGTGATTACAAAGAGTACAATGCATGGGCACTGACACCCTTTGTTTTTTTTTTCCCAGATTTTCTTTGGTTAGGAGCCCATCTATGGATAGTTTCAAAATGAAGTTTTTAACTTTGGGCATGGTGTCCATTTCCCAGATCCATTCATTTGAATCAGTAATAATCCCTTTGTTTTTGTGGATGAGGTCCATGACTGATTTTGTATTGTACGATCCCTTATCCGAGGCAGCCCAATAAAGACGATCTCAAATAAATGATTTCGGGAGTTGATATGATTTAATTGCGGTCATAACCTCTTGTGGGAGTAGATTGCCTAACTCCATATCCAGTTTCTGGGTATTTCATTTGTTCTATATGATGTAATTGCTAACTACTTCATTGTCATCAATATTACTTCTGTTCTCAAGGAGTTTGATAAGCAGCTGGTCAATCACCCACTTGTTTTTCCAGAATTTAACGGTGTTACCATCCCCAACGTTCCCAGATGAGCTTTGGTGGCAAGGGTAGCAAACTCTTGGTATATATATATATAAAAACTTACATTTTTCATTTTTAATCTCTTTCTTATATGTATCAAAACTTGTATAAAAATACCATAATCGTAATTTTGATGGCACTCTTCTGGTTTTCCTACTTGTTAAACATACGTGTTTTTGATAAGTCTCGTCAGAGAGCCATCCATGCTGAAACTATTGTATATAATTTGCTCAATTAGATGTAATTTACCCTATTTGATTGAACCATTTGTGATTTATCTTTATTATTCTTTTGTAGATATGGGAAAGATGACAACTAATGATATTTGTGATTTATCTTTATTATTCTTATGTTATATATCTCTTCTTTACTCATAAATTTCATTCGAATGTCATGTGTTTGAATTCTAAGGGAAGTAAATAGTAACACCGATGAATTCGCCAAGATAACTCATTCAAGACTCGCTACTAAGTCTTAGGGTGGGACAACTCCAGAAAGTGACCGCATCTAACCATTCCATGTCATATAAAAAAAACCCTCAAAACGTATGTTTTCGTTTAGTTGTACCAAAAGAATAAAAAGAACTAAATAAAAACGAATCTAGCTCGTATATATATATATATATATATATATATATATAATTTTATTAATGTCTTTAATTATTCATGTGGTTTTAAGTAAATGAGGATTTTTTTTTAATTCTGTATCAAATCAATATTTGTTCCAGTTCAGATTTCTTAGGTTCGTTTGATATGAATGTAGGAATGGAGTTAAAATCATTAATCAAATTTAATTAAATAAATGAAATCGATCATTTTTTATATTTGTGTTTAATATGACATTATAAAGATTCTTAAATCATGATATTTAGTTTTATATTGTTTTTATTAATTTTTGGGT
>BSUD01000001.1:1030428-1104744 GCA_033239045.1 Fagopyrum esculentum
TATATATATATATATATATATATATATATATATATATATATATATATATATATTATACTAGCATGACTAAGATATCTTTATTATAGTTAATTATCAAAGTTAATATAATTTAGAAAAGAAAATATATATTGTATAAAATAGTTAACGATACTTAAATTAATCATGGGTAGATATTTTGATAGAAGAATAATTATCTTAAATTAAATAATTAAAAATATAATAAATGTATAATAGCAATATAAAAGATAGTTTTATTTTAAGAACGTGTAATTTGTTGAAATGAATCGTACCATTCTTTTCTTTTTGGAATCAAAATTCATGAATAATGTCCGAATAAGTTATTTCATGAAATTATTTTTATTTTAAAAATGAGTTATTTTGATACAAAATTTATATTTCACAAAAGTTGTACCCCGCTTTGCTTATGTTTTTGCTTCCTAAGGTCTAGTACGATCTCATTGTAAATTCCTCCCGATCATTAATTATAAATCATTTTCAAAAAAAAAAAAATCTATTTCTAATCTTATAAATAACAAAAACTTAATGGTACTCTTTTGATTCCTACTTTTTTTTTTTCTTTTGAAATGGTACGTTTCCGGTTCGGCTTCGCCTACCGGCCCAATTAAGGAGATACACTTCCGATACCAAATTTTTCACACATGTCTTCAGAAGGATTCGAACTCGAATCTCCGGGCTAACACTTAAGGTGTCTAGCACCACAACCACTAGACCAACTGAGTATTGGAGGGAAAAAAAAATTTTGATATTTTTTTTTAAAGTTTAATTGTATTGAGAGGGAGAAGAATTTACATGGTTACAAGATCAAGCAGTAAGAGCATACACAAAAACAGATTCCATGAGCATAAGCATATAGGGAAGTGGAGGGGAGGGGATTAAGATTCTTTAGGTAAGTTCGATGTTCAGCATACGAGCCATACCAAGAGTGAAGGGCGAATTGTCCTTCCAGTTATGCTCGAAGTGGCTCTTGATGGTTCTAATGATCTCTCCTGCACAGTCAATAGCTCTGGTGTAGGTGTTATTGTAGACAATGTTGTTCCTTACAATCCAAACATGGTAGATGAAAGATGTGATAGAGGCAATCCGGATTCTATCCATCAGACTTGACTTCTGCCGAGTCCAGGACTCAAGCCAAGGCCAAAGATTGCAAATATAGGAAGCAGGGTAGGGGTCTTGATTCCTTCTTCTCTACTAAACATATGTATATATGTCAAGTCTTGTGTATATATATGTGTAATGTATAAAATAGCAAAAGTCATTCGGAAACTATCTTATATTTTGCTCAATTTGATGCCGTTAACCGTGATTATTCATTTACTATTTTGGTTGCTCATATGAAAGAGACAAGTATTAACAACTTTGATGTATATATATTCGTTAAAAATGAGATTTCGTAGATTTTTTTATCGTTAGTGAAATTATTGGAATTGTTATTCGGTCAGACAAATTAATCAGTGTGTGCAGGCGCATGCAAAATTCATATGCGCCCGTCTAGGGAGCATGAGACCGGTATGCACGCGCAATGTACATGTGCGCGGAGCCTCTCTTTGCCGAAATGAGAGTGCGGATGAGTAATGCGGTGCAAGGACAAAGTCTGAGCGCATGCACAATGTGAATATACCCCAAAGCATATACACGCGTTATTTATTTATCGTCAACTGATTCTAAGGTTGAACGTCGTTAGATTTATATACTGAACTAATAAATTGTATATTTTCTTATACTAAATTGTATTTCTACTTATTACTGACTATAATGAAGAGCTTCTCACTAGTCAATTTCTTTAAACTACAATATTTAATCAAAATATCATGTATAACAAATATAATAACATAAACTAAAAAATTTCAACCTAGATAATTTTTTGGCTGTATTACTATTTAGATAAATAATACATATTTTATAAAGCATGTATTATATATATAGTTGAAACTATACTTTATAATAGTTGTATTTTATATGCAAATATAAATAAAATATTAATTATAAATAAAATATGTCATATTTATAAGTAACGTTTTAATTCAAATACTTATAATTTAATTTTGATATTCAATATTTACAATTACTTTATAATATAGTACATTCATACAAATCCTAGTTATTTGAGTGTACAACAAATACTCATCTTCTGCCTATAAATAGGCATTGCTTCATAATCCAAAATCATCACCCTAAAGAAAGAATTCAAGTCACATACTTAGTTAAGGAAATATGGCAAGTCGATTTCTCATTTATTTAGCTATCTCCATTGTTATGACTTCGTTCACTACGTATGCATCCGATCCTAGCCTTCTTCAAGACTATTGTGTCGCCGCTAACGATTCAAACAATACAAGTAAGTAGCTAGATATCGATCAAGTTCATTTCATCGTTATAAAGAACCGTACATTAACTTAACTTTGTACGTTTTTTTTTTTTTTGTCGTTTTTAGTGTTTATAAACGGGTTAGTGTGCAAAAACCCAAAAGATGTTACAGCGGACGACTTTGTCTTCAGGGGTTTGAACAAAGTTGCATTAGAAAGTTTCGGAACCGGAATGGGTGAAAAATTGCTCGGGCCAGCACTCCTCCCGGGGGTAAATAATTTGGGAATCACGGTGGCTCGAGTTGAATACGAACTAAACGGGATATCGCCACCCCACAACCACCCACGAGCCACGGAGATAATAACCGTCATTAGAGGAACCCTCTATGTAGGGTTCGTAGATGGAGCTAACAAGCTCTACTCTAAAATTGTGGTTGAAGGTGACGTTTTTGTCTTCCCTCAAGGGCTTGTCCATTTCGTCTCCAACATAGGAACTAAGAATTCCCTCACGATTACGGCATATAGTTCCCAGGACCCTGGACAAGGGACTATTGCAAGTAAGCTTTTTGGATGTGATCCGCCCATCTCCGTTGATCTTCTTTCCAAGGCATTCCAACTCGATCCCAAGATCGTTGAAGACCTTCAATCTAAGTTTTAAGTACTCTTTACCTAACTAGTTTATTTTTCGTTGCAATAAAAGTAAAATAAACGATCATAATATATATGGTTGATCATACTATATATGTATGCATATGTTTTTTTTCCATGAATGACGGGGATGACCAAAGTCAACCCGTGTTTATTTGCAAAATAAAAGGCTAAAGTGGTATAAGTCGTTGGGTGTCCACCCCTCTAGCATCAATGTTCATAGACACGAAAGACTCGCAAGTTATGAGCTATATGTAATTTATCAAGTTATGAAGATATAAGGGTGCTTACACTATGTTTTAATATCATAATTTTATACCAAAATTATTGCAATACTCGAAAATTTTATTTCCGAAGATTTTCGAATTAAACCGGAGCTCGGTCGGTTTGGACTTTTCTATTTTCTTTTGGGATTCTTGATATCATAGGTTACATAAATTCATATTATTTCATGTGGTATAATTATATATGTCACCTATCTTATATGCCTATCATTTTATGTGGGTATTTTTATACCTAATGTTACCAAATTATATCTATTATTTTATGTAATGGATGTCACCATTCTTTTACATAGTCATGCCTACCTAAATTAGCCAAACAAATCCTTCTCTTCTAAAAGCAAGAATTGCTTCTTCCTTTACACAAACAAACCCTAGCCGGCCTCTTGGATCAGCACACCACGTTCCCTTCCATCTCTCCTTCTGCACACAACCGGCGACCTAGAGCCCCTCTCGTGCAGTGTAGACAGGGACGAACCAGGCCATCGGGCACACCTCATCGCCTCCAGTTCTACGCACACAGCAGGAGCAATGAGCCAGGTTTCACCTTACTCCTGGACGCGTAGACAGCAAGCACGGGGTTGCCCTCCTTTTCAGCACCCAGCCAGTCGGGCCATCGATCCAGTTACAACAGCTCCAATTCAACCACCGCAGGTGCGCCGTACTGAACCGCAGGTGCACCCTTGCTGCAGACAGTTGGGACTTCAAATGTAGACTTGCTGCATACCTAGTCTTGGACACAGGCCCGTCCAACAAGGGGTGTCATTCGGCCCAACAGCACAGGGCCCCCAGTTTTTTTGGGGCCCCATAATAATAGTGTTTAGTTAATATATCAAACAAAAGAGTGCTTGCCACATTGGTTAAACCTCAACATTAGGACTAAATGGTCTAGGGTTCAAATCCCATTTCTACTATTTTTTTATTTTATTGTTTATATAATCTTTTTTTATCTCCTCTTTTGCTTATTTTTTTGGGGCCCATGATAATTATGTTTATATAATTTTTTTTATCTCCTCTTTTGCTTATTTTTATTTTTTTTTATCTCTTTTTTGCTTATTATTTTTTATCTCATCTTTTGCTTATTTTTTGGGGCCCCATTATAATTATGTTTATTTAATCTATTAAACAAAAGAGTGCTTGTCATATTGCTTATGTTTATCTTTTTAAGGTGTGTAATTTTTTCTATATCTTCTTTTGCTTATTTTTATTTTTTTAACTCCTCAATATTAGGTGTAAACGGTCTCATTTTACTTTTTATTGTCATTTTTTCATGCATTTTATAATTAAAAAGTAATTTATTTTTTTTTCATTTTTTTCTTGATAAAATAATTTTTTTAAAATTGATAAAAAAAAATATTGACACAGGGCCTCCAAATCTCATTGGACGGCCCTGCTTGGACAAGTAGTGGCCGATGGAAGTTTCGAACCTGTCACCTGTGTATGCTATGACCTTTTTCCTCTATTGTTGTGGGTGAGGTTCGAACCTAAGACCTTTTGCTTACTGTTGTGTTTTCCACTTTTCAACTTAAACAGCGATGCCTTAAAATAATCTTCCACCGTTGATTTTTTTAATATGTTGTAAGTAGATCGATATGGGTAGTTTAATGTATCAAAATTTGGTGATTCAACAGTCGGATTTAGAGTTATAAGTTCCTGAAATAGGATAGTATAGCGGTTTTTGTGAAAGAAGAAATTTTATTGGCTATGGGATTTGTAGGTCCTTGAGACAACCTTGGATTTGTGTATAGAATTTGTGGTTGCTTATTTTTGGATTGTTATCGTTCCAGTCAAGAGTGGACATAACATAGTACGCTTAAGAATTTTTTTTCGGAATTTTTGGGATTTAGTTGAAGGAGCTTAGTTAAGGTCAAAGTTGGATCGATGTTGGTTTTGATAGAATGTTTGAAAGGTAGAATCTTTCAAACTCGTTAAACCTTTTCGTTTTAGAGTTTTGGACTTTGTCTTTGGTTCTAGTGGGAGTATTTGAGACTTCCTAGACTTGTAGGGTTTTCCAGATCTCAGGGGTAAAATTGTCTTTTCTCATAAAAGAGTGAGTTTAGGACGTTTCTCGGATATTCGTTGTTAACCTAGAAGTGGAACTTCTAGACGTTGGGTGAGTGATATTAACTCAAGTATTCTATTATGATCAGGCAGTTGAGATCATACTCGGACATGATCGAGTGATATTGTTGACTAGACTTGACCTGGTACACGTAAGTCCTTTAGGTTGGCTTAACTGCAATCTTATGTTGGTTGAATGACATGAGTGGTGCTTGCTTTATGTGTTTACAATATGATAAATGTTTAGTATAACCGACTTATGTTAATGGCCCAAGAGTAACGGACGGTGACATCATCTGCTCAACTCCCGAGGGTGATTGAGAGGTTCTCCGCGACTAGGTCATACACGGTATACGGGGAGAGTTTGAACCACTCCACATGGTATACAGGGAGGTGCGTCGAACCACTCCTGTTGGATAAAGGGACGGAGGCGAGAGTCTTAGACTTCTCGTGCCACAAGCTTAAATGGATTAAGAGTGTATGACTTTAAGAAAGGTAATAAATGAATTTTGTGTGAGCATGCTATGTGTTTCTTTTTCCGCATTGTGTGTGTTTGTGATTGTGTTATTTCTTCTAATATGTAGATTGTTAGCTAACGGTTTATACAATGTTGTAGATGTTTTGTAGGTATATGAAGTTGCAGAGAGATATAGAGCGGGTGGTCAGCCAGATTCACGTACTCATTTAAATGGGGACGGGAGGGTCTTCAGTTTTGCATTAACTTTATGTTGAAGTTTTGTTTTGTAAGGATGTTACATGTTATACACTCATTCAAATATAATATATATTTTTAAAAGTGTTTTATTTACATGTGTGCCTTGTTGTAAGATTCTAGTAAAACTATTGACAAACTATGATTGGACTCATTATAAAGTCCTGACTAGTAGTTTCCCGAGTTTTAAAAAGTTGGGATGTTACAATGGTGTAATATCAAACTTTGTTTTTGATGGACAAATCACAAATATACCCATAATATAAAGTTCAAAGGCATAGTATGAAAAATGCATCTGTATATTCCCTAATTTAAGGTAATAATTATGTAATGGATTGTAGAAGGGAATGTTTCACGGCTAGGGGTGTCAATGGGTTGGGGATTTCCCGAAATTTGCGGGTATTACCCGTCATGGGGATGAGGATTTTTAACGGGTACGGGGACGGGGACGGGTTAAAAATTGATTCCCCGCTTGGGTATGGGGACGGTGATGAAGATAGGGGTATTCGCCCGCTCCCCGATCCAAACCCGAACCCGACGGGGAACCCCGACGAGGAACCCGACGGGGAACCCCGACGAGGAACCCGGTGGGGAACTCGGTGGGGGACCCCGGCGGGGAACTCGGTGGGGAATCCGACGGGGAACCAAAAAAAAATTGTGTTTATTTTAGACTTTCATTTTACTTTCAAGTTTAATTGAAATTTAATTCAGAAACTGTGTTTAAATTTAAATTGCCGATGATTTTTACATTTCAAACTATATACACTTTTATGCTTTTAAGAATTAAGAGTATCATACTCATTCCTACAATCCTACTTGCACAAAAATGTATTTAAAAAATATTTTAAGGTTATATTTTTATATGATTATTATATGTGTTAATTATGCTAATGCTAAGTGAAGTAAGTACTAACCTATTATGATGGGCATGTTAATGGGTTTGTGGTAGTGATGGTTGAGAACAATTATGAATTGTTCTTTCTACTATTATTGGTTTTATTTGTAGGTTTTTATGATATATTATTTTTCATGAGATTAGACATTGAATTCCAACAGATTTTGATTTTGCAGTTATGAATAGTTCTTTTTCTACTATTATTGGTCTTATTTGTAGGTTTCTAAGGTCTGTTCTTTTTTCATGAGATTAGATAGTGGTGATTGAAAATAATTAAAATGCGTTAAATTTGATGAAGGGGTGCAACACTACAACAAAATAATCTCTTCCTTAGAGTAAATTGCAAAAGCAATTGTTAACATTGTCATGAATGCTTTGGCTATCAAGGCGTTGGGGTGCACCCTGCGTACCTATTACCTACAAGGATGAGCATATATACATAACAACATCACCACTTCATATAATGTAGTATCTATTGCATTGAGAATTAGTATTGAATACATGCCACAATGAGTATCCATGTCAAGTCATCATTTAAATCCATAATAAGGATTTGATTTAGTCACACTTATTATGTTTAAAAATATTTGAAAAAGCTAAATACACTTGAGGACAAATGTATGGGATGGGGAATTTCCCGATGGGGACGAATATCCGACATAGATGGGGAATTTTGTGCGGGAAACTTCTAAAAACTTTAAAATGGGAATAATTAAACGGGGACGGGGATTTCCCGATGGGGACGAATATCCGACGGGGACGGGGACAATTTTCAATACCCGAACGGGTATGTGGATGGGGAAGGGGACATTATACTAAACGGGGATGGAGATGAATATGGTACTCCCAGACCCATATCCGACCCATCGACATCCCTATTCACGGCATGACCCGAAACTGAAACTCTTGCGCATAATCTTAAGAAGTTAAAAGTACACGATCATCATTCGTAATTTTTCTAATTTAAACTCAATATAATTAGTAAAATTATTACCTTAAGTTATATTATAATAAAGTTTTGAGGAATTTTATTCGCAACGGCGAAAAAAACTCAAGACAACGGTAGATGCAGGTTGTGCATGCGCTTGGATAAAGGTGCATGTGCAGTCCGCCTGCGTACAACCCTCGAGTGCATGTGCCTCATGAAGCGTTATTTATGGTTGTGTGAATATTTTGGTCTCTCCACCGTGAAATAACTCTTCTTTTCTCCGCCGCGCGGCTCCTTGGGACCAATCGCTCAAGCAATAAGTCTTAAAAAATTTAATAAGTTAGTTGTTTATTAAAATTATAAATATGGACGATATTATATGTCAAAGATACATACAAAAATCATTTTATTGTTTGATGAAATCTACATGGTTAAGGATAGATTTCAGAACTTTCTAAAAAGTTAGGAGCTTTTAATGTAATTAATCCTTGTCACAATTTACATTTGTTTGCCCTAATATTCATCCAACATAAAGGAATAATCTTTTTGGGCTGGAGAGATCGAAGAACATGGCATTAGCAATGGCCAGCCCTAGTAGTAGTCCCTTATTCTTTCTCAAATTCTCCACTTTCAAACCCTCTATCTCCTCTCCTACATCTCAAATTTTCACTTCTTTCTTCTTGTCCTCAAAATCCTCAATGGACATTAAGCCCACAAACTCTAGAAGCTTCCAATCCTCTTCTTCTTGTTCTCTTTCTCCTCCTCTTAGAGAATCCCATTCAAGAGAAGTGCCCTCTGACTGCGCAATCACATTAGAAGAGTGGCAGGGATGGGGACCCACTTCCCCTGTGCCCACCATCGTCACCGAAGCTATCGCTTACTTGAAAGCTGTGGAGACTGATAGTGATGCCCAGATGACCTTTGGTGGCAAGGGTGGCAAACTCTTGGTAATTTTAAACGTTCATGTTCATTTGCCAATTGGGTTCGCCTAAGAATCTGATTAAATTATAACAATGAGTTTGATTTCAGTTTTTTAGGTAATGATAATTCCTCTTTTAGGGTTCTGATTTAGTGATTTGCCAATCGGGGGATAGTCTATTTGCTGAAATTGCTATGGTTGAGGTAGATATTGACATTCTGTAGAAATGTAGGGTCCGTTTGGTTTTATCACCGGAAACGGAATGGAAACGAATTAGTCCGTATCCATATCCTTATTCATCAAACTTTTTGGAATTATTCCTTGTGATTTAAACTAGTTGGAGTAGTATTTGATTAGTTTTGATACCCTATAGGTAACAAAATGGAGGAAAACACGTTCATTTTACAAAACTCATGGAATGATTCCAAAAAATTTCATAAACAAGGCATGCAAATGGCCAGATTCATTTCCATTCCGTTTCCGTTTCCGTTTCCGGAGTTACAACCAAACGGGGGGTATTCTCTTCTGAAAGTAACAGAGACTAGATATGTGAAGTCCATCAAATAGTAGACTGTTTGAATTCTTTCATTTTGGCTGGTTGTTTAGTATCTTTTAATTTGAAATTCTGTTGACTGTGATGTGTGATCAGTATGGAAACATATAATTGTTTTGGTTTTCTTGTTGATAGCTAGTAAATAGAGGCTTTGAATTTCAGGGGGATTTTAAGCAGCAAGAGGATCAGAGACATAGGGCAACCTATGAGAGTTTAAGTGATTCCGAGAGCAAGTTCCAGTTCTTTTCAGCTCGACAAATTGCTTGTCGGCTGCTTGGAAGCAGGGGATACCTTTGCCAGAAGGCATTCTTCTCTTTGTTTAGAACTGTGTTCATTCTCCCTTCATTTATTGTTAGTAAATGTTATTTGCTATCATATGTTGTTCATCATCCTGTTCTGTCTTATATACAGTGCTGGCTTGCTCAGGAAGATTGTATGTGTGCAAAAATCACACACCGCCCTCTTTGGAATGGCATGAGGTTCTGGGTTTATATGCACCCAAAGGTCTGTAAATTTTCAATCTCAAAACTGCTATTCACTTAATGTATATTGTTAAATGATTAGCTTTTGGCCATTGCTTTTGCAGGATTTTCTTCGACAGAACAATACTGGAAAGTTATTGTGGCAAATTTATGGTGTTAATTCTGCAACTTTATGCATATATGGTATCACAGAGCAGGAAGATGTGATGTGGAATGAATTCATGCAAGCAGGTTTGAGTTTATTAATTATATTTATTGACAAAAGATTCTTCAGAACATTATGACTGTTTAAGTCATCAGTGTCTCTTGTTATACAAATTATTGAATGTTTTATTTATTTTTTTGTTTATTTTACTTGGGAGTGCCACACCTTTTCATTTTTTTTTATTATAATGAAAAGTCATTTTTTATGCTTGCTCATAGTCCTGAATGTGCATCCTTCCAGGAAAAGGCAATGTATGGTGCCTCTACCCCAATAAGGGCACAGTACAAAAATCAGTTGAGGATTATTTTTCAGAAGTTTCTTTGCCATTACAAGAGAGCTCGTCTGAATTGGTAATAGACTTGTTCTAGTGTTTGACTTGATACTCGATCATGATTTATAAATAGATATGTTTAATCTACGTGTGTCATTTCCCTGTTTACTTCATATAAATTTCATGACAGTATCTACAAAAATAAAATCTATTTCAAGCTTACTATTGCAACATGGGGATAAAATTATAAGGACTTGTTAATTTGGTGTTAAAACAAACTTTTTGTTATGGTGGTTCTGCAGCTCTTCTTTTTGCAAGGCAGTAGGTAAGTTCAAATGAAGCTGGCAAACGGTGATGATACTTTGAACTTGATTTTTGAGGAGTTTGTCATGCTGTTTAAACCCTTATTGTCTGCAGGTAAACGGTACTCATGCCCTAAACTTCATTTTGATTGATGGTACATGGAACAACTCTCAGGCAATGTTTAGACGTTTGAAGGTAAAGAGTACTGTTTATCCTTTCTCATAAATCTGTACTTTGATTTAGTTTTATCATTTTTATTAGTATGTTGTTCGGATATAGTCCAACCCTCTACTGAACATATATGATCAGGGCAGCCAATTAAATGGCAATAAAGGCTTCCTTTGATTTCTCAAGAATGGAAGTTGATGAGTAAGATTTTTAAAGATGTTAGTATGATCCTTGAACATATCAAAATGTTTTGGGGTGATGGTGGACAAACTAACGTCCTTCTGTCTATGAGAAAACAATGTTTTGGGGTGATGGTGACTGGATTTGGAGATGGATTATGGTCAATGAGCGTTTCTTGGATACCTCTAAGTTTCGATTGCAATATCTCCCAGAGTGTTGAGGATGTTTTGAAAATCATATGTACCTTTCAGTTGTTTTCAACGTGCACCGTAGTGGAGGCATGCTCACCAATGGTAGATGATTCGGTTTCAAGCACCGAGTTTTAATATTTTGGACTAACTCACTAGTTTCTGTTTGCAGTGTTTTGTTCTTCATGTTCAGGTCTATCGCAGCGGAACTTGAGGTTCTCAAGTCCCTGTGCAGATCTTAAATGTTGGACTTGATACCTAGCATCTCCTTGTATTCAAAACCTCTTCACATATATAAAGTTCTTATTTTTCGTACTTTATATGAAACCTTAGAGCCCATTCCTGCACATATAAACATAAATAGAAATGCCTGTAGAATAATATATGTCTCTGATCACTCAACTATAAAGGGTTGATATTTTCATTTTATGGTTGCCGTGCCATATTACTTTTAAGGTATCGCCCTACTTCTTTGCAGTTTCATCACCTCCTTTCGGGACCTTTCCCATTCCCGACATTCAGATGTAGGGCAGTAGCTAAGAAAGCTGAATAATTTGTATTCTTTTCTTCATTTTTCTTTCAGGACCGAGCAAAAATAGTCTGGGGAGATGAGGACGACATTTCCTGTATATCGCTTACAACGGGTGCCTCTGCTATGCATAAACTCCGGTAAGATATAAAGAAAACTCCCATTAACATTTCCTCTCTATTTATTTTACATTATATTACGTTTTTCCAATCAAGTTTATTTTTCTTTAAAACACAGGCCTCAGCCCTCATGGGATCGGACCTGCACAGCAGCGGCGGCAGCAGTTCTTCTTTCAGAGCTTCATCTTCTTCCAAGATTCAGTCTGCACGGTCTGGATAAAGAGGCTGATGCTATTGAAGATGCACTCGAGATCTTGTTAAAGGCACTTACTACACGCCGCCTTCGCATGGGCCGGTCTATAACCCGTAAAATGAGAGGCAACATTAACATTTTTTGATAGAGCCAACTGAAATGCTCTTACTAAGCAGCGCCAACACTAATCTTCTTGGTTTCCATACCTTTTCCCAGGTATGATAATTGAATCCAACTGAACCAACTTGAAACCAGGGATGAGATCCGCGGATCCAATCTGATAACTGATCAACATACATCCGACTGATCCGGGAAAGAACAAGCCCTTTTCTAGACAAGTTTAGTATCCCGGATTGTACACATATTGAGCTTGACTTAAAACCTGTATGAAACCCGAAACGAACTGAACTCATATGACCTTAAAGGCAATAATCAGTAGAAATCCGATTAGATCACGGACATTACTTTCGAGTATTTATGCTTTTTTCTTCCATGTCACAGGTTTCCTTGCATCCTTCCTTGAGAAGACATATCCAGATGACATTTTTGCACCTGGTGATTAACTGGCGCCAAATGGTTGCCAATTACCTTATGTAAGATTGCCTTCAACCTTTTTTTCCAGCTGTGTTACAGTCTTGTGAATTGGCTGGAAACAGAGGACCATTCTAGCCAAGTTCAATATGGGTATTTTGTGTTCATCTTGTTCTTGTGACCCTTGCAGAGAAATTAAATGAAAGTTGGTACTTCATGGCGAAAAAATCTTGTAACTAAAAGATTGAGAAAATGCATAAACATGACCCATCTTTTAGGCCGGCTAAACTTCTGTCGGTTAAACTATCAGAACGGTACATCACTTATTGCTTAGTATTCACACGTTAATGATAAATATTTAAGGTACGCGGACAATTTTGGCTAAAGTAGGTGAACAATTTTACCCATAACTGTTAACTTAACATGTTTTTTAAAAATTATTTATTACATGCACTGTAAAATTAACATGTTTTTTTAAATTATTTATTACATGCACTGTAAAATGGTATCGATTCACATTTTCAATCTATTTTTTTATCATATTTTCTTTATTAGTTTATTACTATATTTAAGTTATTTTTTCTCATTAAAAAAATATTTTTCAATTTTCTTTGTAATTTTTTAATTCCTTTTGTGTCCATTTAACTATTCAAAATCAACATATTGCCGGATTTGCCGCCAATAGTCGTTGCTAGATTGGTGGTCTTTTCTCCCTCTCTAGTTTTGTTTTCTTGTTATATGACCTTCAAAGTTGCCAAATTTATGATCTAAGCTTAAACAAACTTAGAACATAAAACTGTTCATCAACATCTTTTATGATCTAAACTGTTTATTGTCTTAGTTCATACTTTTTGTTTTAATGGTTCATATTTTGATTCAGTTAGTTCAAACTGTTTGTTCTGGTAGTTCTTATTTTTTAACGCTTAGTTCAAAGTGCAAAATTGACGAAGTAATACATGAACTAATTATAGAAAATATCAAAACCAATAATATATATTTTTGAACGAAATGAACTAAAGTTATGAACTTTTATTAAAAAAAGAAGCTATATTTAGTTTAAATTTGGTTGTCATTAATTTGAATATTATGTAATGTTAGTTCAAACATTGTGTTTTATTACTTCAAACATGGACAAAATGCATAAAAACATAACTATCAAATTAACAAATTATACATCAACTAACTACAATAAATATGTGAACTAATATTGTATACTTTTGAGCGAAATGAATTAAAACTATGTAATGAGATAATAATTGTTAAAGTTTTCTTATAAAAAATTATGAAATCGTCACCACACTCCTCTTTTAAAAAGTTGATTTGCAAAAGTATATAACTGTCGCTTGAATTTCCAATAATTACAAAAATTACAGCGTTCCCCTTATAAATCATTAAATACACGAACTAATTCAGGCCGTTGGATCAAGTGAATCAACAGTCTAGATTACTCCGGAAAGTCGCACGGTATCAACTAGATGTACCAGAACTAGCCCCGTATAATTATGACTTAACATGATATTTTTTCAGAAATTACTTTTGTAATATTTTAACTTTTGAAATAGTTGCAAAATCGATCATAAGTCTTCCGGCATGCAGTACCAAATAGAAAACGAACACGATGAGAAACGAGAATGGAAAAGTAACATTCTTATAGAATTATTAATAGTAACTTACGAAAACAGAGTATATGGATGGATTCAATTCCGGGATTTAAAAATTAGAGAAAATTAAAGTAAACATGGGTGGGTAGAGAAAAGCCTCGCCGGTGCTTTGGACTATGATCAATTCAATTCCGGAAACCATACACGTTTTTCTCAATTCTCCGCTGTCTGTTGTCTCTCTCTATTTCCAGTAAGTTTTGCTCGAGAAATTGAAGTGGGTGACAGCAAGCTCGCAATTTGGGTCTCAAAAAGCTCTGAAGGTCCTAATTCTACCCATCAATGGAAGCCACAAGAATTGAATAACTTAAACTTACCAACAAGCCTAAATCTCAAAAACCCAGATAGTAAATGGCTTCCAATCGATTATGTTTTCTAGGGTTTCTTATTCTTTCTGTCTGGGTCAGTTGCGAAGGTTCTTCTAAGATTTCGGGTACTAATCCTCTTTCCTTGCTCTGGTTTTTGTGAAATTCAGTGGAGTTTGTATGCGAAATTGTGAGCTTCTCTTTTTGTTGATGGTTTGGTTGTGCAGATGCTGTGTTTGAATTTCATGGATTAACAGGGCGTTCTTTGCTTCAGATTGCAACGAGTATGCTTTCCTCTTTAAACTTGTACTTCTTGTAATTTTCTGCATATTCATTGAATTTGTTGATTTTCGTTTAGCGTTTTATGGAGATACGGAAAGTATTGTGAATAGATCGAATTAACTTTGAATTGAGTTACTGAAAGCACGAACGCCGGAAAACAACAAAGGATGAAGAATTGGACACTTAGGGCTCGTTTGGTATCCATATCTGGATATCATCAAGATATGGGTATGCAATGATATGTGATATCTATGTTTGGACAGTTTGGTAGGCTATATAGTATATGAATTCCGTCATGAAAAGAGAAATTTTGTGAATCTAAAGAAAAGATTTTTGGAGAGGATAGTGAAGGAGGGTTGAGAATATAAGATATGTGATACAACCGGTTTTCAAAGTATATCAAAAAATGAGGAAAAGTGTTTTTATGAGTATATCAAGATATCAATACGATATTCATATGCTTGTATACCAAGCACATGTATGAACTTTTTTATGTCGATACTCATATATGATATCTAGATATGGATACCGTATAAGCTCCAATGAGGATTTGATTGATACATCTTTAGTGCTGCTTCTTGCTAATAGCAGCACACTAAAAATTATAAGAGGGTGGTTTTCTGCAACTCTCTTATATCAGTTTACTGGTGATTTTTACTAATTATTTGAGCTCAATCTTATGTAATTGTGGATATGATGATAGAGGAAACCTGATAATGGAAGCTTTTGATTGTTTGATGTATTAGAAAACCTCTTAGGGCTCGTTTTGTATGCATATCAAAGATAATCAGGTATGGATAGTATGGGCATGATATGAGATATGAAGATATGGGTCGGAGTGATATTGAGGTTTATGGGTTAGAGTGATATCTTTAATATAGTTATATTTTGGTTACATCAAAATAACACACTTGATATCGGATTTGATATCTTTTGAACATACCAAACACTAGATATCAGTTTGATATTCATATGTGGATCAACACATGTATAGCCATGGATACTCAAAAAGACCCTTATTTCTCATATTTTTGTTGAAATGATTGGTTTATTGTCCCAGATCAGATCAGGTTTCAACTTACAAATATCAATTTGGTCGCCGTTGCTTATCCTATGCCCTAAATTCATTTGTTGATAAGTTACTTCATTCAGGATTTCTCATGAAGTCTTGTTTTTCCTCTGATTTTCTCATGTTCTCTATCACTATTGTTTCAGCTCATGACATATACAGCAGCCAGATAGACTAAATACTGCAAACATGAATTATGCTTACATTTGATCTCATGAAATGTTCACAGACTGTCCAGTTGATTTCGAGAACCAAAACTACTCCATCATAACAACCCAATGCAGAGGCCCGAATTTCCCTGCTAAGCTTTGCTGCAATGCTTTCAAAGAATTTGCATGCCCATTTGTTGATGAAATAAACGACGTGTCTACAACCTGCGCGAGCACAATGTTCAGCTACATCAGTATATATGGCAAGTACCCACCAGGCCTTTTTGCCGCCGAGTGCAAAGAAGGTACGCTAGGTCTTGATTGCTTAAATGTAACCTCGTACAAAGCTAGTAATTCCACGAAGAAGAATAGGGCGAACAAGACGCTTCTTCTTTCTCCCTTTGTGTTGCTCTGTTCTTGTATCATAGCTTCGCTTTTGTTCGTTTTGCTTTGAGGACATACGCCTGTTCATCTTCAATATCCTGTGCTATTGTTTGGTTTGAATCCCTATAGAGAAGACCCCAGGTAAGGAAATTATGTTCATTCTAAGATTTCGTTTCGGATATGTATATGTTGGAGGACAAATTGGACAATGTTGCCTGTATACTGAGTTTCTGTTGTATCATTGATGATTCTTAGGTGTTGAAGAAAACATGGTGATAGTGATTTTGGGATGTTCAGCAATGTCAAATTTATGTTTAAACATTTTGGAATGAATCAATTTGTTGATGTGATATTTATGTACCAAAGTTGACACTTTTATGTACCAAACTTTTTTGAATGAATCTCTTTTGTACAATAGAGTGCAAAATATCCAATAAAAATGAATAAACTCCCTTTGAATTGCTTGTATGTAATAAACATTTCTTTCGGTTTAAAAGGGTTGAAAACAAAGCGGGTTTGATACTCGGTAGTGAAAAATCTTAGTTGGCATCGGAATTGTGTACGACTCCTGAAAGCTACACGTAATGTTCACGCCTGAGCCTTGACTCTTGAGGTGTTCTTAGTAATTCGTTATCGGCCTTGAGCTCTTTTTGGTGATTCGATGTTCTTCCTTTCACGACGGTTATCCATCAACCGTTCTTTATAGACTCTCAAGCCATCAAACATGTTTGGTGCCTTAAATTTCTTTCCTTTTAAATAAACAAAATATTTGATAATAAAAATTTTATATTTTTGCACATTGTTCAAAAGGTAAACTTTCTATATATATATATATATATTAAAGAATAATGAGAAGATTGGTCTAATAAAGTTTTTTTTAAAGATAAATTTTTAATTCTAAAACCACTAAATTGAAAGGGTAAAAATAGAATTTGAGAGAGATTAAAATAAAAACCCTATCAAAATTCATGTATGATTACACAACCCTACATGAGTCCACATACGTCATTCGTTCGTGTTCTTCTTCGCCTCGAGGACGGACTTTGACGTCGCCCACCATCGTCCGTCGGGAAAGCCGCACCGGTATCCGTTGAAGACCGCAACCGTGAAACCTAGCTGGAGGATTTGAGAAGCGCAAAACCTGCACGAGACCCGCCTCTGTCTTCTTCGTCTCTATGCTAGTAGCCGCAACCTATAACCTGCACGAACCCAGATCTCGCATCAATTTGAAACACCCGAGCCCAGATTTTGCCGCCTAGGATGCAGCCGCGTCGGAAATGTATATATATATATTACGCTTTAATAAACTAAAAAAATACTTTTAATTATAATTTTCAGAAAATATAAGTATAAAATGTATTTTACGTTAATTTTTTTTTGTTTTTTCATGCGTAAATTATAAATTATAAATAATTGAAATATTTAATAAATATATTGGAAATATTTAATAAAATATAAGTATAAAAAATACTTATAAATAATTGAAATATTTAATAAATATATTGGAAATTTACATAGGCAGTTTTGTTTGTTTCCTTATTGTTTTTTCATGCGCCGCTAAATATAAAATAATCAAGGGTTCATAAGATTTTAAAATGCAAGAAATCGAGCAATTTGGATGGATGTCATCAACCACTAAAAATAAGCCTTTAAATCGTTTTGTTATCTGCTGATGCGTGGCCTAATAAAAAGCAAAATCCGATTATGAATGGTTCATATTCATAAGTTAAGATAACCTTTTTTATTGATATTCTTACGTAACTTAAATTATTTGTATGTTGGGTAGATAGGTGCACACTACATATACGTAACTCAAAATTCACACTTATCGTCCTTTGTTTATTTTTTATTTATATATATATATTTTTTAATGTCATGCATTATAATAATTATAAAGTATTTGATTTTAAAATAAAGCTATACAATATTGAGTGGACTGTTCGAGGTGATGACATCATTAGGAATAATGTAGGAGAATGTCAACGAGGTATGTGATTAAACTGAGTATGTGCAACATATCAATGACAGAGTTGTAGGGTACTATGTATAAAGCTCGCTTGGGAGGGTGAGTACCGTAAGGTAATTGTAGAATCGGATTCTCAATTAGCAATCTCCTATTGGGTAAGACGATTTCCGTTGTCACCCTCTTTCTAGTCTAGTTAGTAAATGTCACGACTTATCAGAAGGGACTAGAACATCCGGTAGGGGCATGTCTACCGCGAGGCGAATAAAGTTGCGAACTTTTTAGCTAGTTTTGTTTTTGACTTTCCTATTGATTTAAATGTTTTGTCTGACCATCCTGAGGGTATAGTTGATATTTTACGTTCCGATATAATGAGTAAGGTTATCCCCCGAGTGATGATCACTTAACCTTCTTTTTTTTTATAAGAAGCGCGTTCAGATGAGTCGGATGTCGAAAACCGTTGACTCTCCTTCCCCCAAAAAAAATCGTTTTTATAAAATATGTATTATGCATTCAAGTATAAGACACTTTAATACTTTAAAGATTTTAAATTTGTGTTGTTGGCTAATAGACCGAACTTAATGATAATATTTCTAAATAAAGATTTATAAAATATGTATTTTACAGATACTATATTATATTTTATATGAGAGAAGGTTTTAGAACCGACAATCTTTTAAAATAGCTTTTTTTGTTTAGAAATGTATATTTTATAATATGAACTCTATAATTAGAATCATTTATATTTATACTATTTAATAATAATTTATGTTAAAATAATTATCAAAACTGACTAATTATGTATATTTGATTTAAATTTTAATATTTTATAATTAATAATATGATGAAGCGTGAAATCCAATCACGCTAAGCTTGCTTCTTGGCGCCACTTACGCGCCTAATTGGAAGCTTTGCTTTTGTTTTCTGTGACCGATGTGGGAATGTACTTAGAAGCTTGAATTCATCATAAACACTCATTCGATTCAAAACCAAAAATTCATATACAATTACGCAGATAACTAAAATTAGATGATCTTCAAAACATAAAATCAACTTCCAACAGAGAAGTTTGGCTCCAATTGCCTCAATACAAAGTACAAACTTTACATTTTAATGGCGTTTTTGTCCCAAATTTCAATCCCACACTCATCATTTTCTCAAAATTCAGTAACAGCGGAATCTCAAACCATCTGCTCTATCTTTGTTGTTCATCTATGAGCAGTCACCAGCGTTTCTATGAATCGTAATCCATCAAACCTCGGCGTGAATTTCTCCCTTGTCGATTCCTCTCTCTCATGGATCCATTCAATTTCCTATCAATCATCATTCATGTAACACAAATCAACCTCAAAATCAAAAAAGAAGAACAGTTCAAGACGGAGAAAAGCAGAAGAAACAAAAATCGATAGATTCCGATCGAGAAACTGTGGTTTGATGTTGAGGAAATGTTTCAAACGAGCTTAATCTCGCCTAATTGGAGTCAGAAAAAGAATAACATCGGAATTTTGGGGGAATTGAAGGACTATACCTGATGAGCAGCTGGAGGAGGAAATTTGACGGAAGAGGAAGAGGTGGTGCTGGTAGTGGTTCCAACGGCGGTGGCAGACGCCGCGATCATCGACGCAAGGAGAGCTGATTTCTTCATATTGGAAAACGATGGAGAGAGAGAGCAGAGATGCGTCTGGTTAATTGGTTAGCTTCGGTCCTACGGAGAAGAAGAAAGGGATTGGGGAGAGATGGCTTTTTATACTGGAGGGTAAATCAAGAATATGGAATATTCTTTTATTTTTTTAAAAAAGAAAATATCATTTACATAATTAAATTATTTTTATTAATTATCATTATCATTTACTCCATTTATTATACAAAATGTAGTTTAAATTTATTTCAAAATAAAATTATTTAAAACTTTTATATTCACTTTATATAAATATATACAAAAAAAATATTATAAATATTTTTAGCTGAATAAATTAATATTAGGAGAAAAAGTGTTTCAGTCTATTATAAATATTAAACTTATTTAAAAGTAAAATTTTTCAACAAGACCAATTCCTCAAAATTTAAGGAGCTTATACTAACAATATCACCTTGTCAAAAATGTTTTAAAATGTAATTTTTTTTTGATAATTTTATACTTTTTTTTAATAAATTTCGTTTTTCTAAACACCGTTAAGCTTATAAAAAAACATTCTCCCACTTATCTATTTCAAGCTTTCACCTATTAAATAAACTTTACTTCAATTCGATAAGCTATTAGTTTATAAAGAAATTCAGTTACGATAAAGTATTTATTAAGACCTTAATATTTATATAAATTAACAATTGAAAATTCTAATACATTAAATAATAATATAGTCACATCACAAGCATGAAAATACTATTTATATAAATCTTATGAGCTTTTCAGCGAATCATGAGGCAAGGGGCGTGAATACTTGATCATTCTTTCACGGCTTCTTACTTTTCATGAATGTGTCTTCTCTTCTACTTATGTGAGTTTGACTTGCTTTTGACTCTGCTTGCTTCTGACTTACTGTGAGCGACCTTACTTTTTCGGAGGGTCGGTGGAACATGGGAGCCTCAACTCATGGCTTTTGACCACTCAACCACTCTCCCCTTCCCGGGCCGAGGCCCCCTCAATCAATGGATTTACGGTGAATAAATCACCGTATAATAGTAATTTTTATTTTATAGTTAAATAAAGATCACCGAGTAAATAATTACGGGTAAATAATAAAACCAGTGTCTATTTCACTTATTTGACGAGTTCTCGTTTCAACTTCAACTAACAATAAAACCTTATTGTAGATGGGAACGAGCAGGAATTCTTATTCCGGTTCCCATCTATAAGAGAAAACGAGAACGAACACGTGTACGAAGTAAACGATGCCATGTGTCAAGTTATCACTCATGTGGGTGGGGTAGATGGAGGGCATTTTGGTCATATTAGAAACTCGACCGTGAAGAAGTTTCTAATCTTCAACACGTTTTGCCTTTCAACTAACCAATTTGGTTAGATGCCTTGTGACACTTCTCATATGCTAAGCTAATTCATATTATACTATTTATTTCTAGATGCTTCTAGAATATTCGTACATCATTCGAGTAGCTGAGATCAAATAACACTAGGTGATGTTACCACTTACGAGTCCACTTTGTCCTATCTATGGCTATATAATACTCACATTTTTTTTTTAAAAGTTTATTGATTTGAGTTTTTGTAACATATAATATTACAATATTTTTATAATTTCGTAAGTTTATGTGAATTGTAATTGTAAACCAATAATAAATTATAGCATTTATATCAAATAACTTATATAAATAAAATTATATAAAATATCAAAGTTATAATCTAATTTTAATAAAAAAAGTTATGATTTGTACTAAAGTCACGCCCTCGCCGAACCATTTATTCTCGTGTCTACAAGATAATCAAAACAAATGTATGATGTTTTTTTTAAAGGTTAATATATTATAAAGAAAGGATGTACATAGAGAGGTCTCGCTAGACCAGAGAGTTACAAGAGTTAAAAGAGAGGTACAAATGAAAGAGGTTACATTAGATTAATTTCGAGATGATGGGCCAAGCAAGGGAGTTGGGGGATCTATCCTTCCATTTGTAAGTTGTGAAATTCTTGGTGGCGCTGATGACTTTGTGGGCACAAGTAGCCGAGTGGGTGAAATGTTGGTTGAAGATGAAGTCGTTTCTCGCATTCCAAATGTTGTATATGATGTTGTACAACCATAATTCTTTCTTAGAGTCTAAAGAAAAAAACACATGACAATTTACGTAGTGTGTATAATAATCAACTTTTTTACAACCAAGTATTTGTCTCTGTGAAAGTAAATATTCATTTATGGCATCAAAGATTTTTGTTCATAATAGGATTATGCCTTTGAAATTATTACTACATCAGATCAAAAATAACTGTCATTTTAGCCTTTTACACAATTTTTAAGAAAAATATTAAATAGCATAGATTTTGTAAAGTTTTTCTAAATCTTATCACATATTTAATATTCAACCTTATTTTAAACCAATAAGAAAGATTTTAGAACTAAAATTAATCATTTACACCAATTTTCAAGAACATTTCTTATAATTATTGTTCATTTATTGGCCTAGAAAACTTAAAACGACAGATAATTTTGATCAAATTTCTAATGCTAAAACGACACTTATTTTTGATTGGAGGGAGTATAACAATTGAATATCTATGTCAATACAGTTACCTTATTTTTAAAATGAATATTCCTCATATTAAAATACTTATGCGTAAAATATTAACGTTGTTACAAATAAACGTTGTAAAAATTTTTTCTTATTAACATATATTCCTTTGTAACCCTTGTCTTGGCGAACGATCCAAAAGTTACACAAGACGTGTTGTTATCACGTGATTATTTTCATTAATATTAAAAAATAAATATATTTTAAATTCTTCCAAAGTAAGTTTTTAAAACTAATAATATTCTAAAAATATTTATAATAATTTAATTTAGATAATTTTGTCACTATCATTCAATTTTATAATCCAATCAAATTAACCACATGAAATCAAGAAAGTTGCTTTCTTGATATGAATCGTGTAACTATTTGATTCCCATTTAAAAAGTTTATCCCTACTTTTGGCAATGAATGCTTAAAGATAAACATCAAAGGAAATCAATAATTGTGAAAGACCTAGAAAGTAGGGATAAGGAAATAGCAATGAGCATGCCACCTTAAAAAAAGTCAGACAAGGAAACCGGCCAAATACTACGTTTCCATTTTTATTTAATAATATGAATTCCAACATAAATAATATATACTTTATTTATAATAAAATCAATAGTAGTCGGAAAATTTAATGAACCCGTATACTTTCTTAGGAAAATTTCGGATATTGTTATTGTACTTTTGACTGTTTCGGATTATGTTCAAGGATTTTCAGTTTCACGAGTGACTAACTAAGTTAATTCAACGATCAAATCCGAGATTTTTTTTGATTTTATTATAAAGGGTAAGTCAATTAGGCCCGATCACCATCTATTAGTTCATTTGTTGATTACAAAGTAGGGGTGATAAAAATATCCGATCCGATAATCCGAAGAGCCGATCCGAAAAAATCCAAATTCGAAGATATCCGACAATTGGTGATCCGAGTCCGATCCGATCCGGGCATATTTTCGGATCATCGGATCGGATACGGATCGGAGTATAGAGGAAATAGTCGGATCAGATCGGATATATCTGACTAGTCTAAGAATAAATGTCCGGATCGGATCTTCGGATCGGATATCCGCCCGGATAGAACTGTCGGATATCCGGGTTCTCTCGGATCGGACTTGACTTTTTAAAGTTTGTCGGATCGGATATCCGAACATGCTCACCCCATTACAAAGGGCAAGTCAAATACCGGATAGTTAATCACAATTCTACAAACGGATCGGATATGTACCGGAATTTCAGCAATAAATTCATATGCAAGATCCAATTGATGACCGAGAGTCGTGTGTATACGAGAACCCAAAACAAATATAACAAAAGGTGTGACCACAAAGATCTCTTGCTTCAGAATTTTACACTGCTTACACAGCAAATAAAAACAAAAATTAGGCATCAATCTGGGATTGAAAAACTTCATCATCAGCATCTTATACATTCTGAGGGTATACCTTAAGATTTGATGTCAAAATTTCCAAATTGTTATTGCCTAAACTCAGAAGTAACAACAACAACAACAACAAACTGGACTACAAGGATTCAGTAGAGCTGCTGCTTGCAGATCCACTGGTAAGGAGCCTTTCGACGTATTTTCCGAGTATGTCCACTTCCAGGTTCACCTTCTGACCAACTTTCTTCAACGGAATCACGACGTTCTGTTGAGTATACGCGACCATCATGAAGTTAAAACAGTTTTCGTCAAGAAACACATCCACAACTGTCAAACTCGTCCCGTCCACAGCTATGAAGCCTTTTGGCACAATGTATTTTAACACTTCTGGTGATGTCTTCACCTTCACCCACAATGAATCATCTTCTCGGTCAAGCGAAACAATCTCGCCTGTCCCGTCAACATGCCCCTGTGTATTGGATAATAAGATTTATCTCTTGTTTTACTGTATCATATTCATGATTGGTATCAGAGATGTCAGATATAGTTATGATCTGTATGGTGATATCAAGATATATCAAACACAAGGTATGGGTTGGTTGCGGATTTGTAGCATCTCAACTGGATGATGACACATCAGGTTCATAAGGCAATCAAACCCACTTGCTTAGCTGATTTCACTTTCATTTTGCAATTCAATCACAGTTGGGGATATATACTGATCAAAATCAATTGAAAGTTGACCAGACAAAGCAAAATCAAACACACCATAGTTAGTTGATTTTACTTTTCATTTTGCAATTACAATCACAGCACCATCACATTGATCATAGTCTAAGGATATAAGGATCACAAATTGGGGATTTAAACTGTCAAAATCAGTTGAAAGCTGAAACAAATCCCCAAGCTCATCCAGACAAGGCAATCACTTTCATTTTGCAATTACAGACACAATCATCCATCATTACTGATCATAGTCTAAGGAGATAAGATTCACAGTTGGGGATTTATACTGACAAATTAGTTGAAAGCTGATCTATATCCCCAAATCAAGCTGATCCAGGCAACAGTGAAAGACAATGATCCCAAAGATTTCACAAATTAAAGATTCACAGGCAATGAAATGCATAAGAAACAGGAAGACAAAAACAACTTACTTGAACGAAATGCCCACCCATTCTTGTAGAAGGCAAAAGAGCTCTCTCTAAGTTCACCAAAGATCCAGGTTGAAGCTCAATCAACGAAGTCTTCCTAAGAGTTTCAGGGGCCAAGCCAACCATGAAATCCGACGATTCTAGGTCAAATTCCGTCACCGTAAGACAAGTTCCATTAACAGCGATACTATCACCAAGCTTAACATCTTCGAGAATCGTTTTCGCGCGAATTTCGAGATCAAATCCGCCGTCTTTTCCTTGCCCTAATTTCTTTACTTCACCAACTTCTTCAACGATCCCGGTAAATAAGGACTTGACTGCGCTCCGACGAGACTTGAATTTGAGGGATTTCGGGTTTGGGGCAGCGAAGAATAACTTCGAATGCGAGGGATTGAAGCCATGGAGATTGAAGATGGAGGTGCTTTGAGGGGTGAGTTTTTGGGTAGTTGAGAAGGATAGCGAGAAGGAGATTGCCATGGATGAATGATTGAGAAATTCAACAAGCTTCGAAGATTGATTATGGAAGAAACAGATAATTATACTGAGAAATTAGGTGAAGATTTCAACTTTCAGTGCCAAAACTTGCTTGCTTTGGCCTTTCTCATGCCTTCTCTGCAATTTGTAATCACTGTACTAAATTACTAATGAATTGTTAATTATAAAATTATATTAAATATTATTATGATGTATATTGGATTGTTATGTATCAATTAGCTCAATTTGAACTGGGTTGCTGACCGGTTAGATATATTTTAATTGATAAACTGTGTTGCTGATCGGTTAGATATATTTTCAGTGATAAACTGTGTTGTTAACCGGTTAACCCACCTGGGTGCATCCGTAAGGATGCTGGATTACCTCTACAAGGTAGACCAATCTTATCGCTTTCCGTTATCAAAAAAAAAAAATAATTAGCTCAATTTCAACTTTTCAAGTCCCGTTTGGTTGATTTTGGTGTCCTGTCCCAGAAAGATATCAAACCTCTTAAATTTTGTTAAATGCTAATCTATGTTTTATTTTTAGTTAACTATATTTTATATATCAAATATTTTTTTTAAAATAACTAAAATATCATGAAAAACTATACACTAAAGATCTTGTGGCCCACACTCCTATTTGTTCCGGGCGGACGGCAAAAACTCTGATTCGATCCGGGTATTCAATTGCGCAACCTAGAGGCTAAGAAGTAAAGGGAGGAAATTAGGCTTAGGAAACAACCAATACCACAAGAATATATGCAATTCGATTTTTTAAGCGAACCACTATTAAGAGTATTTGATTCTGGATCATCTCATTTGGATGAGCTAAATCCTTTCCATTAGTCAAGCCTGTCACCGGCCCATGCCAAGGTTTTTGAACAAAATTTTCATAGGCGAGAGGCATAGTAAGCACCACGAGGTGTGAAGCGATCTCGTACTCTGCATACATACGTTCATTGGTCTAATACTTTTAATAACCTTTCTATTATGTTTTCTCAAAAAATTTCGTACATATATTTAGCTAAAACTTTTTAAATACAAAATTAATATTTTAACAAAATAATAAAACCCATTAAGATATCAAAACCAAACCATTAAATAAGAATGATACTTTTTTTTAAAATGGGGAGCGGTTTGAAGTCATTAGACGACACGTTGTCAAATGGGTCGAAAGCCGAAAAAATCGACAGATACACAGAGAAAAGAAATCCACAAATCAAAACGAAATCGAAAAAAGTTTTTGAAGAAAAGCAGGAAGATTCGCTGCGTATTTGCATCATCTTTGACAAGTAAATTGTTCAATCTTCATCTCCTCCAAACACTCCATGGTCTCCATGCCACATTCATCACTTTTCCCTTTATTCCACCGAACCATTAAAATAAGAATGATACATTTTTTTTTAAAATTATATGTGGTTCGAAATTATTAGACGGCGTGCCGTCGAATGAGTCGAAAGGTTGAAAAAATCGACGGATCCCATAAAAAAAAAAAAATAATACACAAAAATACATCAAAATAAAACCGAAAAAGTACACCTCGCTAGTCATCTTTGACAAGTAAATTGATCAATCTTCATCTCCTCCAATCACTTCATTGTCTCCATGCCACATTCATCACTTTTCCCTTTCTTCCACCGATTACTCTCGTCTTCAACCAAACACTCTTCCATATAAATTGAACCTTATCCTTACCAATATCATACCAATACACAGAACCATAGTGATAATTCACCAGCCAAATACATTTTCCGCCATCTTCACTCTCGTACATCATGGTGGGTTCGATCTTAGAGTAGAACCTATCACTTCTAAACCACGAATAATGAATACTACACAACTTCATCCAAGAATCTCGAACCCCATACTCATTCATCATCCACAGTTCAAAAAGCTCTCCAATAAGAACCCAACAACACAGTTTCCCTCCTAACAAACTTAGCTTCCGCAATCTATAGCTATTAGAATCATCCGGCGCCGACATTTCTCCAAACTTACAAGTATGCAGATCATAAGTAACAATCACCGGCTGATTTCGATTTTTAGCAGAAACCGCCCAATGAAGAACACCATTGAAGGAGAAAGCTTTTGGTCTTGATGCCGAGTATGTCGTCTCGTTCCAGAGATAATCTTTGTAAGGAAAGCCATTGAAATGCTTCCAAGCTCGATTTCTCAAGCTGTAAATCCGGTAATTTTTTAAATTGTACCGTCTAGAAACAACGAAGAGCTTAATATCATCGTCGTAAGGATCGTAGCCGTGGCCATGACAGATACACATAGACTTATCTGTGTCGGATTCTACAATGGTGACGGAAGATTGATTGAACAAGTTGTGGAAAACAAAGGAAAACCTGTTTTCCGTTTCTGAACAAATTGTCCAGTTGACAGCAATCGTCAAGGGCAAAGCTCGAATCTTTTCTGTTGGTTTGATCGGAAGACGGCACACAGTGATCAGAGGATGAAAATTACTGCTACTGGTTATCTTTTTGTTGTTCTTTACTAATAGGACGCAGTAGATGTGATTTTCGTTCACGAATAAGGCTGGAGGTTTGCCATTGTAGCGGGAGAAAAATTTAGGGCTTTTGATCAGATTCAACCATTGCTTTGATACGAGCTTGAAGGCTACAATAGATTCGAATGGTAATTGTAGGATAATCTCCGTTATAATTTCTTCTGGAATATGGGTCATCTTTAGTTGCGGAGAAGAAGAAAGCTTTTTGGTGTGGAGAAAGTAGAAAAGCCCTAACGCTGAAGGAGACGAGCTTGAAGGACTGAATTTATGACCTTTTTTCTTCGTTCCGCGCGGGCCTTGTCCCATGTGGGACGGGACGGGACGAATTCCGCAAAATTATGCACCGATTATATTCAATACGTATACTTGTTTCTCTCAAGTTTAAAGACACAAATGATCGGAAAAAAACTCGATACCTAATTATCGATTCATGACACCTGAAAACAAATTCAAGTTACATCAAAGTGTCTTACCAGTACACAATAAAAAAATTTCAACAGATGATTTACGACATTTATTTAACTATCGATTACAATTGTGGGGGGAATCAAAAAATACAAGGGCGATAGAACGGACTATAGCAAGGGCGGCGATGGAACGGATCAGAGTAAGGCGGCGAACGGACTATATCAAGGGAGAGCAGAAACTTTAGTATTTTAGATCCAACCAAGTGAGTTATAAAGAATGAGAGAATGACTAATGAAAAAATTATCAATCTAATAATTTTGAAAATATTAAAATATTTTTAAATAATTATAATTTATGTATATTATTTATCTATATAATATTTATAGAAATATAAAAATATTATTTATATATATATGCGGGACGGGACGGAATTAACCGGAATGGGAAGTCTTTGTCCCGCGTCCCGTCCCGCAAATTTTTCACGGGACGGGACGAGACGGGATACACATTTTTTTCTTCAAATCCCGCGCGGGATCGGGACGGGATCGGGATGATACCGGGACGGGATTAACCGGTATTTATGCCCACCCCTAGCTTAGAACATCCGTACCTATTCATTATGAAATATTATCTCGGTCATAAAATCTTAATATAAATTTATTGATTAAATTTAATGAGATCATAATCTATTTTAAATTTATTTTTCTAATTTTTTTAATTATTTTTAATGAATTTTAATGTAATAAATTAAGAAAAGGTATACAAAGGAAACAAATGAAACCTTGAGGGCACCAAGAAGAATTTTAAAACTTAGTAGATACCACGAGGAAAAGTCTAAACCTTGATGGCACCAAGAGGAAAAATCCTTAGTTTTTCAACTCTAAATACGCGGTGATAGGAGACATTTTAAAAAAAAATTATTTAGAATACCCGAGCTTTAGATTCTGAATCCGCCCCTAATTGTGGCTTCTCAATGATTTTTAGAGGGGTGAAGATTTCACAAGGCTTCTCACCGAGCGTCCTAATAAAACTCAAATTCACAAGGACCAATAAAACTCGCACGACGCCGACGCCCACTAGATGCTATTTTTCCATTAGTAAATTAAGGTGCATTTAGTTTAGTTTTAAGTAGGAAGAGATACAACTGCACCACAATATCTGTAGTAAAAAAAAGTGAACTATAATTTTAGTTGCGAGCAAATGCTGCACAAGCTTTGAAATAAACCGATTACATGCCACACTGTCCAATTTGATTCATATGCAGTCTCTTCTACTCAAGCTAACACTGTCTCATCTCTTCCTATGATTTTTGCTGAATTACAAAAGCCTCTATAACATATAGAAAGCTAAGCACACCTTACTTCCCACATCTCTACTAGACAGACGCACAAATGCTGCACAAGCTGCATATTCTCCAAACCCTAAGGGCCCGGAAATGAAAACGGAATGGAAACGAAGTCCATATGTACGTATATATCCTTATCCATGGAATGGATTGGAATGATTTCATCCAAAAACTTTCATAAAGAAGGGTATACGTTTGGACTAGATTCGTTTTCATTCCGTTTCCAATTCCGAAACTAAAACCAAACCGGCCCTAAAACTCTATGCCACATTCAACACTTTTGCTTCCTTCCCTTTCTTTCACCGACTACTCTCGTCTTCAACCAAACACTCTTCCGTATAACTTCAACTTTATCCTTACCAATATCACACCAATACACAGACCCATAATGATAATTCACCAGCCACATACATTTTCCGCCATCTCCACTCTCGTAAATCGCGGTGGGTTCGATCCTCAAGTGATTCGGATCACATCCAAACCTCGAACAATCAATACTACACAACTTCATCCAAGAATCACCAACCCCATACTCTTTCATCGTCCACAGTTCAAAAAACTCAAGCTCTCCAGTAAGATTCCAACAATATAGTTTACCTCCTAACAAACTTAGCTTCACCAATCTACAGCTATTCCAATCATCCGGCGCCGATATTTCTCCAAATTTACAAGTATGCAGATCATAAGTAACAATCACCGGCTGATTTCGATTTTTTGCAGAAACTACCCAATGAAGAACACCATTGAAGGAGCAAGCTCTTGGTCCTGATGCCGAGTATTTCTTCTCGTTCCAGAGATAATCTCCGTAAGGAAAGCCATTGAAATGCTTCCAAGCTCGATTTCTCAAGCTGTAAATCCGGTAACTTTCTAAATTGTACCGTCTAGAAACAACGAAGAACTTATTATCATCGTCGTAAGGATCGTAGCCGTGGCCATGACAGATAGACATAGAGTTATCTGTTACTACAATGGCGGCGGAAGATTGATTGAACAGGTTGTGGAAAAAAAGAAAAACCTGTTATCCGTTTCGGAACAAATCGTCCAGTTATCGGCAATCGCCAACGGCAAAGCTCGAATCTTTATTGTTGGTTCGATCGACAGACGGCGCACAGTGATCGGAGGATGAAAATTACTGCTATTGCTTATGTTTCTGTTGCTGTTGTTCTTTACTAATAGGACGCAGTAGATGTAATTGTTGTTCACGAACACGGCTGGAGGTCTGCCATTGTAACGGGAGAGGAATTTAGGGCTGTTGATTATATTCAACCATTGCTTTGATACGAGCTTGAAGGCTACAATTGATTCGAAGGGTAATTGGAGGATAATCTCCGTTATAATTTCTTCTGGAATATGGATCATCTTTAGGTTGAGGAGAAGAAGAAAGCTTTTTGGTGTGAAGAAAGTAGAAAAACCCTGATACTGAAGGAGACGAGATTGAGCGTTAATAATTTTATATATAAAGGTTATTTATTATGAAATTTTATCTTGGTCATAAAATCTTATCATTAAACACTTTATTTGGATTTAAAAAAAAAATTGTGATATATATATATATATATATGGTCAAGATACAGTAAGAACGTGTTCTAAGAGGTAAAATAATAAGAACAATATTTATATAACAAAATAAAAATATAAAAGCTTGCTTAGGTTGATCTTGCTATTGATCAACAATAATTTAATTATAGTCACGTATAAAATCTTATCATTAAACACCTTATTTAGATCTAATACAAATACTGTTATATATACAAATAGTGTTATCAACTGAAACAAATTTTTAAGTAATCTTTTTAATCATGTTTTCCCAATAAAAAAACCAAATTTTAATCTTTATTATTTAGTTCACTTTGCCAATAAGGTTGAATTTATATACACGTATCTATTTAAACTAAATCTTTTAATATAAAACTAGTTTAGTGCCCGCACCTTGTGCGGGATTGTCTAAATAAATATTATATTTTCACTTTCATGCATTATATATTCGATATCAATTTATAGTAAAAAATATTTTTATTAATTAATATGACTAACATATGAGAATTAAATTTTTTAAATAAATAAAAGAACATAATTAAAATTCTATTACAAAGATTATTATTCGAGTATTATATTTATATCTTAATATATTATCACTTTTACTTAGATTTAGATAGAGGAGCAAAATTTGATTTAGTTTTAAATAAAAAAATGTGTCAAATCTTGGTAGATATGTAGGTTTATTTATTTTTAATTATTTATTTAAATAAAATTGGCGTGGCATGATGACTGTTTAATTCTAATAAAAAATTTTCTCATAAAATAATTAATGGCAAATCTGTAAATACGTTGTGGCAAATCTGTAAATAAATTGGAAAAAAACTTACGTGGACGGCCTTAAAGGTTGACACGTGGACAAAATGGGTGCTGCTTTAGTAATATATATATATTAATATTTTAGCAAAAATATTAGTTTTATTACTACTTTTCCAACTCTAAATACACAGTGATAGAAGATTGTTTTTCTAAAAAATATTTAGCTTACCCGAACTTTAGATCCTGATTCCGGCCCTAATTGTGGCTTCTCAATGATTTTTAGAGGGATGAAGATTTCAAAAGGATTCTCATGAAGAGTCCTTGGGAAAGCTTCGGCCACTTGATTACATGGCAGCCCGGTTTTGACCCGTACAAACACATTCTGTAAGTTTGGGGCATCTTATATACATAACGCTTACAGATTGGGGCATCTTATATACATAACGCTTAAATTCAGAAGGACCAATAAAAGTAAAAAAAAAGTGAACTATAATTTTATTTGCGAGCAAATGCTGCACAAGCTTTGAAATAAACCGATTACCATGTCACACTGTCCAATTTGATTCATATAGAAAGCTAAGCACACATCTCTACTAGATGTACAAATGCTGCACAAGCTGCATATTCTCCAAACCCTAAGGGACCGGAAACGGAAACGGAATGAAAACGAAAGTCCATATGGACTAAATTCCAAAAACTTGCTTCCTTTCGATTACTCTCGTCTTCGATTCCGGAGCTAAAACCAAGCGGCCCTAAAACTCTATGCCACATTCAACTCTTGCTTCCTTCCCTTTCTTCCACCGATTACTCTCGTCTTCAACCAAACACTCTTACATATAACTTCAACCTTATCCTTACCAATATCATACCAATACACAGACCCATAGTGATAATTCACCAGCCACATACATTTTCCGCCATCTCCACTCTCGTAAATCGCGGTAGGTTCGATCATAGAGTGAAACGCATCACTTCCAAACCTCGAATAATCAATACTACACAACTTCATCCAAGAATCACCAACCCCGTACTCTTTCATCGTCCACAATTGAAACTTTCCAGTAAGAGACCAACAACATAATTTCCCTCCTAATAAACTTAGACTCGGCAATGTAGAGCTATTACAATCAGCCGGCGCCGATATTTCTCCAAATTTACAAGTATGCAGATCATAAGTAACAATCAACGCCTGATTTTGATTTTTGGCGGAAACCATCCAATGAAGAACGCCATTGAAGGAGTAAGCTCTTGGTGCTGCCGAGTATGTCGCCTCCGGCCAGAGATAATCTCCGTAAGGAAAGCCATTGAATTGCTTCCAAGCTCGATTTCTCAAGCTATAAATCCGGTAATTTTCTAAATTGTACCGTTTAGAAACAACGAAGAGCTTGTTATCATCGTCGTAAGGATCGTAGCCGTGGCCGTAACAGAAACAGAGAGGATAATATGTATAGGCGTTCCCCACAGCGGCGGAAGATTGATTGAACAAGTTGTGGAAAAGAAAGGAAAATCTATTTTCCGTTTCGGAACATATCGTCCAGTTGGCGGCAATCGTCAAGGGCAAATCTCGATACGTTTCGAAACAACTCCTCCCGTTGATTCGATACTTTTCTTTTGGTTCGATCGGAAGACGGCGCACGGTGATCGGAGGACGAAGTTGACTGCTGCTGGTAATCTTTTTGGTGTTCTTTGCTAATAGGACGCAATAGAATTGATTATCGTTCACGAAAATGGCTGGAGGTCTGCCATTGTAACGGGAGAAGAATTTAGGGCTTTTGATCAGATTCAACCATTGCTTTGATACGAGGTTGAAGGCTACAATAGATTCGAAGGGTAATTGTAGGATAATCTCCATTATAATTTCTTCTGGAATATGGACCATCTTTAGGTTGCGGAGAAGAAGAAAGCTTTTTGGTGTGGAGAAAGTAGAAAAGCCCTAACGCTTGAAGGAGACGATTTTTGAGCTTTAAATATATAAAGATTAATAGAATCTGGATCCTCTCCCTATAAATTAGTCCTAATATTTACCTAATAAGCAAATCTCAATCTTTAGATTGAATAAATGACTATGATTTAGCTAATTAATATTAAACCTATTTATTTACAAAATCTCAATTTAAAGTTATTTTTTTTAGTTTTCTTAAAAAAAAAAACAAATCTCAGAAGACCGTAGAGAGCGAACGAAGAGAGAGAGAGAGAGCGCCTTGTGATGACTCCGGTGAAAATACCAACATCAAATCTCAACCTCCGGTGCCCATGGCAGCATCATACTTAATCATACTTAACCAAGCGAAAGGGTGCGGTGACTCCGGTGGCCATGACAACAACATATTTAACCCTAATTAGAAGTTGAAGTTTGAAGGTTCAATGGAGCTGCAAACGAGACGAGATAGGGAGAGCAACAATTTTGACAATGAGTGGAGCCAGATTTGTTCGATTCTAATTCCTCCGGTGGCCAGAAGATATCCCGTTCTTGTTTGTGCTCCACACCAATAACATCAAGGTAATCAATGGATCCTTTCCCATATGAGCTAAACTATCATTTTGCTGCATCTTTGGTTGTTTGATTAGCCAATTGCAGTGGTAAGATGAGGTGAAGTTATCTAGCTTGTCTCTTGGATGAGAAAAGTGAATGGAACGAGGTGGATGGGTCGTCTTGGCTTTTATGCTAGCTGCACTTTTGCTTTATTGGAAGCAGTACACAGGAGAACATAGGACCTTAGATATGGTTTATAAGCAGACTCCTCATGAACTATTGCCATTTCATTGTCCACTAAATCCTCTCCCATCTCAACTTCGGTATCTTCAGTATGTTGCTAGATGAAATGTGGCTGCAGAGTGGCCTCCATCAGAAAGTTACCTTGGTTAAGTATGTTGATCTCCCTATCTCGTCTCGTTTGCAGCTCCATTGAATCTTCAAACTTCAACTTCTAATTAGGGTTAAATATGTTGTTGCCATGACCACCGGAGTCACCGAACCCTTTCGCTTGGTTAAGTATGATGTTGTCATGGCCACCGGAGATTGAGATTTGTTGTTGGTATTTTCACCGGAGTCACCACAAGGCTCTCTCGCTTTCGTTCGCTCTCTACGGTCTGCTGAGATTAGTTTTTTTTTAAGAAAACTAAAAAGGAACTTTAAATTGAGATTTTGTAAATAAATAGGTTTAATATTAATTAGCTAAATCATAGCCATTCATTTAATCTAAAGGCTGAGATTTGCTTATTAGGTAAATATTAGGACTAATTTACAGGGAGAGGATCCGGATTCGGGCAGGGGTCGGGACGGGACGAGATTTATGACATTTTTTCTTCGTCCCGTGCGGGCCTTGTTCCATGTGGGACGGGACGAATCCCGCGAAATTATGCACCGATTATATTCAATATGTATACTTGTTTTCTCACATATTTAAAGACACAAATGATCGGGAAAAAAATTCGATACTTAATTATCGATTCATGACACCTACAATAGTAGTCAATACATTGAAAACAAATTCAAGTTACATCAAAGTGTCTTACCGGTTCACATTAAAAAAAATTCAACAGATAATTCACGACATTTATTTAACTATCGATTACAATTGTGGGAATCCAAAAATATAAGGGCGATGGAACGGACTAGAGCAAGGGCGGCGATGGAACGGACCAGAGCAAGGCGGCGAACCGCAGACTATATCAAGGGAGAGCAGAAACTCTAGTATTTTAGATCCAACCAAATGAGTCGTAAAGAATGAGTGGATCTCTAATGAAAAAATTATCGATCTAATAATTTTGAAAATATATAAATATTTTTTGAAAATATAAGGTCGGGTTCAATCCAACAAGCACTCCATTTTCTTGACCAACAAGATTACCATGTCCACATTAGGAAATGTCCTCACACGGATGAAATAGCCGGTTTATTTATCTCCCATCCGGGTTCTAGGCATTTGTTGAATCTATTTCCGTACATCATTGTCATGGATTAAACATACAAGACAAACGAGTAATTTCTAATCAGTGAGTTTAATTGTGTTATTATTCACAATGTTGTAATTAAGTGAAGTGATAGTGAAACGTTTCAATATACAGGTACAAAATGCCTTTGCGTGAGATTATTGGGATTACTAGCACGAAGATGACGTTTGCTATCACATTTGTGCTTTTGGCAAAGGAAAACTCCGATTTCTACGAGTGGGCTTTAAGGAGGCTTCAACATTTATGCAAAATTTGAGTGACATTGTAACCGATCGAGAGTTGGGTCTCATCAAAGCACTAGGCACTGTGTATCCGGATGTGAAACACATGTTACTCACGTTTCATATCAAGTGCAATCTTCAAAATCGATCTTGGATGGTGACACATCCGAAGGAGGCACACACGGTTTTTGCATCTCAATATACTACATTGTTTGAATCAGGTCAAGTAGGTGTTACGAGCGATGTTTGACGGAAATGAGGACATGCTGACAATCAAAACCGATGTTGATGTCATACTTCGAGGAGACGTGGCTTACCTTATTCAAGGAGGCAATAGTTCGAGCTTGGATCGACCCTTATCTTCATTTGGGCACGAGGACAACAAATCTGTAAGACTTGTTTATTCATTTCAAGTATCATGGTTATATAATAATATGTTCTATTGATGGTTTGTATTACGTTAACGGTATATAAATGATTTTGGAAGTCATAGGATAATTTGAGAAATGTTATATTCCTACTAGGTGTCATGGAAGACGGTGCACGTATTGGTTAATAATATAGATGGTTGAAACAAATTCCAAGTAAGTCTTCGTGACTTACTTAGTTAACTTTCTCGCAATTGTTTACTAGCATGTTGGATGTTATATACCTGCATGTTTATAAATATGATGTGCATATTATGAATATGTTATATTTTGATATGACGGGTCAGGATCCGGTAAGAACAACTGTTACGGTAAGAAATAAGAACAATTATAGAGCGTTGGATTAAAGCACGAAAGACTAAGATTTGACGTGTAAATAAGGTATATTTATATTAAGATTTATTATGGTTAAAATTTTGGTAAAGAAAATATATACAGTCGTGCATTATTTATTCCTAACGTTTTTTATGGTAATAAATATATTCAGCTTATTCATATATGGAGATGAAAACGTATTGCACAAAATAAAATCAACTCGTGTCATCGAATTTCCACTACTCCATTCCAACGCCAGTGATTTCTTATATAAGTAACTAATATACCTCAAACATACACTAGCATCCACTAATAATTAAACACGCACTATATGTGCACTCGTAGTTAAACAAACACTAGTATGCAACAGTAATGAAGCACTATATGTGCAGTTAAACAAGCACTAGTAGTATGCACCAGTAATCAAACACATGTGCACTACACGTGCACTAGTAGTTAAATAGACACTAGTAGTATGCACGACTCGTGAAAATTAGCACGACATTAACTAATATACCTAAACTATTTTGATCCAAATGCACGACTCGTGAAAATTAGCTCGACATTAACTAATATACCTGAACTGTTTTGATCTGAATGCACGACTATTATAAAGTTAACTAATAGACCTCAAACACTCAACGCATACTAAGCACTAGTAGTTAAGCACGCACTACAAGTATGCACGACTATAACGAGTAATTAACAAACACTATTATACTCAAACACACACTCATTTATGGTAGTTGATATTTAGATCTTTAAATGGTAACAATATATACCATCGATCCTAATATAAAAATGGTACAATTATTATGCAAAAATACAATTGAATCTTGTACGTTGATTTTGTTTAATCATGTGACACACATTTGTTCTTATTTCTTACCGTAACTTTGGTTCTTACTTGATCCTATCCCTTGATATGACATATGTTCCGTTGATAAATATAAACACCACATATTGTAGTGCAATATATAAAGTTATATGAACACTTGATGGTATAAAGACCATTCACAATAGACCCTATATTTATTGATAAGTCTATATTTAGTGATAAGTGATGATTGTTTTTGGATTAAGTTGTCGGGAGTGGTGTGCACACATATGGTTACACTTACACTACACATTTACACTTTAATTTCAAAGCAGATTAGCCATGATGAGTCGGCTAGATATTCATTATGTCAAAGATGGGGCAAAGTGGACGCCATTAGTCACGACTCACGATGAGTGGGCTATATATTCATTATGTCAAAGATGTGGCAAATCGAACACTATTAGTCACGATAAGTCGGCTATATATTCATTATGTCAAACATGGGGCAAAACGGACGCTATTAGTCACGATGGGCCATTAATATATGTCAAAGTTGTGGCAACACTTCCCTATGAAAATATTCACGATATGACCGGTCAGTATAAATATGACCACGATAAGGGACGTTGAATTGGAAATTATATAACCCATATCATTATGAGAATTTTTTTGTCATTACATGGTGGATTGTTTATATGTTACACGCTATCGTCGCATGATAAATTATAATTTTGTTGTTTGAGATCCCTCAGCGACAGGCTTAAGGATCGTTACCTAACGATTTATCCCAAACTCTTTTTAGATTATCATATAGATCACTATAAGGGTGTCAGTTGAAGATGGTTGTCAGTCAAGACAGTGTGGTTCATAATATGGTGAGATGGGGTTATTTGTGTTTGTTAAACCGCATGTGGGCGGATGTGTACGCTCACATGGAAGTAGTGTCGTAAGTTTGTTGACGATGAAAGTTAAAGGTTGCTAGTATAAAGTTTACGTTGTTATCTTATGCTATAACATACATGAAATGGTGAAATGTTGTCAACTAAATAGGTTGAATATTTTTATATTTTGTCATGCTTCTTGTTGCAATATCCTATACGTCAGACTAATTGATGGGACTCACTTTATAGCTAACAATCGTTAACCTATTATTAACAATCGTTAACTAATGTTAACGTTCGAAATTTTATTCTTAAAAAACGAACATTAACATATATTAACGATCGTTAATCTATTGTTCGTTAAATTCGAAGTCCGTGTATTTAGTTGTTTTTCTCGTTACTGTGATTATCTAGTTGTTTCAAAATCTCATATATAAACAAATATACAATATTTTTTATTAATCGATATATTGAGTTTTCAAATCTTATATATAAACAAATATACAATTTTTTTTACACTTAATTAACTATATTAAATAAAATATAATAAATTTAACTATGTAAACGTTAATTTAAAAAATGCCCGAAATTTAGCTCACACGGAAGTAATGTTATAAGTTTGTTGACGATGAAAGTTATAGGTTGCTAGTGTAAAGTTTACGTTTTCTTATGCTATAACATACATGAAATGGTGAAATGTTGTCAACTAAATAGGTTGAATATTTTTATATTTTGTAGTGCTTCTTGTTGCAATATCATATCCGTCAGACTAACTGATAGGACCCACTATGTGGTCTCTAACCTAGTGACGTCTTGGGTTATTAAAAACTCGGTTGTTCCATAGGCCCTCTCTCTCACCCTATTGTCAACTATAGGTTAAAACTTTATAAAGTTTGTTTTTAAACGTAAAATACATAAAATAAATATATATTTTTCTAAAGTAGCTAACAATCGTTAACCTATTGTTAACGTTCGTTAACCAATGTTAACGTTCGGAATTTTTTTCTTAAAAAAACGAACATTAACATATATTAACGATTGTTAATATATTGTTCGTTAAATTTGAAGTCCGTGTATTTAATTGTTTTTCTCGTTACTATGATTCTCTAGTTGTTTTAAAATCTCATATATAAACAAATATACAATATTTTTTATTAATCGATATATTGAGTTTTCAAATCTTATATATAAACAAATATACAATTTTTTTTACACTTAACTATATTAAATAAAGTATAATAAATTTAACTATGTAAAACGTTAATTTTAAAAATAGCCGTGCAGTCGGGACATGTCAAACTAGCTAGTTGTCATCAAATTCTAACACTTTGACAACATATAAACTAAGGAAAATAGAGAAATTTGTGGGAGATATAATAAATTCTCATATCAAAAAGTTAGAAATTTTAAGAATTTAGGGCCCGTTTGGTTTTAACTCCAAAATCGGAAATGGAATGGAAACAAATCTAGTTCATACGTATACCCTTGTTCATGAAAGTTTTTGGAATCATTCATTGTGGTTTGAAGTAATTGAAGTAGAGTTTGATTACTTTTGATACCTTATATGGTAACAAAATGTGGGGAAGTAAGTGCATTTTGCAATGAACCGCAAGGAATGATTCGATAAAATTTCATGAATAAGGATATGCATTTGGACTAAATTCGTTTCCATTCTGTTTCCGTTTTCGGAGTTGGAACCAAACGGGCTCTTAGTATATAAGGTCGGTGAATTACTCCTTCTATTGCCAATTAATTTTAAGATAAAATTGTGTCAGGTTTATTTAATACATATATGCGTTCGTATACACACGGCGACTCAGTTATATTTGGTGCTTGTGTATAGGACTTTGACAAAATGTGTCCAAATCTTATGTTGACATGGAAATCTAAATTAAGAAAAGATAGCAAGATCAAATCAGACAGATCTAACAAAGGTTTAGGAAATGAACATGACAGAAAGCTCAATTTAGAAAATTCTTATCTCAGATCTTATTCTCCACAAAATTAGTATCTCAGATCTTATTTAGATTTTAATTAAACTAAAATAATAAATTCTAATATAATATCAGATAAAAAGAAAAGAAAAAAAAAACAATAAGTTAGTTACAATTAACAGACAGTAAACTGAAAGAGCCTTCTTCCTCCTTGATCTCCTGCAACTCCGCCAGCCTTTCAGCTCATTTTCCTCTATAAATTTTCTCTCAGTACAATCACTCTTCTCATCCCTTCACACACCATGGAAAACCACGAGCCATACAATATCATCCCCGTCCACAACCGCCTCTCCAACCACCCTTCTCTCCGATACCCGGAAGTCCGAGCCGCTTGCGCGGCTCTCCGTTCCGTCACCGATCTCCGTAAACCTCCTTCAATCCCATGGCTTCCACATTACGATATCCTCGATTGGCTCGGGTTTTTCTTCGGTTTCCAACCGGATAACGTCCGTAACCAACGTGAACATCTTGTTCTTCATCTTGCTAATCGTCAAATGAGCCTTCATCCTCCTCCTGATAACCTCGATTCACTCGATTCCTCCGTTGTTCGTCGTTTTCGACGTAAACTTCTTCGTAATTACTCTCTTTGGTGTTCCTTCTTATCTCGCTCTTCTAGTGTTTGGATCTTTGAGTACTCTCCTACTCCCGAGGATCTTCGTCGTGAGCTTCTTTATGTTGCTCTTTATCTTCTCATTTGGGGTGAATCCGCGAATGTCCGATTTGTACCCGAGTGTGTATGTTACATGTTTCATCACATGGCTTATGAGCTCAACAAAATTCTTGAGGATTATGCTGATGAGAGAACCGGAAGACCTTATGTTCCTTTGATTTCCGGCGAGAATGCCTTTCTTAATGATGTTATAAAACCGATTTACTCCGCGATTAGTAGCGAGGTTACGAGGAGCAAGAACGGAACCGCTCCTCATAGCGAATGGCGAAACTATGATGATATAAACGAGTTTTTCTGGAGTAGGAGATGTTTTGAGAGCTTAAAATGGCCTATCAATGGAGAAAGCTCTTTCTTTTCGGAGTCGAAGAAGATCGGGTTCGTCGAACAAAGATCGTTTTGGAACCTATTTCGAAGCTTTGATAGGTTATGGGTAATGCTGGTTTTGTTCTTGCAGGTTGCGATTATCGTCGCATGGGAGCAAGAACTCGAGAATCATAACTATCCATGGGAGACACTAATGAACCGTGATCTCCAAGTTAAGTTACTAACCGTGTTCTTCACATGGAGCGGGATGAGGCTATTGCAATCGATTCTCGACGTTTGGATGCAACATAGTTTGATTTCGCGGGATAATTTCTTCGCGGTTTTGAGGATGATTATGAAGATTGTGATTTCCACGGCGTGGTTGATCGTGTTCGGAGGTCTTTACTACAACATATGGAGAAGAAGAAACCATGACAAAGGTTGGTCTTATAATGCAAATCAACAAATCATCAAGTTTCTCATGGCTTGTGGAGTTTTTCTTATTCCGGAAATGATCGCTTTAGCTTTGTTCTTGATCCCTTGGGTTCGAAACTTCATTGAAGAGAGGAATTGGAGGGTTTGTTACATGTTTACTTGGTGGTTCCAAACCCGGATTTTCGTCGGCCGAGGAATACGAGAAGGTCTCATTGATAACTTAAGGTATACTCTATTCTGGTTCGTGTTGCTCTCGACGAAATTCGTGTTTAGTTACTTGATGCAGATTAAGCCTTTGATTGCTCCGACGAAGTCTTTGTTGAATCTCAAGGATGTTAACTATGAATGGCATAAGTTCTTGAATGAGAGTAATAGGTTTGCTATTGTGTTGTTATGGATACCGGTGATTTTGATCTATCTAATGGATATGCAAATATGGTATGCGATTTACTCTTCGCTCGTCGGGGCGACTGTCGGGTTATTCGATCATCTTGGCGAGATCCGGAACATGGAGCAATTGAGGCTACGGTTTCAGTTCTTCGCGAGTGCGGTTCAGTTTAACCTAATGCCGGAGGAGCATTTGTTGCATGAGAGTGGGATAAGGAGTAGGTTTATGGATGTGATTCGTCGGTTTAAGTTGCGGTATGGATTCGGCCGAGCGTTTAAGAAGATTGAAGCCAATCAAGTTGAGGCGAACAAGTTTGCTTTGATATGGAATGAAGTGATTATGACGTTTAGAGAAGAAGATATTGTTAGTGATAAGGAAGTTGAGTTACTAGAGATGCCTCAAAACACTTGGAATGTTAATGTTATACGTTGGCCTTGTGTGTTGTTGTGTAATGAGCTTATACTTGCTCTTGGTCAAGCGAAGCATCTCGTGAACGCGCCTCATAAGTGGCTTGTGCATAAGATAACGAAGAACGAGTATCGGCGTTGCGCGGTTGTGGAGACGTATGATTGTGTGAGACATATGCTCTTGGAGATTCTCGAAAAGGGTTCCGAGGAGTACTCGATTGTTACGGTTTTGTTTCAAGAACTCGATAACTCTATCGAGATTGAGAAGTTTAATAAGACTTACAATATGCATGCGCTTCCGAAGATTCATGAGAAATTAATCGCGTTTGTTAAGTTATCGATGGATCCGACGAAGATTGATTTGATCAAGGTGGTGAATGCGCTTCAAGCTTTGTATGAGACGGTAATTCGAGATTTTTATAAAGAAAGGAGGAGTAGCGAACAATTGATGGAAGACGGATTGGCTCCTCGGTCGTCTTCGGGTAAGAGTTTGCTCTTCGAGAATGCCGTGGAGTTACCGGGTGTGGAGAATGAGATTTTCTACAGGCAAGTTAGGCGGTTGTACACGATTCTTACGTCTAAAGACTCAATGCAGAATGCCCCGAGGAATCTCGAGGCGAGACGGAGGATCGCGTTTTTTACTAACTCGTTGTTCATGAACATGCCTCATGCTCCACAAGTGGAGAAAATGATGGCGTTTAGTGTTCTTACTCCTTACTATAACGAGGAAGTGATGTACACTAAGGAACAACTTCAAAAGGAGACGGAAGATGGGATTTCGACGTTGTTTTACCTGCAGACCATCTACAACGACGAGTGGGAGAATTTTGTGGAGCGGATGAGAAGAGAAGGAATGGTGGATTATAAGGAGATATGGGGATCTAAGCTTAGAGATGTTAGGCTTTGGGCTTCTTATAGAGGACAAACACTTGCTCGAACGGTTCGAGGAATGATGTACTATTACCGCGCGCTTAAGATGTTGGCGTTTCTAGACTCGGCATCGGAGATGGATGTAAGAGATGGAGTATACAAAGGTCATGAGACTGGGATTGCTTTGATGAAGTATACGTATGTTGTAGCTTGTCAAATATATGGTGCTCAAAAAGCCGAAAAGAAGCCTCAAGCCGAGGAGATATTGTTCTTGATGAAGAAAAACGATGCGCTTCGTGTGGCGTATGTTGATGAGGTTATGGTAGGAAGAGATGGGAAAGAGTATTATTCTGTTCTTGTCAAGTATGATCAAGATTTGAAGAAGGAAGTTGAGTTGTATCGAGTTAAGTTACCGGGTCCTTTAAAACTCGGTGAAGGGAAGCCGGAGAATCAGAATCATGCCGTGATTTTCACTCGAGGTGAAGCGATTCAAACTATTGATATGAATCAAGATAACTACTTTGAAGAGGCACTTAAGATGAGGAATTTATTAGAGGAGTTTAAGCATCGGTATGGCATTCGTAAACCGACTATATTAGGTGTCCGTGAGCATATATTTACGGGTTCCGTCTCGTCTCTTGCTTGGTTTATGTCCGCGCAAGAAACGAGTTTTGTCACGTTAGGCCAACGAGTTCTCGCAAACCCTTTGAGAGTCCGAATGCATTATGGTCATCCGGATGTGTTTGATCGGTTTTGGTTCTTGACTCGCGGAGGATTAAGTAAAGCTTCTCGAGTGATCAACATTAGCGAAGACATATTCGCGGGATTTAATTGCACTTTACGCGGAGGTAATGTAACGCATCACGAGTACATTCAAGTAGGCAAAGGCCGAGATGTCGGCCTTAACCAAATAGCCATGTTCGAAGCCAAGGTAGCGAGTGGAAACGGAGAGCAAATCTTGAGTAGAGACGTTTATCGTTTGGGTCATAGACTCGACTTCTTTCGAATGTTGTCATTCTTCAACACAACGGTCGGATTCTACTTCAATACTATGCTAGTTGTGTTAACGGTATATGCATTTCTATGGGGCCGATTGTATCTTTGTCTTAGTGGCATTGAGAGCTCTATTGTTAACGACACCAACATCAACAATACTGCACTTGTTGCTATTCTTAACCAACAATTCATCGTCCAACTCGGTCTCTTCACCGCGCTTCCAATGGTTGTCGAAAACTCGCTTGAACACGGATTCCTCAACGCCATTTGGGACTTCATCACAATGCAACTCCAACTCTCTTCAATCTTCTACACATTTTCAATGGGAACAAAAACACATTACTTCGGCCGAACAATACTTCATGGTGGTGCAAAGTATAGAGCCACGGGCCGAGGTTTCGTCGTGCAACACAAGAGCTTTGCGGAAAACTATAGACTCTACGCTCGTAGCCACTTTGTCAAAGCAATAGAGCTCGGACTCATACTAACAATATACGCCGCATATAGTCCGGTTTCTAAAGGTACATTTGTCTACATAGCACTCACAATCTCAAGTTGGTTTCTTGTGATATCTTGGATCATGGCTCCTTTTGTGTTCAATCCATCCGGGTTTGATTGGTTAAAGGCGGTTTACGACTTTGACGACTTCATGGATTGGATTTGGTATCGACGGGGAGTGTACGTAAAACCCGAGCAAAGTTGGGAAGCGTGGTGGAACGACGAGCAAGATCATCTAACAAGAACCGGTCTTTCGGGTAAGGCAATGGAGATCATACTCGACCTTCGATACTTCTTTTTCCAATACGGGATAGTGTATCATCTAGGAATCACGAACGAGAGCAAGAGCATAATTGTCTATTTTGTATCATGGATCTACATTGTCGTTGTTGTCGCAGTTTTCGTGATTGTATCATATGCACGCGACAAATACTCCGCCAAAGATCATATCTACTTCCGGCTAGTCCAATCTCTTGTGATAATCTTGATTATTCTCGCGATGATCTTGCTACTTAACTTCACTCCACTCGAAGTTTCCGATATGTTCATAAGTTTGTTAGCGTTCTTGCCGACCGGTTGGGGTTTGATCTCTATTGCTCTAGTTTTTCGGAGTTTCTTGCAATGTTGTGGTGTATGGAAAGTTGTCACCGCAATGGCTCGTATGTATGACATATTGTTTGGTGTGATTGTGATGGCGCCTGTCGCGACATTGTCGTGGACACCCGGGTTTCAATCAATGCAGACCAGGATCTTGTTCAATGAAGCCTTTAGCCGCGGCTTGAGGATATTTCAAATCTTAACAAACAAGAAGTCTTGATCTAGAAAACGAGTTAACGAGTTAAGGTACGTCTCTTAATGTATATGTTAAGATTGTTACATTGTTCATTTGCTAACCAAACTTTTTTTTTCTTGCCATGTAATGCAGGTTTGGTATAGGAGTAAAGATGTAGAGGTGGATGAGAAGGTCTATTTATGAATGAGCTTAATTATTCATTATCATTTATATGCCCATTTTGTGGGTGTATTCATTTGTGGACACGGAAAATATCGTCTCTTTCTATAAAGAAAATGATACAAATATTTGGAAGGAGAAAAACAAATTAATCCTTGTTTATTTTCCGTTTATTAACTGAATAATTTATGGGCAATTTTAGTAAGTAGGTCTTTTTAAAAAATTAGAGTAGTAAATAGTCTTTTTAATGTTTCTAAATATATCCCAACCTTTTTATATTTATTTTCAAACTCTACACATTCTTCTCTCAAATAGTACATTTACTAAACACAAAACTAGAAAAAGTCTAGTAAACCAAATTGTTTCATAAAATTTATTATTTTTTAAAAAAAATATTAAAAAAAAAAGAAGTATAAGACTTGTTGATGACAACCTTTAAGATTTTTCGATCATTAAGGTTGAAATAATATCTCTACGATTAACGACATAATGCGATAATCCCATTGTTTGTGACTTTAAATTATATCTTTCTACAATTTTAAAAGTTTGGGATGGTAGCCAGAAATACCTCAAAATTAGGGTTACTTTCTGCAATTTAGGTGAATATTGTTGACAAAAAAAAGTTAAATAGAAAAACAAAAGAATGTGTTTGTATTCTGTTATTCACGTATGAACATTTATCTATGGCTTGATTGGTTTCCAATGTCAAAATTGGAAATGGTACCGACTAATTCAGCTGCCAGTAACAATTTGCCACGTCATCTCACAAAGAAACATCTATAAATACCGCCTTTCCTCTTTATTCAACTGGACCGTCACCATTCCTGTACGGACATCGCTCTTTCTGGAAGGTCTTCTTCCAATTGAATCGGAAGAGAAGAATGGATAATCCTCTGCTGGCCGGCGAGAGCAGTAACGCTAATAGAAGCTGGGGAGATCGGTTGCCTGTTTTCAACCGGAGAACCAATGCAATTGTCGGCGGTTCCCCTTACCAAAAAGCTGCCGCTCTCGTTGATTTGGTTTGCTTCTTCTCCTTTTCAAATTCCTTTTTACTGTCACGGATTTAGGTCAGCGCAATTTATTAGTGTTTGATTCTTTTGTTCGATTCAATTGCGATTTTGTGTTGATTTCTGGAAATTTGTCCGTTTGTTCATTAATGTTTGTTTGTTTCGTCATAACCACTCGTTTCGAGCGGAAAGATTTTTTTATGCTACAGTACGTATCTAGTAGAACTCGAACATAATTGGATCTAGAAATTTCTCATCAGATGTAATTGTTAATCATTTTAGCTAATGTTAACCAGTCGGCAATGTCTTTGACAAAAGTTCTTTTATGCTTACTCTCTTTTCTGATAAAAATGTTGTACAGGCTGAAGATGGAGTTGGTCTTCCTGAGGAACTTCTTGATCAACCAAACTTTGAAGTTGCAGCAAAGTCATATTTTGTATATACTCGATTTAACTTCCTTTGGTCCCTGAACTACTTTGCCTTGATAGGCCTAAGTTTTTTTGAGGTAATTGTCTTCAGCGTGCTTAAAATGTAGTAGAGTTACTTGGAAAATTATCTCATGGAGGAGGTTTAATTGTATTAATTTTCTTTCGGTTGTGAAACACAATGCAGAAACCGTTGTGGTGTGCTAAGCAGAGTAACGCCGCGTCCTGTAGTGATAGAAATTATTACTACCTTGGCGAGCTTCCGTATTTAACAGGCGTTGAGTCTCTTATTTGGGAGGTGAGAATATGTTTCTTCCTTGTGAGACTAAGATATCTGATCTTCTGATCCCAACTTGTAACAGATACCACTTTTGGGGCTTATTTTGGAATCAGGATAGTCACTTGTTTTAGGACTGAATTTACAGTTAATCTTTATGTGTGTCATGTAGGCAGCCTTCCTGCTAAAATAGTTTCAAACTTAATATGACGGCCCTCAATATCCTTGTGGCAAAAAGGGCAGTTTTTGTTTGTGGTTAATCCTTTTTTAACAACAAATATTCTATCACCTTCACCTGTGACATAAGAAGAAACAATATTTTCACTTTTCGGCTTATGGATACATGTGTAATTGAAAGAAGAAAATTCACCATGTGATCATACACTTTGTGTTTTCTAACTGTGTCCGTTCTGTAGTGTATGATGCAAAGGTTTCTGATGCTGCTGACTGCCATTTATTTCTGTTTGAAATATGCTATTTTAGATAATTGATGAAGAATTATTTTATGCTCCTTAGTACCTCACCAGATGCATCTTCTCAATGTGCCAGGTTATCTTTCTTTATGGAACACAGATTGCAACAACCAATGTGCTAGTTTCATACCATGTTATTAATGTTGCTAAGTTATTCATTGGTATAAATCTTTATTTTCTAATCCTTGCAGGGAATAACTTTTGTACTGCTTACATTGCACATCCTCCTTCCCATTTCATTTGAAGGTTCTTATATCTACTGGAAGAAACCTCTTAATAGATTAAAGGTAATTTATTGCTGCTGTCCGTTTCTTAATGGAAAGTTCTGGTTTCATTTTTTTTTAAATTTTGTGTAGAATTTTTACTTGCTCCCCTCCTGCTTGGCCATTACTCAGTGAAGAGGATCCCTAATGAAACATGATATTGTTGTTGTGGCATGACTATATGATCATGCTTTATCTGTGTTATTTGATTGTCTTTAATATCCCGGCATTTTGTGCATCTGTTTTCTCGAAAGTAGAACTGAAATTGAATGTTTGTTTGTCATAATGTCAACATGATTTTTACATCATGCTATTTTCAGGTTATTCTGCTCCTTATTTTGGTGGCTGATCTGTTGGTCTATATTATCTATCTATCCCCAGTGGCATTGTACTATCTACCATTCAGGCTTGCTCCATATGTACGTGTCATCTTTTTTGTACTCAACATCAGGTAAGATGCATGATCTTGCGTTAATGTTTGTATGCGTATATACACTCTTAGCTCCTTTTTAATTTGACATTTGCTTGAATTTAAAATTTTGATGTAAATATCGCAATTACAAAAATTCACTGCAACTCTAGTAACTGTTGTGCCTGAAAATCTCTACGGTTCATATCTTCGAGGAATGTTAATAATCTCCATAGTTGAGCTTGTTTTTCTTCATATGCCGTTAGCTCATCTTGGCTTTCATATGCTTAAAAACTTTATGCTAAATGTTGATTCTTTGGGTGATACCATTTTTTAGTTACTGATTGGTTATTATCATGATAATTTTTCATATATCGATATATTAACTTCCAAAATTGGGTAACTTCTTAAAAATTTACAATAAGCATGCATATGTTAAGTTGTTTGTTCAGATAGGTCACTACATTGATAGTGATTCCTTGTTTTAATGCATTTTATCTTTTGGTTTAACCCCAGGGAACTAAGGGAAAGTGTGCTTGTCCTGGTTGGAATGCTTCCAACTTACCTCAATGTTTTGGTCTGTATGATAATCAGAATTCTTAATACCTGCAATTTGTGTACAAGAATGCTTCTATCTTGTACCTATGATCTTACTTCCTTGTGATTACCTGGTTTAATACTTGCAGGCACTGTGGCTTCTGTTTCTATTGTTCTCCAGTTGGATAGCTTATGTTGTGTTTGAAGACACCACACAGGGAGATACAATATTCACATCTTATGGCGTTACACTCTATCAAATGTTTATCTTGTTCACAACATCAAATAATCCAGATGTCTGGATTCCTGCATACAAGTAAGATTCCATGGAGTAACTTATTTCCCAAATCATCTTTGTCTCTCTAAGTCTCTAATGAATGTCTGACTGATTGCATCACAGCATATAAATTTAGATTTTTAGACTCCTGGTCATCCTTGGCTGCAGAAAATTCTGACCAGGGTTTATCTTAAGGCGTCACCACTCCCACTCCCTTCTCCCCTTTTCCTTGTAATGAAAGCCAAAGGGCCCCCAACTTGCAGTTGAACTCATAATCAAAGTTACAGAATCCTGGTCAACTTGCAGATAAAGAAAAGTATTAGGAGTGTGAAACTTTTTCTGACTATAATACTGATTACATGGAATGAACTTGTTACAGGCAGTTGTAAGCAATGGAGATACCTTGTAAATAGTTTCTCCATCTATAAAATAATGAAACACTTAGGATTCCCTAACCTGGAGGTGGTCCTCCAGATAATGACATAGTACAGATTTCTTTGAAACATAATACATTAGCATATTATGACAATCTTTTACTGCCAATAAAACAATCTCTATTTATCTTCTCTATACAATGTTTTTGTCCTTGTGGCAGAAATATGAGGCGATCTTTGATATAAAGTCCTTGAGGCTCTTGCTGTCTACTTTTCCAATACCCATGATCAACTCTCCAGAGAGTTCTCTTTTGAATCTCCAAAAAAAAACTACAACTGATGCTCCTTATTGCTATCAATAAAATCCCAGTTGTAAATTCGCATATGCAGTTTTAGTTATTGAGTGTTTATTCAATCTTGTACTTGATAACTCTGTTATGTAAGTACAATATAAATCTTCACAGAAGTGATGTTTAGTGTTTGCTTCAAGCCTTATAACTTATGCTCTTTTTTAACCTTAGTTCATAGGAGGTTTCTGAATGTGTTCTCTCTCCTCTTCCCAAAGATTGGTAGCTTGGAGACAAATTTAATTTTGTTGCAATTTATAATTTAGGGCTTCACGGTGGTATTGCATATTCTTCATTTTTTATGTTCTGCTGGCGGTTTATTTCGTCACCAACTTGATCCTTGCCGTGGTGTATGATAGCTTCAAAAGTCAGGTACAATGCTTTCTTATTTTTAATTTAGTACCAAAGTTCTAATTTAAGTATATGCTCTCCTGTGGAAAAGTCATGTTTCACAATTTCTTACTCTTTCCATCATAGATCTAGTCTCTCTTGTGGAGATCTCCCCATGTATGAAATTGATATGCAAATTTACAAGCAACCCCTAATACTGGAATTAATTGTTGGAGCATTTATTATTTAGTTTACTTGTATCAGTAAATTTGAAATTTATTTCTTTTGCCAGATACTTCTGGATATGTAATGAGTTTGGGATATGTAGAAAGAGTTATAAGAGAACAAATATTGGGGCATAGCTGCATAGGGAGTTTCAGTTTTCTTTATAATACTCATGTCTTCACCTGACTTTTTTTTTGCAGCTTGCGAAACAAGTTGTTGCAATGGATTCTATGAGAAGAATTATACTGGTCAAGGCTTTCAATCTGATTGATACTTTAGTGAGTTTGTTGCAATGGATCCTTATGAATATACGTCATCACCATTTACATTTTAAGCATGTTTACCAAACAAAGCCTTTGTCATGTCATTTTATTAAATGAACATTGCTGTTAACAGGATGTTGATTGTTAGAGAGAAGAAACAAGCATACTTAAATTGAGACTATGACAAACATTTAATATATAAAACAGTATTTCATCTTTATCTGCCTTAATATGCTTACTCACAACTTCATCACTTGTCTGATTCTCTGTCCGAGTTTTGGTTAGAATGGCACGCGTCCTTTACTTTTGAATCCAAATAATGATTTGATAGAACTGCCAATGAATTTACATTAAAACAGTCCATAAATTAGTTCGCTTGAACCTTAAGTTGGAAGGTGTACGCACCTACAAATCTGGTTAATATGTACAAAACAAAAAAGTGAGGAAGATAAGGTGGGAGTTACAACGGATTATAAACACACACAACTATCATCTTGTTTCTCCTTTTTTCTAGATTCCACAAGTATTTCTGGTGTGTGGCTAAAAACAGTATTGCATGTCATGTATGCATTTCACATTTTTCAGTTTTGTGGCCAGAAACTTAAATTTATATAGACAAAGAAATGGATCTTAAAATTATTTGTAAATGTTAAAACTTCATGGGTCACCGCATTTATAAGATCTTTTATTTCCTGGTTTCTTATGGCCAGAAACTTGGATATCTAAACAAAGAACAGTGCTTACAATTGTTTGAAGAATTGAACAAATACAGGTAAAAGTTAAGACATCAATGTTTCAACCATCTCGTTTTTCATACTGTTCATGTTCGAAGTGTTAAATTTCTGATAGTAATATTTGTTGCTTGTGCATCTTTTGATGTTCTATAATTTCCCATCCATGGAAAAAGTTAAAAGTTTCAGGACAATGTTGATAAAGAATTCTGATGGTGAGGGCGTTTATTTGGAACATGATTTTTCTCATCGGAAAGCTTAATTGACATGATTTGTTCAACTGTTTGACCTAATACGACCGAGGTTAATTGACATGATTTTTTCGACATTTTATACCTTTTACAATTATCCGTAATGTTGTATAAGTAAAACAGTGGTCAAGCCCCTTAGTTTGTATCATATTTTGTCCACTCATTGTAATCCACTTCTCATTGTGTTTCTTGTTAGTGTATTTGTTCCCTTTTACACCGAACAGTTTAATTCAGTTTCATCCTGTTCTGTAATATGTATATTTCCGTTTGCAAATAGGTAAAAAGAACATATAGAAACTTATGTTTTTCAGTTAAAAGAAAGTCTGAAGGGATTTGGTGGAGAATTCTCACCTTGAGATGGATCGAATAAGTACAAAAAAAAAAAGATACTGTATATGGTTCAGTCGTGTCATGTTCTATTAGGGTCAGAGAATCATGGCTTGTTGCCTGGCTATCATAAATTTCTTAAAATAAAAGCTTGGTGCAACTTATTCATTACTTAACCAACAACTGAATTTAGCAGGCTCAGTACTCAACTGTTAAATCAAAAAAGATATTCAGGTATTAAGATCTAGGATGTGATGTATGCAAGTGGTATCCCAGAGTTCCTCGTGTCTTGTTGTCATAAGTTCATTCATCTTACTTATATTATTCACACATTGAGTTTGTGGTTTATGTTATGTGCTAATATACAGATAATAGTAAAAATTTAATGATTTTTTTTGTCCTCCTGTTTGCCTTCCGTGCCTTCGTTTTTTTCTGCTTTTTTTTATCTGAAATAATTTATTACTGAAGCTGTTATTTTCATTTGCTCGTCTGTAGAACTCTGCCAAAGATATCAAGAGAAGATTTTGAACTCATTTTTGACGAGCTTGATGACTCTCAGGATTTTAAGGTATTCCAGGTCTTTTCATAGCATATCACCTTATAGGCTTACAAGATCTTTTCTGAAATTATAAACAAAAAACAAAAACATATGTTGCTAGAACTCAGACTCTCTTTTTTCCTTGCTCCAATTTACTTTATTATAAACCCTTCACTTTCAATTGAATTCGAGTAGGTATAATTGTATAACAGTTTGCCAGTAGGCTCGGTCAAAATCTACTTCAAGTTTCTATTCTGAATGTGCTTGACAGATTAATTTGGATGAATTTGCTGATCTCTGCCATGCAATTGCACTAAGATTTGCTAAGGAGGATTCTGTAAGTCTACACAGCAACATGTGCCAGCAATCACTATTGTTTTGTTTTTTTCGAAAGGAAGCTATTATGATTGAAGATCTATGATGCTATGGTTTATTCTTGTAGCCGTCGTGCTTAGAGAGATTTCCGACAGTGTACCGTTCCCCAGTATCTGAAAAGTTGAAAGCTTTTGTTCGGAGCCCAACATTTGGATATGTTGTTGCTTTCATTCTTGTAGTTAACCTGATAGCAGTTGTGGTTGAAACAACGGTATGGTTCCATCTTAAGTACTTGGTTCATTCTTTTTTCTATTTCTGATGTTTGCAGTTGGGGTTCATATTTTTTACTCACTTCTTATTGTTTCCTCAGAAGTATTTCTATTGACTACTACTTTATATACGACTGATCACAACTGATGTTGCCATTCATGGGACCTCTTTTCTTGATTCTTTAATGTCCCCCACTTTTCTCATTTCCTTCTTTCTATATTTTATCTTTCTAGTCTTTGCTGTAACCTTAGTTGAATGGACTTAAATTCCAAAATGGAGAAGGAACTAATGTGATCACCCAATTTTATTGAGGATTTGTAGCCAAGTAAAAGATGCAGAATAACATTTGGGAACTTTAAATACAACACAATCCCCAATATGCTTTGTGCTACTCCCTAGTCAAATACAAACATAGACATATATGATATATGTATGAGTTTAGAAATTCACAGTTGTATCTATGAGGAAATGAGAAACCCAAGTAGTTTGAAGACCCTGTGTTTAAATCTGGCTTTGCAAGTTTAGAATTTAGGTTTTAGGGTTCTACAACTTCGTATCCTCGTATGGATGTATCATATCCCCATCTCCCTTCCCCACATCTGTATTTTGTGATCTAGCTAATTGTTGACCCTAGCAGTGGAGGGTTTGACTTCAATGGATGATTGGCAAACTACATCATTCTATCACCTTCAATGACCTTAATTTTTCACACTACTGTGTATGAGAATAGTATCTATTATACTTTTTACAGCTGAAGCTTCTCCTTCTTTGGTCCCAATTCAATACTAAACAAGTCCGAACTAATAACTTTTGCTTCTTGTGATACTATAGTATCTATCTAAAACATTTACGGGCCTTTTGGTTGTAACTCCGGAAAAAACGGAAAGAAAACGAATATACTCTATGTCTATGTCACTATTCAATTATAGAAATAATTAATATGGTCTAAATTGTTTCCATTCCGTTTCCCTTGCATACAATCAAATGGGCCCTTATTGTTTTCGCGAAAAAACTTACTTCATCATCTCATCTACTCTCATTGTTGAGGCTACAGCTTGATTTGGAGGACAGTTCTGCACAACAAGTTTGGCAGGAGGTTGAGTTTGTCTTTGGTAAGAATTGTATATCAGTTTGTGCATATATAGTAAAGCATTTTCTGTTTCCCTGTTTAGAGCATTCTTAACAACTAGTTATCCCTTGTTTTCTTTGCTGTTTAGTTAGATCATGTTGTATCAGACTTAGCAATCAAGATACACCTAGCCTCTAATATGCATTTGGCCACAAAAAGCAATTTTATGATAACCCCTGTCTTCATTTTTTGTCCTTTACGAACAAGTAGATATGTTGGAATGGGATATTTTCATCCACAAAATGACTGTGAAGTGTTGTTTCCCAATGTATTGTATAACTATTTTTGTGTGGCTAATATATACTTAGTGTACTTCGGTGTTGTTGGTTCATTTATTTACTTTCTTATTCATGCATTGTTCTAGAGTTTAATTTATTCTTCATGTGGCAGGTTGGATATATGTGGTTGAAATGGCTCTAAAAGTTTATGCTGTTGGATTCGTAAATTACTGGAGAGATGGTTTAAATCGGTTTGATTTTATCATCACATGGGTAATAGGTAAATTTCACATTTGATGCATACCCTTACATTTTCTTTTACCATTTCAGTTCTTCAGACTTTACCGTTGTGATTTATAGCTTACATAATGTGCTGTACAAATATTACTCTCAGAAACAAAAGTTTTTTTTTTATATTTAGCAAAGTAGAAAGTTACGGGAATTAAATATTTCACTTAAGAGTCAGGATATGGCATGTATGTTGAGGGTTATGGATGTGGGACAACTTCCATTCTTATAGTTGGTCACAACCAAATAAAAGTTTGCAGTTGAAAAGACTTTTTTATTTTTTGAGAAGGTTGAACTGATTGATAACGAATGCCACTTAAGAAATTCTCGGATTCAAACAATATTTTGTTATTCCTTGGTTATGACTTGTGGAAGCAACAGAGCATAAACAACTTCATAGGAAACAAAAATCAATTGGCCTGCATGCTCCAGCATCTTACTCTTTGGTGACATTAATCTTTGTAATCAGTGTCCATATGGATATCTAAAACCTTCTCTGTTCACTATTCTGTTCAAGCAATAGTTGTACAAAAGAATACTATATCTTGGTAGGAGGAATTTTGCTTCATTTGTTGATTACCAGTTATGGTCAGAAGACTGTCCTCTTACAGATAGTTTGGATTTATTTTCGGTTGCAGTTATTGGAGAAACAGCTACATTTTTGTCACCAGAGGGACTGACCTTCCTTTCAAATGGGGAATGGTGTGTACTCTCATCTTTCTCATATCTCGTTTCACCTTATGTGTGTAATATTACATCTCCATACTACTTCATAGACTCTGAAAGAAAAATAGTAGGAAGTGAGCCATATTAAGATTTCATTCGCCGCATTAGCAAAAATAGACCTCTATTATAAGGTGACACACCATTTTGTTAAAGGTGATGCACATGGTTGATCTATTTTCACAAATAATCTGAAATGATTTAAGTATGTCAAATGCTTCTACTTTATTTGAGCTGTACAATTACCATCTGCAGATTACTTTGATTACTCTAGCATCTCCTTAACTTGATTTTGTATGAGAATAGCCTACCTGAGGTCTTCCATATTTCAAGTGACCAAATTAACTAATCCAGATATGACTTTTATAATAATAACTTACGAGCCCTTATCATTTATGTGTCATTTCCCTGATGCCAATTGAAAGTTATAAAGGGTAGATTTGCTCAAGTAATTTATTTTTTGTGCTATAGTTTAAGGAGCTCCAGTTGTTAGACTTTACAGAAATCTTAGTTACTCCTCTTGCCTTGTGTATGCCATAAATTGATTGACTTCATTCATCACTATTTATCAACAGGATCCGCTATCTCATTCTGGCAAGAGTGTTGCGACTAATAAGGCTACTGATGCATGTTAAGCGTTATCGAGCATTTGTTGCTACATTTTTAACCTTATTGCCTAGCTTGATGCCCTATCTGGGGACCATTTTCTGTATAATGTGTATCTACAGCTCCCTTGGTGTACAGGTAAACTGATTACCTTTTTTTAATACAATCGTGACATTTTTACCTGTTAAATTTGGACCTTACGTTCTGAAAAGAAAATAACAAGGGAAATTTCTGAAGTATTTAGTCGAATTTTATATCTGGCACTGAACCCACACATTTCTTTTTTCCCTTGTATTTGGCAGATTTTTGGCGGGCTGGTCAATGTTGTGATGACTGATACCGAAATGACTGATGATGAGTATCCTTTGCGATTGTTCAATCTTTTTCGTAACTTGTGGGCTAATAATTAAATCTGGACTCTGGAGTCACTAATCTTGCTTGTGGATTAATAGGTGAATCGGAAATCATTTATATTCTTACTTGTTTAAAAAAAATAGCATCTTACCCCAGTTTTTGCTAGGAAAAATTACATTTTTGTACCCTTGTTTATCTATGGGTTTGTTGATTAAAAAATAATAGGACCCTCCTTTTTCTGTTTGTCCATGCAGAACTTCCTACTTCTGTATTTACATTTTCCTTGACACTTGGTAAGCTATTTACTTTTCAACTTCAATGACTATCCCAATAGCATGGTAACACTGTTCAACTTAGTAGTCATGGGAAACTGGCAAGTTTGGATGGAGGTATTGTCTATCTCTGTGATTCCTAATATACCTTTTTGCCTCAGGTTTCAGATTTACATTGTGCATTATAGTACCCGCAAATTATTCATGCTTACTGTAGAAGACATGGATTAAATTTTACATCGTAACGAATGTGGACAATGCGTTAAAAAAGTATAAGCTTCAATATTTGTGGGATCTGCCACATAGATTATAAATAAAGTACGAGGCTAATAATAATTGAACGTGGACAATGTGTAAAAAAGTATAAGCTTCAATATTTATGGGATTTGCCACATTGATTATAAATAAAGAACGAGGCTGATAACAATTCTTTGGAGGATAAGAAGCTCTCTTGATATGCATATGAGGTTCATGTTTTGGTATCCATTTCTTGTCATAATAAGCCAAAGGTGTTAAATCTGGAATTTTCTTACTGATATGTACGATGTTCTACATTCCAGAGCTACTGGGATTTGACTGGGACGGCTTGGACGCTGATTTACTTCATCAGTTTTTATCTGATAACAGTTTTGTTGATTTTAAATTTGGTAAGTTTGATTCATCCTGCCCATGCAGCATGTGAATCTCTGAATTTGGCTTATCTTCCAAACGTAAACAGTGAATGACGATGATATTTGATGATACTCTCAGATTGTAGCATTTGTTCTGGAGGCATTCTTTGCTGAAATGGAGCTTGAGGAAACACCGGAATGTGATGAAAAGGGAAAGGTCAGTTGTTTTGCTGTAGTTTCGAAACCTTTGCTTGTTTTGGATATGTTTTTGGGTTTTCTCTTTTTATACGTTTCCATGCACACACATGCTTGTGGTCACTTCTCTGTGTGACATTAGAAGGACTGAGTAGATCCTACTTTCAGCTTTCTCCGATTTCTGCAACAGCTTGCTAGACTTTTCAGCTTAAAGAAGTTAACCTGTCCAGATTTTCGGGACAGAAATTTATGATTTTCTATCTGTGACAACTTCTAGATACTGCATACACAGTTATTATTGTGTAGGCAGTGTCCAGAGAAGAAAGCACTGACTTGAGTAATGCTGACCTATAAGGGAGGTTCAAGCATGGTCTGGACAAGTCCTTTACCTCTTCCGAACGAGGAACCACATCCCTTACATCAAAACTTCCATTTGCTTAGAGAATTTCACTCTCTATCATCCATAAACTTTCCTTGATTAGGCTTGTTTTCTGTCTAGGCTTATTTCCGTAGTCCTGTTTGCTTATTTACTTAGAACCCTACTATCATAAACAGGAATAGAGTAAGTCCTTATTGAGTTTGAAGTTTGAGAAATTTGGCCTCTTTAAACCCCTTTCAGACTTTGGTGATTCATACACAATACAAAACATCCAGTTTGTGCTAGAGTTGTGTATTACTTGGTTTGTTGAAACATAAGTATAATGGCTCCGTTTTGTAAGGCGATAAATTAAGGAGATTAAGATTATGGGAATTAAACGAGAGAAATAATTCTCGTAATTTCGTTTGGTAAGGGAATAAAGGAGATTAAAGGGGTTAGATTATGGAGATTAAGAGAATTGGATTATCCGATTTTTGTAATCCTATCAAATTTCAATTAATAGGGATTATAAGGATTATTGAGTTTAAAATCTCATTTTTACCCCTCTTTCTTTTTTTCAACTCTTTCGTCTATAAAAAAATTTTAACACGTATTTTTTCGTGATTTTACTCACAATCATATTCATTGTACCAAACACTTATTTCCATATTCCTCGTTAAACAATTTCATCTCCTTAATTCTTCGTCTAAATAATTTTCTTCATTCTCGTCTAAATAATTCTCTGTAACCTCATTTACGTAATCTTATGTTACCAAATGGGCTCAATATTCTTCTAAAGGAACATGGATGCCATTTTTCTCCTATATCCTTCAAATCCATTTGGTTATAGTCACCTCGGCTACACATCATATAACATTTTTCTTCATCATAGCCAATCCAAAATCGCGATTGCCAAGCTACCCGTACTTTTTACTTCTCTTACAGAGGCACTCCCTCACAAATTTCAGTTGCTTCTTTTTGAACTATCTATTTTACTTGCATATAACCTTGCCTGATACAGGAGGAAGAAGGAAATCAAAGAAGGCGTCGATACGCCGGGTAAGTCCTTTCATCTAGTTTCCTTTCAGAGTTCTCATCTTGAAATTTCTTCATCAAGCTTTTCTCTTTCTTTATAATCTTGTATATTGTTTCAGTTCAAAATCAAGAAGCCAAAGAGTTGATGTACTTCTTCATCATATGTTGAGTTCAGAACTCCAGGAATCTCAGCCTATAAATCCATAGAGGTTTTACCTTCAGCATCTACGATTATTACTAACTGGTTGCACCATAGCAGCAGTTATTATTTTTTTGCTTCATATCTTCATATGCATCTTTTCATTACATTTTGTGTTCTTTTGTCATTTGCCTTGTGATTATATATATACATATTGCATTTTTGTATCCATATTGTTTAGGTCTGTTTGCTTGAACGTGCTTGGTTAAGTTTTTGAACCCCTTATTATCAGGCCTTACTCGAGCCTTATGTTTGTATATGCTTGTGTCTTGCACTAAAATAAAGCCCCCGTTTGGTTATAACTCCGGAAACGGAAACGGAATGAAAATGAAATCTAGTCCATATGTTTCATGTAAAATGCATGTGTTTCTCTCATTTTATTTTCCTATAGGTATCAAAAGTAACAAAATTCTACTGCAATTACTTTAAGGGCCCGTTTGGTTTTAACTCCGGAATCGGAAACGGAATGGAAACGAATCTAGTCAATACATATACCTTTGTTCATTAAAATTTTTGGAATCATTTCGTGTGGTTTGTAGTAATTGGATGAGAGCTTGATTACTTTTGATACCTACAGGGTAACAAAATGTGAGGAAGCAAGTGCATTTTTCATTAAACCATGGGGAATGATTCCATAAAATTTCATGAATATGGATATACATATGGACTAAATTCGTTTCAATTCCGTTTCCGTTTCTGTTTCCGTTTCCGGAGTTGGAACCAAACGGGCCCTTAACCACTAGGAATGATTCCAGAAAAATTTAATGAAGGATTGTACACATACAGACTAGATTCGTTTCCGTTTCCGTTTCTGGTGTTGGAACCAAACGAGACCTAAGTGCATATGTTTGGTCATATCTCTTCATAGGGGTGAGCATTCAACAAAATATACCAGCTACTAGGCTAGAGATGAAGGAATATATCGGCTATATACTTATAAATTCCCCCTTTCTCTAGTCCCGTAAGTTGGGGCGTTGAAGGAATATATATGTGTATGGACTCTTGAATTGAATTATGCTCTACTTTATGCATGGATTCGTACTTTTGATTTCTGTAAATGACGAAATTATTATTCACTAATAGTGTCCATCAACATCAGCGTACATATTCTGTTGGTTTTTCCAAAATTTTACCATCCGTTAAATGATCGGAATATGATAATGATTATAGAAACTCAGAAGTTGCATCACTTTTTATTCTTCGTTGATTCCATTGGGGTTTGTTTGGTTTGCCATCAACATCTAATCGGGAATGACTACGTGTCAAATTAGACGAACCCGAATCGTAGTCAAGGAAAAACGGGGAGGGGAATGCCTATGTGCCATTAACACTCTTTGTGGAATGAGTGAATTTGCTATGGAGTCTTAGTTCACTAATTTTGTTTAGTATTATGGAGGTCTCGTTGTCCAGTCAAGGGATCCGACGTTATATATAATGAGGGAATGGGATGATAAATTTCGTTATATTAGGTGAATAGCTTTATCAAACAGATAATGGAGATTTGTCATTATTTATTATAATAATTAATTTAGATGTTTTTCTTGTAACTTTATAACTTATATTGTAAATAAGATGTATTATTTCGTAAATTTATAATTTATTCTTGTAAATAATACTTATTTTCTTGTAATTTTATATTTCTTGATTTTCTTGTATATTTATAATTGTTACAAGAAATGTAAAAAATTAATAAAGGAATGTAGTTACGGAGAATTGATCAAAGTCTTCAAGATATGAGCCTTCAATGTTTGTATGGGTCATTTTGTTTCTTACTTTTTGTCAAGAGTTTGTTACTTACCACCCACCAAGACAGTTTTTGGGTTTCCAATAAGATTTAAGTTCTATATAATGACTTGTTCGGTATACTAGCAGGAAAACGAAGGTAAGAGAACATTTGTAGGCAAGAAAGAAACTAAAGTAATCGAAAGATGGGTCAAACATCGGAAAGATCAGCATGGTTCGAGAGAACAAAGAAAATGACAGACGGATCAACTATTACGAGAAATCGGTTGATGTGTAGATAGCTTATTTAATTTATGATCATGGAAGAGAACATTTGTAGGCATTAACATAGAGATAGGTAGGGCGATTCCCACCCAAAATCTCTTTCGACCTCCACCATTTCTTGCCTGACATGAGAAGCATCATTCCAATGTTTTCCTATATAAAGCCCTTTCTACATGAACATTACAAACCAAAAACAAGAACAAGAACTGAACATAATACCATCTAGGTGATCAAGAAAAAAGAGATGGAGACAATGAGAGGAGAGGTGAAACTCAACATCCCAGCTGCAAAAGCTTGGAAGATGTATAGGGACAACCAAGTCATCAGCAAAATAAACCCTAACCTCCTTGCTCAGGCTTCCTATATTCAAGGTGACGGTAAGCCCGGCAGCATCAGGCTCTTCGAGCTAGGCCCTGGTATTTATCCGCTCTCTCCCACGTTCATGCACGCATACATGCATATTTTTACGAATCGTAGTAGAATGTATGTTATTACTCATACACCTAGGATGACATTGAGTCAGATGACGGGTAGATGATCAAACCGCTCCCGTTTACCTTGCTAGGTGCATTCACCCAACGTTATAATCGCACATGCATTCACCAACTTCCGTCACCTACCCATCAACCTTATCAGGTGCATTCACCCGATATATTATATTTTCTTTTAGGTACGGGTTTTTGGCTTTTCACCTACTTCTGCAAGCCTTAATATGATTATCCGGAGTCATTGGAATCATAGTTTTTCGCATTTTTACTCATGTCTATAGTATCAACAAAGAATTGGGTGAAGTAAGCTCTTGTTTATGGCTTTTGTTTTGTAAACCTCTCTAATTTTTATCACTCTAATTGACTTACCTATTACTATATTATGAGTACTCTTAATAGAGTAATAGTAGTAAAAGGGTTAGTTAGTCAGTTTACCTAGTATCAACTATCCATAAGGATAAAACTAACAAGATTTTTGTCCAATATTCAGCAGAAGTAAACGGCTATATAAGAGAATCAATTCAAAAGATAGAGAAAGTTGAAGAGGAAGGCAAGTCATCCACCTATGAAGTAGTAGGAGGTCAAATTGCAGAAATGTACAAACCATATCGCGTCACCTTCTCCTTCATACCCATCAAAGGCAGAGAAGACAGCGTCTGCGTCGCAGAGTGGAAAGCGGAATTCAAGCCTCTAACTCCGGCAACCCCGCCTCCCGCAAAAGCAAGGGACGTCGCACTCGATTTCATTGCCTGCTTTGACAAGGTTCAGAACCTGATCAAAACCTGATCCAGTAGATGTTACATACTGTGGTGATGAGCAAATAAGTTAAATAAGATGTGTAAGGTCAAGTCTCTATAAGGAAGTAATCAACGTTGGGTCCTATATGAGTCATTAACCTATGTTTTAGGTGAATAAAGTCAATCTTAAGTGTGTGTTTTTTTGTTTGAGTCCCTAATGTATATGTATTTTTATTATGCATGTAACGCCTTGAATAAGCAATGCTAGCTTAAGGTCTATGGTTTCTTATTTTTTTTGGTAAAGATCTATGGTTTCTTGTTCATATAAAAGTTTAGTAACTTATTTTCTTCTGTATTACAACTAGACTTGTACAGAAGCGGATTCGGGTCGGGCCATAACTAAAAACTCTACCTGGAAGATGTGAGCCGGACTGACCCCGCTTGGTTTGTCCGGGCAACAAATGATGTTCATGCCCACTCATGTAAAAAGTAGACGGGCTGCTGGACCGAATGACCCGTATGTACTTGATTGTTCTTTTTTCGCAAACTTATCGTTCAAAACAAGTAATATAATGTATTTAATAACAAAAAATGAATAAATTCAAATATACAAATTCAGCACACAAAGGGGGAATTTATACGTTCTTCAGCACACTGATAATTGGTATGGCAATCTCCATTAGATTTGACAAATAATAAATACTCATTCAAATATACGTTCTTCGATTCAAAGTAATAAACAAACACAAAGGAACAAAAGGGATTCCATCTCAATTGCTGTGTTCATCTGAGCAATCTACATTATGTGTGGACAACAAGCTTGTCTAGCCCTAATCAGCTATATTCAGTATACATATACAGAAACCCAGGAAAGGAAAGACGAGTTTACCGTCATTACGCGTAAATTCAATGTTTGTAAAGACACACTTGATTCAGAGCTCCTGTTAGATCAGCATGTCCATGAAGAAGAGCTAACCGACATGATTGACCCGTTAACAGCTTATGCGTTGTCGGTCTTTCCCATGGTACGATTGAAAACTCGTCATAGTACTCTTCCATTCCTTCAACAAACAACTGCCAAATGAGAGCGCCGGATCCTGAACCGCCTTGTTTTGCTGACTCGTATACAGTGTCGTACACGAGTTGGATTACCCGGTCTCTGTGGCGAGGTTGGAAGTGTTTGCTCGTGCTTGACAGACCGAATTCTGTGATCATGACGGGTTTCTTAAGCCGGTCATTGCCATCCTCAATATGAGATGACACCCATTTCTTTGTGAACTCTAGCTTTTCCTCGAGTTTATCGGTTTTCAGCCTGAAGACGAAAATGATGAATTAGTGTTCACACAGGTTTTACTTCTACAGAAGTTTTGAACCAAAAACGGGTGTGTTGGTAAATATACGTACCAGTGATCAGGGTAAAGATGAACAGAGGCGAAATCGATTGTTGAAAGCTGAGAGTTGCGAATAAAGTCTGTTCCAATTGTACTTTCCCAAGACGACGGGTTCACAGTTAAGCTTTTCGGATCTTGAGGACCATAAAATCCCTCAACGCCCACTGTCACGAGATGTTTATCATCCAGTGATTTGACATACATGGACATTTCCTTGATCCAATCCTGCATAATATCATGACATCAAAAATATGACACTCAAGATCAATGGAAGTATCAGAACTAATGATCATGTCCAGCAACACGCGTATTCTTGTGTTTTGCTTAAGGTGCAAGTAGAAGAACACCTACAAAGCTACACTAACATGCCACTGATAAGTGATAACTAGAAGAGTTGCCAAATTCATGATGAACAGAAGGATCCAAGAAAGACGCTTATCTTACTCGGCTAAAAAACATGTTTCAAAATCTCCAACAGTCCCATAAACCAAAAACTGATTAGGAGGAAGGAAAATAGATTTTCAAAGTTATAATGAAAAAAAATACATGAAGATGATACTACGTATTTACAAGAGAAATTTGGAAGTTTTTAACACGGAAGTCATTATTTGTTTATTATCAAACTGACCTCAGATGTTCAGACTTCTGAAAAAACATCAATAGTTCAACAAGTGTTCCCATGACAGCACTCAAGATACTAACCTGGAGAGTGTCGCCTGACGGATCAGTCATGCAACGTGGCTCATTTATTAGCTCCCAAGCCAGGATTGCAGGATCATCCCTGTACTCCATTCCGGTAATGGTGTTCTTCCTTGTTAAAATAGCCTGAAACAAGCAAATAAGAAAGTTGTTGGCGGTATGCTAGAATTAAATTTTACTGTTCAAAACAGCAGCAATGTAGTATGTACTATAAGATCAATTTATATCATTGGACCAATAAATCTAAATATGCACATCCCCGAGAAACAAGTATGGTGTTCCCGCAACATTTCCGTTAGGTATCATGAAAATTGACCACCGTCATATCAAGAGTTATGCAATGCTTTTTATTGACATCTCATACAAAGCATTTCTTGACACTCAAAGCTGTATTCATCATGTCACACAAACATATTTGGGTTATTTTCATGGCATCTCATAGAATTTTCATAATTCTAACTGTGGTCCTACTACATAACCAAGGTATATATCCATCACTCCCATCAACATGAAATAATTGGGTTAAATAGGCTCATTTTTATAGGCTTTTGTTTTGTAGACCCCTCTAATTTTACCTTATATATAATTCCCCCTAGATGAAAGAAGTGGGTTAAATAGGGGTATACTTACTAAATGAGTTTATGCTATGAGCACTCTTAATAGAGTAATAGTGGTAAAAGGCCTAGTTAATGAAGTGATTTTTTATTAAAGCAGTACCCGAAAAAGCATTTATCTGAAGATTTCAATAAGCCTCACAAATCAGTATAATATTAAACTCATATGCCAAGCTCATAATACAGAAGAGGTTATGGCCCAATGCCCATCCTACAGCTTTCATCCAAGAAACCACCTAGCAAGTATCATTTGACTTGAATTCAGAATCTCAAGTTTTGACCCTTGGGAGAACACATCTCAAGTGAGATTATAACATACTGGTAGGAAAGTATGCAAATGACATACAGAGTGAATAGTGAATACAAACACAGACAAAGAAAGAGCAAGGGATCACCTTTACATAACTCTTGAAGTAAGTGCGGATGGATGGATCAAAAAAGAATGAATCGTTTGAAGCACTTATTCCGATGCCTTCTTGCCATGCCCACTTCACATACTGAGTTTTCCCACCATAAGCTTTCAAATTGTTGACTAAGCTCAAGATCAGCCGGACACGATGTCTTTTTGCTTCCGCAATAACATGGTCCAGGGCCTACAATCAATCCCAGTAAAGTAAAATCAGCTCCACATTCAGACAGTAAAACAATTACAAAATATAGACAAGGACAGCTAACCTAAGCAAAAAAACAGAAAGTAACAGAAGCAACCTAGTCATTAAAAACTAACATCAAACAGAGCTATCAAGCAAAACATTCTTCAAACCTAGAAGATGATCAAAGAATTACTTTTTATAATAGGAAACTAGTTATTCCCTTCAGCCACAATCTCAATCTCTATAAAACTGCAACTGATGACAAATTGACAAAACAACATAAATTCCTATACAGAAGCATCTTCAGTAGATATCTTGCAATATAATATGCACATACTTCCAACAAGAAATTATCAGCACATTATCTTATGGTTTTTCTAGTTAATATTGTATCCAACAAGCTCTAAATTCTCATCTATAACATATATATATACAAAATTATCCAGCGAAATCTCCGCCAAAAGCAACATGGAATGCCATTAACTAACAAGAGAACAATAGGTACAAAAATCTGCAAGTAATCCACAGATACCAAAATTTCGAAATAGGAAAATCATAATGAAATCTTGTATTACCTTAAACACTTGCTCATTGAACATACCAGGGGCAACCTGAAGAGCATGATAGGTACCATCATTGAATGCCCAAGTTCTACAAACAGTGAGACCCATCTTAGAACCAGCTTGAAGCATAGAACTAACCCTAGGTCTACTGTAATCTTCAACAGCATGGTACATCAACCAGTAAGAATTCCAGCCATTGATATAGAAAGGCTTCCCATCCAAGAAAAACTGGGTTCCATTCCTCTCCACAAAGCTAAAACTCGGTTGTTTGAAGAAACTGGAACTTACGTCACCAAAGGACATGTAAAGAAAAGCAACTAAAGAAGCCAAGCCCACAACAGGGATGACTAACCCATTAGTTGCCGCCATTGTATTGGGGGAATTGCAGGATTTGGGGGTTGAAGGCATACACGCAACAACTACGCTAGAAATTGGAAAACCCAGATTGATAACAAACCCTGATTTCACAAACCCTAATCGATAATTGCAATTCAGGAAATGAGGGACTTTCAGAATCGAAACCTACCCTAGAAATGCGGACATTGAAGTTTGTAACTAGAAACTGAAGTAAGATTTGGGGATTCGGGAGAGTGATTGTGCAAAGACCAAAGTGAATCTCTTATATTATATTCCTAAAAAAGTCGAAGAGGGTGTGATTTCATCAATCAAGCAAACAGTAGAGCATTTTAATGGCTGAAATGTTGCCAAATTGGAAAGACAGTACACCTAACTCACCTTCAAACTCAGCCTATTAAAAAAATGGAGAAGAAAGCAAAAGACTTTAAAGTTCAAAGCTCTCTGCTACGCAAATTTCATCGAATTTTGAGGACTCGAATCAAACCTTGGATCTCTTCCAAGGCAATGAAGTATACTGGAAATAGCAATTGCATAGATCTCATTACCAAGAATAAACATTCAAAGATAGATTCTGTAAATCAAATTAAGAAAGAGAGAAAATTTGAGTCAATGACAAAGAGACAACAACAATTTAAAGGTCCCATCATGTGCCAAAAAGAGCATTCCACCAAATTTATGTAACTTGTCTTGGTGAAAGACCATTTTTTTCAGGGCTTTGTCCAAATATATACTTCTAATTTTATGTAACTTAACAATATAAATGGCTATGGATTTGTTAAATACAAGTCTACTTAGCCCTTAGCCTTCGGTTGTAACTCCGAAAACAAAATAAAATTGATTTTGTTTATATATACTTTTTTGTGATTTTTTTAATCATTAATTGTGTTTCTTGCAAAATATATTTATCGTCCCATTTTATTTTATTGCAAGGTATCAATACTAATCAACTTTTACCTTGTTCGTGAAATTATTCCAAAAAAATTTCACGAACAAGGTAAGGTCAAGTGAACACTATCATTGGATAAATATCACTTTTGTGCAATATTTTTATTTTTTATACCAAAAAATAAAAATATCATAAATATCCGGCCGAAGTCCGACGGTGTAGGTATAGACAGGACCTTAGGTTTGTCCCTTTCCGAAAAAAAAGGCAACTTTATTTAAAAGTCCAACCCGAGTCCAGTTTTACCCGGTGTGTATAAGTAAATCCAACGCTATATAAATAACCCGACTTTTTAAAGTGACACTCAACAATATATTTGACATTGGTAGATATAATATGACAGATTGCATCGTCTAGACTTGTTAATGTGTCAAGTAAACATGTTTAATAACTCAGACTAACTTGCTGCAAGTGATAAAGTACACTAAGCTCCCGTTTGGTGTAACTCCGAAAACGAAAACGGAAACAGAACTGAAATGAATCTAGTCTATAAATGTTTATTTTTTTGTGATTTTTTTAAAATCATTATTTTGTTTCGAGTAAAATGCACTTGCTTCCCTCCATTTTCTTTTAGGGTATCAAAATTAATCAAACTATACCCCAATTACTTCAAATTATAACGAATGATTCCAAAAAAAATTATGAATAAGTATATACGTTTGGAATAAATTCGTTTTCATTTCATTTTCGTTTTCGAAATTAAAACCAAACGGACCCTAAATCTAGTACATTAAATAAGTCTACTAATATGTCATCTTCGATTTCATGCCCGTGGTACGACCATGGTGACGAGGGTCCCAACGAGCTATATGGACTCATAAGTCATAACTCATGTAGGCTCGAACCCACGTGTTATAATGGCAATTAAATGACCTTTAAACCAACTATAACCGACACTTTATTTTTATTTTTATTTTATATTTGCAGACAATTAGATGCCAAGTTTGGTGTGTAAAGCATCTTCAAAGTGTTTGGCTTGTCTTGTAAATAACACGACATTTTAAATTTGAATTTGTTATTTATGAATTTCATTAATAAAACCCATCTTATTAGGAATGTCAAATAATATTTTATATAATTATCACGATTCTTTTTTATATAATATTTTTAATTGAAAAAATATATGTTATATGAATAATTTACAATATTTTTTTAAAGGGGTAAAACGATATCGATAACCTAAAATAAATAGTGTAAATATTGAAAAACTTAGAGCTTAATTATTTATAAATTTTATTTTTCTTTTCACCAACCAAAAAATTAAATGATTTATTTTTGAATACCGTAATCCATGTTTAATACTAAAACAAATTATATTGAAACTTAGACTGGTCCGTTAATTACGTTAATTAGTTGGACTTATGTTGTTTTATATTAATGTTTCCACCTTAAGTTATGCATCTTTTCCTGCCTTCAATTACATTGCTTTTGTCTCCTCTAGACTTATGTTCTTCTCGACTGCTAAATTTAAAATTTTGTGTAAGAATATAAGCATAATAAAGTATTTTTGTGTAAGAATTAATAAAAATAAAAAAAAACAAAAAAAAACATATATACGAGAGAAGAAATTGTATAAAAGACGTGTCTTTAAAAATTATATTTCTAAATATAATTAATGCATATTTTTTGGGGAAAAAGTTTGTTAATATTTGTGCACGTAATTATCGGATAGCCGATATCTTTTACCATATAATAGAAGATCACTATATAATTGAGAAGGTCACACAATACACCTTAACTTCAGAAAAAAAGAAAATCCATCTATATAAATCGTCTAGTACGTGATAAACATCGTAACCGTCAAATCTAATGTAACCTTGCACCTTAATTGACTCATGACTACACCTAACCGTCAAATCTGTCCATCACTTATTCCAAATTTCCAATACATCCATCTATTTCTCAACATCTTTTCACTTTTCTTAGGGTTGAATGTTTTCTAAGTATCAATTGACCATGGATAAGGTTAGGTGTTGAGTGTTCGAGGACACTCCGATGATAATATGAGCGTTGTTTAGTTCTTTCAACAACTTCTCGTAAAGCTATAAATGAAATTTGGAAAATCGATTTTAGTCAATAGATTATTAACGTATTCCGTGATTGTATATAAGGTTATGTGATAAATGTGTCATACTAGATAGGTAAAATAATGTTGAGATAAGATGTCGTATAGATGCGGATTCTCAACGATAGGAAACTCGACCTTTATTAGTCCAATTGACCGGTTCGTGTTGACTAACTCGACCTAGCCAAAGGAACAGTGATGAGACTTGTGGAGACTCAAGCAACATCTTTTTTTAAAATCACGAGCAAAAGCCCATAGACTCATCAAATGGGCCCAATAGAGCCCATAAGCTCCATTTCGTGGGCTTTCCATTTGACTCACAAATGGGCCCTCTAGCCCACAAACATTCAATATGGGCTTTCCATTTGACTCATAAATGGGCCATCTAGCCCACTAACATTCAATATGGGCTTTCCATTTGACTCACAATTGGGCCCTCTAGCCCAATAACATTCAATATGCGCTTTGGGGTTTGACTCACAAATGGACCCTAAAGCCCACAACATTCAATATGGGCTTTCCATTTGGTTTGCTTGGCCCAACCGTTTGAAATACGCCATCCTTTTCTTTTTTAAAAAAAATCGGAAAATATCCCTATATTTTACATTTTTGAAATTATGTCCAATTTTTTTTCTTAGTTTCAAACATGTTCTTGAACTTTATAATTATATTCATAAATCAGCATTTTAAGAAAAAAGACAACTATTGTTTGATAAATATTATTAATAGTCATTTAAATTCTTCAAATATTTTTAGATGGATAATTGTTTGTGTTTTTATATTGTTAATAAAATTTTAATTATGAATGATAAAAAGGTACATTTTAAAAATTAATGAAGCTCGAGAATATCATCTAAAAATTGAAAAATCTATAAATATGTTTAGTGACACAAGAGGTTGAAGACGAAAAATTTATAAACTCCATGTCATTTCCCTTTATTCTATTTTAATCTAACGTCCGGAAATTTAAAATTTTAGGATAAACTCAATTTCCGTCAACCCAAAAAACCAATTTATCTCTCACCGAACGCATTCATATAGTTCGTTCGGTGAAGATGAATCATTGAGTCGAAAGAAGATGATATTACATTTGTTAATGCTAATTAACCATTCGTGCTATTCAAACATGGTATGCTATAATATATGATCAACTATTTCATCACGTAAAAAAATATATATTAATGTTACTTATTCTATTGGGAAACAACTTCGAACACCTTGTACCAATTTGGAATGACAATTAGTTGTGTTTTGATGCATTGTATGCAAGTAGTTAGTATGATCAAGACTATTTGGTGGTTCAATTAATTAATACTCTAAATATAATTAATACGTATACAAAACGTCTCACAATGACAGTATAATTACAAAAAAAAGTTAAATAGACATACATTGATTTACTAACATAGAAATGAATCATTATCGGGTAGCGTTTAGTGGACGTCGGCGTTCAAATTTATTTTATTTTTATTTTTATTTTTCCCGAATTATTGGCAATGGTCAGTCGAGTGTATTATTTTGGCACCGTCTGATGGCACCGGCGTCCATATTGATAAAAAAAATAAAAATTTGGATGCCATCCGACAATATAGACGCCGGCGCCTTGCGAGTTTTTTTTTTATCATTATAATTTTTGAGCGTTGTGTATATACCACATCCTATAATTATATGGTTCGATGCTATGATTAGCGATAATTACTCTTGTTCAAGATCAAATAGCTAGCTAGACTACAATATCATAGGGATAATTCTTTTTTTTTTTTTTATTATATTGATTACTATTAAGTTATTTGAGGATTATTCAAGGATGAATAAAATTTGGATTTTTTTCATCCTTTGTAACGTTTTTGTGATCTAAGATAAACCACTTTTCATTCTATGGTTATAAAACTCATAATTTAACGTTTTGTGATATAAGATAAACAACTTTGATTGATAAGTTTTGATCATAAATAATATTGATTTGATTTTTATATTAAGAATGAATTTTCTTGTTTGAAGTGGTCCGATTAGAGATTTTCCTATGTCCAATTTTCAATTCTGTCAATTTTTAAATAATCAGACTTTTAATTTCATGGTTATAAAACTCATTATGAACAATTTATTTATCACTACATTATCAAATTTGCAAATAACATATTTTTGGTGCACCATATTATTGAAAAATTATACGAAATTCAATTGTACTTTAATTACTATTTTATAGGAAATAATTCGATAGACCTCTAAATTTCATATAATTTTTTTATGATATGCTTTTATTCGTTTTTACGATCATTTTTAACTATAACATTATTGGACGGGAAATGGCTAGATGTTGAAGAAATGACTCTTATTATAATGAAATTATAGTAAAAAATCACATAGAGTCGAGTAAATATTAACTGTTAAATTATAGTTTAATAATAGGATTAAGTTTATTATCTATCCAAATTATATTTTTGTAAGTTTACTTATTTTCTATAAGATTTTTTAAATTTTATGTAGAGTAAGTTAGGAGAAGAAACCTTTGACTAGTAATAACAAAAATAATTGTCAAAATTTGGCTTAAGAAAGAAGAATTGTCATTAGTATTAAATTGAATTAGATAGAAGTAGAAGCAAGCTAATGGAGCATAATAAAGTGGAATATTTGCATAAGAAATGTATGAGAATGAAGAACACATCTCCACCATCTTTGACCATGTGTTTCTCAATCAATTTTTGGATGCCATCTTATAATTGGCAAAAATATATATTTTTATTTAAACTATAAAATTAAAATAAATGTTTATGGAACTATTTATTTCTTAAATTTTATTATAATTAATCTCTATAAATTATATTTTATTTATCAAAACTAATACTCTTAATTAGTTAATAACTTAATTATTACTACATGATTTTAGAAAACAATCCCTCTTCATTCTTATATTAATTATATATTAATATTTTCTGAAATATTATATATATGTATATGTATTTGTTACGAGAAATTTATTTCTCTCAATAAATAAATTGAGAATTTTTTTAATAATATTTCAATATAATAATTGAGTCTATAATCTATACTTATAACATAAAACATCAATATAGTTAATGAAATAAGTATAACATATATGAGAATATTTAGCCATTAGGGCACTTTTGGTTTATTAGATAGTAACTAGGCCCCTCTAATTTTTTCCTAAATTTTAAATCTAAAATAAATTAATTTAAGGGGTATAAGGGTAAACGGTAAATTATGAATTCTATATAACTATCCTCAGCTAGGGTTTCTTTTGTTTGCCGTCGTTCCATATTTCATATATGAACTCCCCGATAAATCCTCTCAATCAATGGCTGGTGTAGCTGCCCAGTCGCAAGGAGAAGCCGCCTCGCCCGCCCGGAGGAGTTGCCCGCCTGAAGGAGCCGCCCAGTCGCACGCCTGGAGAAGCCGCCTCGCCTATCTGGAAGAGCCGTCCCGTCCAATCGCCAGCGGTTTCTAGCGGTTTCTGGCGGTTTCTGCATTTTCTCCATGGAACCTCTCAGACATTTTCTGCGTTTTTCTAAATTTCCTCGCTGCTGTCTTCGAAGGGGCAGCCGCGCGTCATCGTCCAATCGCCAGCGGTATCAATGTTGGCTTTCGCACACGACCTGAAGAAATGGTGAGACCAACGCAGTCTCTATCGCCGCCTGCCGGGAGAAACCGCGTCAACCGCCTGCGTGGAGGATCCGTCCAACCGCCTGCGTGGAGAAGCCGCCCAACCGCCTGCCTGGAGGAGCCGCCCAGCCGCCCTCTGGAGGAGCCGCCCAGCCCGCCCGTCCCTTGCGTGGAGGAGCCGGTCAATCGCTTTCCTGGATCAGCCGTTGCCGTATTATTGCTATTCTTGCGTAAAGCAGTTGGAGAAGAAGCTAGGGTTTGCAACCATTTTTTTTAATTTTTTAATTTTTTTTTTGTTTTTGCTTTTTTTTCCCTCCCAGTTTGCGGCTACTGTTTTTGCTTTTTTTAATTTTTTAATTTTTTTTAATTTTTTTTAAATTTTTTTT
>BSUD01000001.1:1104754-1118817 GCA_033239045.1 Fagopyrum esculentum
ACGGGAATAACGTAAGTGACTGATTGTTTTGGATTGTGCAACTCATTTGAGGCTTGCGTAATTCAACCTTGTGTAAACAACGGATCAGACTTGCGTAAATGATGGCATTTTGGGTATGTACAACTCATTTGAGCTCGTGTAGTAAATCTTATGTAAACAAAGGACCGGACTTGTGTAATGGAAAAAAGACGGAATTATCGGCTAGACAATACACAAGGACACACAATATTGTGTATTTACAAGACGGACGGTGTAAATGACGGATTTTGTGTAAATGACGGACTTTGTGTAAATGACGGACTTTGTGTAAATGACGGACTTGTGTAATTGAGAAATGACGGACTTGTGTAATTGAAAAATGACGGACTTGTGTAATTGAATTTATGTAATAGAAATTGTGTATTAATATCGTGTATCTACAAGAGAATACTGGAAGTTCAGTTAGTCCAGCTGGTATAAGGGTGGGAGGGAGGGCCTGTTGCCCAGAGTTCAATACTCACTAGCTACAACATTTGTGTTTTGGATTGAGAAGCTTGTGTACATAACTCATGTGGGCTTGTGTACGTAACTGTTGTGGCTTATGTATGTAACTCGTGTGGGCCTGAACTGAACTTGGGCTTAACTCGTGTGGGCCTGAACTGAACTTGGGCTTAACTCGTGTGGGCCTGAACTGAACTTGGGCTTAACTCGTGTGGGCTTGAACTGAACTTGGGCCTAATTAAATTGATTGGGCTTGGACTCATGTAAAATTACCAATTAACCCTTTCAATTAATCTTTATTAATAAATAAGAGGGGCCTAGTTTGTCTACAAAATATAAAAAGGGCCTACTTAATACTAAATACACAAAAAGTGCCTACTTACCCAATTAACCCAACATATATCAATAAACAAATTTAAAATTAAATATTTTTTTTGATAAGAATACAAGCGACAATTTTGTTTCAATATATTTCTATAACTTTTAAGAATTTATTTTTATAAAATATTGAATTTTATTTATTATTGTCCACTCATAAAACTTATAAAATAAAATAAATTAAGTGAAATATATACATTACATAATTGCTCCATTTTGAACAAATTAAGTAAGATTATATTGTCTTGAATATCAAAATTATATTCAGGATTCTCTTTCCCTATTTCACCCATTCCACTAGTCAACATACGGGAAAAGAAGAAAAATAATTTGGAAAAAAGAGGGTGAATTCATGTGCTTTATTGTGTGTTCTTTCCCTTCGCCTCTCACAAACCCTCAAAGTTTCAAAAGACACAACCTTTAATCATTTTGCCTTTTCGCTTCTGGGTTGGATTCCTGCACCGATTACTTCTGTACAATTTTGAGGGTGTGAAGAAGCACAAAAGCATCTACTTTGATGCTTCAATGTCTCAGCTGATGATAAGCACAAGAACACCTGGTATGCTGTTTTTTGTCTGTAACCTTGAATGGAATAAAGGTTGATTAGCTGGTATTTGTACAGTTGAAGTTGAAAATTTATACTTTGTAGGTAGAATATTTTGTGGGTTTTGAATCGATTGTTGAATAGTTCTGTTTGATTGGTTATTTGATGATGGTTGGAGAGGCTATGGTGCATTCAAAATAGTGGGTTGCGTTTGTAATTAGTGCAATATAAAAGCGATCCTTATTGTTTGGGATTTGTGTGTGCACCATGGGATGTGTATGTGCCAAGCCCTCTACTTTGGAAGATGGCCAAAGGGATAGAAATAGAGTAGAAGACAGAAGATTATCAGAATTTGGTGTGCCTAGGGAAGTTGTTCAAAGGAGAGAAGGGAGTTCAGTTTTTGGGGATAGGAATGAGACTGCTAAGCCTTTCTTGATCGATAAGAATCCGAGTGGTTCAATTGGATATCCGGTTGATCATTCTCAGAATAGTAAGGTTAAACCTGAGGATGTGTTTGATAATAGCTTGTCCACCATCAGTATTGTGCCTAAATCAAGGGAGGGCGAGCAAATTGCAGCTGGGTGGCCTTCTTGGCTTGCTTCGGTTGCTGGAGAAGCCCTTAGTGGTTGGATTCCGAGGAAGGCGGATACTTTTGAGAAATTGGATAAGGTTTGTTTTCTTACTCCTTTTCATTGAACACTTCAAAATGGTCGTTTTGGATATGAATCCGTGTTATTGTTCAGTGACGATACTTTTAGTTTTGTGTTCTAATGTGTTTACCGGAAGTTCTTTTTTGTGTGCCTGTTACTAATGATGATACCACTGTTTGCTGATGGGTTGATTTTTTATTGTGAATAAATGCGCTTCAAAAGGATCATAGCTGGTGTATCCACCTTATGCTTTTGAGAGATTTTCATGCCAAAAGATATAATTTACTGCTAAATATGTATGAGAGTATTAACTGGCACGAGTGATCTTGTATCCTTACCCTTAGCGTCCCCTACGCCCTCACATTGATGCATCTGAGTTTTGATTGAACAAAAAAATGGCACATAAGATTTCACCATGGTGTAACTTAGGGCTTAGAAATAAATGAAAATTTAAACAAGTTTGCAGTGAGCAGATTATGATAGCTTTGAATGATAATGGAATCTGCAGCTGTGATTGGAAACAGAATCAAGTTCAGCGTCAAAGTTTTTACAAATTGATTCCATTATTGTCCAATGCTAGCGCAATCGATTGCTAAAATGTATGAATCTTGAGAAATTGGATAAGATTTGTTTTCTTACTTCGCTTTTGACCGATGACCCATCATGTCAAAATGTTTATTTTGGATATGAAGCCATGCTGTAACTTATGCTAAGTGATGATACTTCCAATTGTGTGTTTTAATGTGCTTGAATGGAGTCCTGTCTCGTGTTCATGTTTCTAATAATGATACTGCGGTTTGTTGATGGCCCAATATCTTGTGGTAAATAAATGCACTGCGAATTACTCCTACCAGGTTTATTCACAGATTACATTTTTGATGGCCCAATATCTTTTTATCCTTGTATGATTGCATCTGAATTTTGAGTGAAAAAGAAACCTGAAACATTAGAGTTTCACGATGTATGATGATTATGCTACATGTACCATTAAGAAGGTTCCTTGCTTACAAATTTACAATTAGTATATGTATGAGAACATGAAATATACACTTCCTGGATTGTTAAACATAATTGCTAAATGCTAACTAATTTTTTAAAAATAATTAACAGATTCCCGTGGAAGCCTCTAATAAAAAGATTAACTAAGACAATTTCGAGATCAATAATGATGATTATTAAGCTTTTTTAACTGTAATTTGGTGATATAAATGAATTTTTCCTAGTGATAAATGAAACTAGATGTTGATGTTAGGCCTTTTGCTAATCATCTGTCGGTGTCTTTATGTTCTATACAGATTGGTCAAGGGACTTATAGTAGTGTTTACAAAGCCCGAGATCTCATTCATTCCAAGCTTGTTGCTTTAAAAAGAGTACGGTTTGATAATCTCGATCCTGAGAGCGTCAAATTTATGGCAAGGGAAATCCTTGTCTTGCGTGGGCTTGACCATCCAAATATAATTAAACTGGAAGGCTTGATTACATCTCCTGCATCCTGCAGCTTGTACCTCATTTTTGAATACATGGAACATGATCTCACAGGACTTTCATCTATTCCAGGAAATAGCTTCACAGAACCACAGGTAATCCTATGGTCAAACTCTCACACATAGAAGTGCGATAGTAACATCTCTTGATTTGTATAATAGAGAAGTTATTCCAAAGTCATCTTTTTCTTTCATCAGGTTAAATGTTATATGAAGCAGCTTCTGAGCGGGCTTGAATATTGTCATAGTCATGGAGTCCTGCACCGCGACATAAAAGGGTCAAATCTTTTGATTGATGATTCTGGAATCTTGAAGCTTGCAGACTTTGGCTTGGCAACCTACTATGATCCTCGTGATGATACACCAATGACAAGTCGCGTTGTTACTCTTTGGTTTCGGCCCCCAGAACTTTTACTGGGTGCCACACGGTATTCAGATGCTATTGATTTGTGGAGTGCTGGTTGCATTCTTGGAGAGCTATATTCCGGCAAGCCCCTTATGCCTGGAAGGACAGAGGTAGAAGTAGCTCCTTCTAGTTCCACTTTTTGTATGTTTTTTGCCTTTCTGTCTGGTTTATCTTGCAAGAATGGAACAATTTCTGTATCCTTTTTTTTAAAGAGGATTTGTGTTTCACTTGGTTTCTGTTTCGTTAACTAAAACTTATTCAAGTTTTGGGTATGGGTATTTGTATGTAGTATAAACTCCTTCGACAAAGGTGAAAACATGAGCCACACATTCACATACTTTTATTATAAATGGAAGGCGTCAACTCTATTTAATACCACGTCGAATTAGTAACTTTTCAAGTCTTGGGTTATTATAACATGTTTTACTCTAGTCTTATGCTTTCATAAGTGTATTATGATCTCTGTGGTTATTGTAACAAAATTGAAGAGTCTGATTCTCGCTTCTTCGTGATGGTTTAGCTCACTTGACACCTCTTGAGTTCCTTCTTCGTATTTGTTTTTCAGCTACAGATGCAACTATTTGATTTGTCTGATTTCTTTGCTCATTGCTTCTGGTATAAATTTCATACCCGAAAATCAAAAAGAAAATAAAAAAGGGAAAAAAACAAAAGAAAATAAAACAACAAAGTCAGGAATTGGTATGAATTTTCTGGTGTGAAATTCATAAGTGTATTATGATCTCAGTGGTTATTGTAACCTGTTTTACTCTTATGCTTTCATAAGTGTATTATGATCTCTGTGGTTATTGTAACCTGTTTTACTCATATGCTTTATCTAGGCATTACTACAATTTTATTCTCTCCATACACTCATTTCCCTTACACCTTAGGTTGAACAACTACATAAGATATTTAAGCTTTGTGGGACACCCCCTGAAGAATTCTGGATCAAATCGAGATTGCGTCATGCAGCATTATTTAAACCTCATCAACCTTACAGAAGACGTATTGCCGATAGATTCAAAGATATTCCTGCTTCAGCATTACAACTTATTGAGACCCTACTGTCCATCGATCCTGCCTCTCGTGGAACTGCAACTGCTGCTCTGCATAGCGAGGTAGCACAAACCTGTTATCATTCGCTGCTGTAATCTCAAAAGTCATCTGTTATGCATGTTTTTCCACGTTATTTTTCGTACCATGTAGTCTTCATAGTCACATCCGTCAGCTGACAAACTTTTCAATGAGTTTGAAAATAGAACTAGCAACTTGACATTAAGGGCCCGTTTGGTTTTCACTCCGGAAACTGATTGAAAACGAATCTAGTTCATATGTATCATGAAATTTTTTGGAATCATTCCTTGTGGTTTGAAGTAGTTGGAGTACAATTTGATTAGCTTTGATACCCTATAGATAAACAAAACGGGGGAATCATTTGCATGAAACCACAAGGAATGATTCCAAAAAAAATTATGTACAAGGTACACATATAGACTAGATTCATTTCCATTCCGTTTCCGTTTCCGTATCCGGAGTTGCAACCAAACTGGTGCTAGAAAACTTTTCAGGATGGATAACCAATGAGCTTTTGTGGCTTTTGTATGCATCTGTAACAGTGTAATTGTGGAGATTTTGTCGGTCTGTCCACATTGATAGTGTTGAGATGTTTGTAGTGTTTTAGCGTTTGGTAATATGGGGTTTAAAACTAATTGATACGGTTTTTGTTAGTTCAGGCTATGAAACCTTATGCCATCCCTGAAAAATAGACTTTGAACACGAAGTTTAGACTAAACAAGCCGCTGATCACACACCAACAGGGAACAACCGGAGTCTAAGTAGAAATTACCACGCTATGGCTGGAGTTTTTCTTACCTTGTTTCTTGCAAATATTTACTGGCATATATAATATTTCAATTTGCAATCTGTCAAGTGTAGTTTGATCTTTCGTTTTAGATATTTATCCTCTTTCTTCAATTTAACAGTTTTTCACCACGGAACCATTGGCTTGTGACCCTTCAAGTTTGCCGAAGTACCCTCCTAGCAAAGAGATTGATGTAAAAATGCGTGAAGACGAAAAGAAAAGGTAAACCTCATTTTCAACCATTTTTCCTGATCATGTACATAGACTCTTGGTTCATGCAAGCATAATTTCCTGAAGCAGATATTGTTTTGGCATCAAAGTATTATCATAGTGATTATATAATTTCATACATTTACCATATTCCGAGATGAGGTCCTGCTTATGTGAAATGTTAGAAACATTCTCGCTTATGCGTGCATATCTTATGAACTCCACAGGCGTGAAGCAGATGAAGGCCGAGGTAAATTGGTTGACCTAGCTAGGCAAGAACCGGAACAATACGAAGCAGCTTTAGCAGATAGGGCTAGTGCTGATCTCATCACATCAGTGCAGGTGATTATTTAGAATTACTCTCAGTTATTTTAATCGCACCGGATTCTTTCACATTTCAAAAATACAAGTACTCATTTACATTCTTAGAATGCCCTTCAATATTATAACATATAAGGTCCGTGTGCTACTCCTATTCCCGATTGTTTTAAGATGGAACCCACTTGGATTGGACCTAACACGCATGTTTAGTCTGTAGTCCATTGGACTTTACCAACTCTTCACTTGATATTTTTTCTTGATTTTATCTCAAGAAAATTAATAGCCTATGATTCTGATATGACAAAGGGGTGTGCATGCAGTTGGTCTTTGATTGTATAGATGATTTTACTTTTGTTTCTTACAATTCTTGGATTTGTACACTATTATTAGGAGATCTTTTATATAAATGTCTAAAATATCAAATGGTTAAGTTTTTGAAGAAAAATTATAAATTGTTTCATTACATTCCAGACTGCTATTATGCACAAGATCACAGAACCGTTAGGTATCCGGTCTGCTCCAGGCCGATTTTGCACAACCCTAATCAGCTTCGGATTTATAATCCCATCTGTTTTCTTATGTCAGATGCAGGAAAGGAAAAGACAGTCTTTCTTAACAACTCGAAACCAGACATTTAACTCATATGTACAAGAACCCAGTTCAAATCTTCCATCCGATCACTTCAGGAATCCCGAAACGACTAGAGAAGTGGGTAAAGAGATCATTGACCAAATCCGAAGAAGAGGTTTACATTCAGGACCCCTAACTCGAGGAGGAGTGTGGCCAAACACCGAGAGACGGATCATGGATCCGGTTATTGCTCCAAGGGAACCGAGGCCTTCAGCTTTGTATACCTCAACAGCAACCAGAACCCGAATGGCTGAAAACCATAGACCTAGACCTTCACTTTACCAGGATCCTTTTAGACGAGTTGACCGGCTAGACCCTGCAATAAACGAGGACCGGATGTTCCATAGCCATAGTACTATATACTCGAACCAAAATGAAGACTATCTCCGTGTCACAAGACCGGTAATGAACAACAACAAGGTACTCCTCTTGCCTAGTCTTAGGGCCTGTTTGGTTTTAAAAGTCTTTAGGGCATGTTTGGTTTTAACTCCGGAATCGGAAATGGAAAGGAAACGAATCTACTCCATACATATACCTTGTTCATGAAAGTTTTTGGAATCATTCATAGTTTGATTACTTTTGATACCCTATAGGGAAACAAAATGTGGGAAAACAAGTGCATTTTGCATTAGACCACAAGGAATGATTCCATAAAATTTTATGAATAAGAATATACATAAGGACTAAATTCGTTTCCATTCCGTTTCCGTTTCCGTTTTTAGAACCAAACGAGCCCTTAATGTTATATTCATACATTGATTTAAAACATTCTTGATGAGTTTGGTTTATTCAGTATGGCTATGGATCCTCTGATGAACACAATATCCACTATTCCGAGCCCTTGATGCTTCGACCGAGAAACGCTGACGACATTCTGAGAGACCGAGACCGTGACCGTCGGATTCAAGAAGCCGCTCGTCGAGGAGCTCGGGTCGAAAAGCCAAACCATAGTAGAGTTGTTACCAATCAACTACTTGTCTCTAGGCGTTGAGCCTGCAAGTTAATATCCAAATGTATACTTGTGTATATATATATACACATTCAATTAGTTATACACAAAAAAAAAGAAGAAAATGAGACACTTAGATGAATAGATAGTTGGAGAGTAGATAAAATTAGTATTGATTTGCAACATGATTGTACAAATTGAATGCCTTAAATGATTAGTTTGTGCCTTTGTGGTTTGTGGATTTTCCTTTAACTTTCTCTCATTGTAGACCGGACCTGGACCGGAAAGGTTTAGTTGGCCCGAAATTTTAGACCGGACCTGGACCGGAAAGGTTTTGTTGGACCGGATATTCTAGTCCGGTTCGGTCCGTCAAAATTTGAAAGGTCCAATTTTGGTTCCAAAAGTATTCATAAAAGATTGACTCACCGGTTTGGGACGAGACTTGAATATGCGGTCCAGGATAAGTTCGATCCAATAGGAACTTTCTAGCCTAGGATCGATGAACAACCCTAATTGTAAGCGGAGTTTTCGAGTCTTGATCTCTAGGGTATGTAAATGACATTCGTTTATGCCGGTCAGTTTCACAACGGAAAACAAACTGAAAATAAATCTAGTCTATATATATTTGAGAATGATCTAGAAAATGAATCTAACCTATTTTAGCATCTAGATTCATCATCACAAACACATTGGTCATGTTTTTATAAAGAGGGAATCTTTCCTTTTCATCCATTACTCTACACACAAAAATGTGGCATATGTGTTTTGAAATGAGAGAATCTTTCCCTTTCACCCTCCTCTTAGAACTCTAGCAACAATTCAACAAACAAACAAATAAATAAATATCTTTTTTAATAACGAAAATATATTTAATAATACTATATTAGTCGAAAAAAGACGATGTCAAAATACGAAAACATATCAGAATAACAAAGAAAAGTATCAAAGACGAACATTTGAAGAACTAAGAACCAACCGAGGAAAATGCAAAAAATCGAAGATTCGAAAAACGCTAAGCACATATTACTCCGAAATAATCATTTCGAATAATGAATTAAAGTTATCCTTCATGAAATTATTTTGATTCTCATTTTAGTTCTTACCAAATATAATAAGAGTATCATAATACATTATTCTCATTATTGTTGTGATTCCATGAAATCAAGACCAAACAAGCCCTTATTCCTAGAATCTTTTTGATTCACATTCTAACTCTTACTTATTTTGATTCTCATTCTCATTTCCGACTTCATAGAATCAAGATCAAACTAGCTCGAAGACTCGATTCTTATTTGATTCACTCTCAATCGATTCGACTCATATATACACATACCGTGTAACAAAACTATCAATCTATAGTACCAAAACTACCAAAACTCGACTCGAAATAACCCAACCCGAAACTAAAACAATAAACAAGTCAATCAAACAACAGCAACAGCTTGACAATTAGAACCCGGTAACTTTAGGGCAAAAGTAAGCATAGAAGCCTTCGGCCTCCCAATCCGGCCATCGGAAAACCCATCCACCACCACCGGCGCCGTCTTCACCTCACAAGTTGCCGTCGACGACGAAACCCATTTAGCTAGCATGTACTTGTACTTCCTCCAAGGACCCAAATGAATCCTCTTCTCCTTCATACATCTCTTAGCCGCCCCACATAGTATCTTCACTATATTCCTTAATCTATCGGCTTTTCCGACGAAAACCTCCGGCAGGCGGCTCACTAGGCGGTCGTACTCATCTCCGGCTCTCGCAATCTCGAACTCCGCCCTGAAGTGAAGTTCCACTATTACCCTCACTTCTCCTCCGTTCTTCATCTCTACTACCTCTAGATATGTATGCTCTCCTGCAACAAAGAACACAAATTATTTTCCTTTTTCTTGATTTTTAAAATTCGATTAATGTGTTAATTTGATTGTTCTTACCGGAAGGTATATCGGAAGAGCTATTCCACTTGGACTTGCGAAGAGAGCAATTGTAACCGGCGTCGGAAAGACGGTGGAAAATTTCTCGGCGTAAGCAACTCCGGCAACCACTCGGAGACGCCGGTTGCCGGCAAGAACATGAGAAGGTGGATTCAATCAAAGCCGTTTTCGTTGTTTGTCTGACTCGTGACTCAATTGAAGTCGTACGGCATAACGAACCCTAAAATTTTTACAATCCAGATTCAAATTAACAAGAACTTTATAATTACATAATCCGATTCGTTGTATCGGCTGATGAATTTACCTGAAGAAGTTGTTCTTGGGCATCCCAGAAGGCTCTTTTCTCTTCAATCTTGACCAAGTCTTGACCTTCATCGTCTTCCTCGTAATCAATGTCGGCGAATTCAATCGCCTCCGATGATACGCCGGAGAATTGATCGGAGTTTTCATCTAAGAACCAGAAAACAGTATCGGAGAAGTCGGAGGAGGAATCAGAGGGAGGTAAATTCTCCATGATTGAGAGAATAGAAAAGATTTATGAACTTTGATTGATTTGAGCTTGAATTGGGTAAAGACTAAAGATTGATGCTTTATATATGAAGAAGGAAGGGCAAAAGTTACGGAGAAGATCGAGCCGCCGCGTATGAGAGTTGATGACGTGGCAGATGAGTATAGTGCGGCTAATGAGTACAACCTTAGGTAGCAGACAGCTAGGTTTAATGTCGTATTAAGGAATATCCAGCATCCCAATCTCAACTTGCTCGTATTTTTTTTATTTTTTATTTTTTATTTTTGTGATATGATATTTTTTATTTGTTTATTCCTCGGTATTTTCCCGAATATTCGAGGATAAGATGTTATACTTTAGCAATAAACTATTCAATTTATTATTAAGGATGATAATTAGAACTTTACCCCGTTTATTTATATCTCGAAATATAAAAAACAACTAATTTAGTCCATATCTATTCTTATTTATGAATTTTTAAAAATTATTTTCTATAATTTAAAGTTATTAAAATAGACTTTATTTAGTTTTGACATATTATAAAATAAAATGAAAAAACACAATAATTTTATGAATAACCATTAATATTTAAGTGAATTAGATTCATTTTCGTTCCATTTATGAAATTAATCCCATAATTTCTATTTCCTTTCCTAACCCTTATTCGATTCCATTCCGTTTCCATTTCACCGCTTCAACCAAACGGGCACTAAATAGTTTTGTATTATCCATTGAGCTATGAAATGTAGCAAACAAAGATAAAAAGAAACTGATATTCACCATAGAGTTCTTGTATTTAGTTGCCAAAAAGATCACTAAAATTCAAAGAGACAAACTACGTATTTAAGTATTTATAAGTTGAAAGGATATATGTCTCTATTAGAGATGAATAACGTGTTATTATTAGTGTATGTATAGTTTGATATTATACACCTAATTTTGTACTTCAGGTGCGAAATCAAAATTTTCTATCTTTCTGAATTATTTTGCGTTAGGTCTCAGAATTCGAAGCCTTTTCGAGTTGACAAGCCAATCAATTTCACGCTTGAGGCTTTGAGCCTTGAAACCGAAACTCAATTATGCAATGTGCCCAAAAACTGGAACCCAATTTCAGATATGGGTCCGAAACCGAAATCCAATTCCGCATATGGGTCATGAAACCGAAGTTATTTAACTGTCTTTTAACTGAATTATGTGTTTGGTTCCCGAATCGAAAATTTTTCCAGTTGTGGTCCCAAATGCAAAGTTGTTCTCATCCCACGCGAGTAGTGGAATCAAGACTAAGTCTAAAAAAACATATGGGTGTGGGATAATCCCCGTGTGTGTGTATATATATATATATATATATATATATATGACGAGTTCCTCTTTGAAAAACTCTTTTGATTATCATTCTATCGCCTAACATTATTTAAGAGCTTTTAAAAAATCCTACATTTTTTAGAATTACGATCCACCACCACCACTAAATTTTACCAAACCCTATTCTTGTTAATATGCCCAATAATAAATTGCCCATCGACCCCGCCAACAAATTCAGCCAAACCCTATACATTTTTTTGTATTTTTTTTAGCATTTATTATTCAGTTTTATGATCAGTTCTACCATATATATAAATAAACATTATTATAATTTTGTCTTTTTATCAAAATTTATCTTTTAATATCAAATTTTGTTTAATTTTTTTTTATAATATTCAAAATTTTGTCTTTTTATAGATATTTCATTAATGAAGTGTTTCAAATACGTGGTTGCATATCCCTCATATTAATACATGCATGACATCTTGATGTAACCAAAAATAAGTTTACCTTTTTTTTTTTTGTTGTGGATGTTCAGAAGAAATCACAACTAAATTCCCTTTTTAAATCAATGCTTTTAGAACATTTGTTATAGTTAAATAAATTATTGATAAATGTATAAATTTTACAAAATAAATTATATTAAAAAAACTAATTAAAATTTGAAAACATTGTGAATTTATTTAAATATTCTAATTGGAGTTAATACCCTTTTAAGTAAATTTAGTTGTTATTATAACATAGTTTAAATAAATCCAAGTTCTAACCTTTTTCCTAATCTATATGTAAACTTTATTAATGAATTTATTACATTTGGTTAATAAAGTAACTTTTTCTTATACAATATGAGAAATCTATGAATACATTGTGATTTAATGTTGGAAAAATTGTTTATAATTACATTTTTTCTTCATTTATTTACTTTTTGGTTGGCATAAACAATTTGAGTGCTTCGTTATCCATTAAGAGATGGTCCAATTTTTGTGACTTTGTTGTTGTTTTCTTGAATATTGTGCCTTAGATTATTATCAAGAGAGGAAGACAAAATTGCTATAGTAAATAAATATATAGTTTAATATAGAAGGTGGATAGGTTTCATGAAAGACTATTATGCCCGTTTGGTTTCAACTTCGAAAATGGAAACGGAATGAAAACGAATTTAATCCATATGTATATCCTTATTCATGAATTTTTATGAAATCATTTCTTGTGGTTTAATGCAAAATGCACTTGCTTCCCCACATTTTGTTTCCCTATAGGGTATCAAAAGTAATCAAACTCTACTCCAATTGCTTCAAATTATAAAGAATGATTCCAAAAACTTTCATGAATAAGGGTATACGTAAGGACTAGATTCATTTCCATTCCGTTTCCGATTCCGGAGTTGAAACCAAACGGGCCCTTAATCTTATTTGCTTATTTTATCATATAAATAGTGTGTTTATACGGTGTGTGATGTTTCACGTACCATTTGGTCATAAGAAATTTGTCATGGTATTTTAAAGGTTTTTTAAAATCGAGTGTTGATTTATTAGGTTAATCGGTCGTACCTTATTGGTTAAAAAACTACAATATGATATCACACTCAATTGGGATGACTGGTCTTAAGGTCGTCAATTGTCAATCAAGTAAGACACTTACTCTCGAGAGATGTGAATAAATATCCAACCTTATACATAAGGGTTATGAAGACATTTAAATCTCACTCGAGATATGTGAGTGTTTGATCCATCAAAATATATGGACTTGTTCGGTATATTTTTAAGAATCAGTTTGAAATCAATGATGTCATAACCCAATTCCTAATTGATACACTTGACCATTAGGTCAGACACTTCATATTTCGGTCTTTAGATTTTGAATTCGGGTGAATTACTGATCATTTCATTTGTGATTAAAAATTTCTGATATCAAAACAAATCAAGCCATCACGAGGGTTCAAATGGTTCAAGTCAATCCAAAGAGTCAATTTTGTTCTTTGGTGCTCGACCAAGGTATAAAAATAGATCATCATCATTCCGATTCTTTATTTCATAAAATCGATATCGAACGAGTCCATAATAGTCCTAATATACATCATATGTGTCATATGAGGGCAAAAGCTTGAGAGCATATGACATGATATGTAGTAGGAGCAATGTGTGGTTTGTAGTGTTCCCTTCCAAACAATGTGCTTTGAAATGGTTTTAAGTCATTATCATTTGTCAAGTTCATGGTGTGGCTTTATCTTCTCCAATCACTTCACAAGTTTTGGACCCACTTTGATATGGGTCCCATCTCATAGATTTTTTTTAGTCCAAAAAAATTTGTGGTAGGTAAGGAATATTGATTTTTGGCATTTTTCCTCTAAATACTACTTAGCTCTTCTTCTTTTTTTTTTTTTCTTTCTTTTTTCTAAAACTAATTATTTTG
>BSUD01000001.1:1118935-1171543 GCA_033239045.1 Fagopyrum esculentum
TTTCTAAAACTAATTATTTTGTAATATTTGCATTTAATATTTTTGTTAAATAAAGTCTCTAAACCACAATAAAAATTGGGGACTCGTTTATGGAAGGAAAAAAAAAAAAAAGCATATTTCATAAACTTTCATTGATAAACATAGTAGTTTTTAAACATTTTAACTAAAGTTCGTATAATAAGAATATTCTAATAATTTTTCGTCTGGCATAAAAAGGTGAACAAAATGAAGCTCAACCTAAACTGATATAGAGTTAAGGTTCATCACATTTTAGGACGAGGTTCCTTACAAACGAAAGAGGAGTACATCAGAATTACGTGTTAATGATGGTAAATTCAAGTTATATACTTATATACGGATAGACCAATTCAGATCGGGACCGGACTCAAGCAGAAAATTTGTAAAAAAACTTACCTGGAATTCATCCCCAGGACGTTGTTCGTACCCGTCTGAGTCGGGCTTCAGACCGGACAAACGGTTTCTTTTTATTTATTTATTTTTAAAAAAAATATTAAATATAAAAAAATAAAATTATCATACATAAATAAAAAAATCAAAGTAGTCCAATGACCTTGAACATTTAAACCTGATCTTGAAATATCGGGTTCAATTAACTTATAGTACGACATTTTATATAACTTTATTTGATTTTTTGTAATTTTATTTCACTAAAAAAAGTTTAGTTTGGTTATATCTATCGTAGCTCAATCTAAAACATTTTTATTGATTAAAATACTAAATTTTATAAAAATAGAATTTTTTTTGCGGTTATTAAAAGGCAAAACCCTAAAAAATACATTACCGATTTAACTTTATGATTAAGATAAATCTAATTAAATACATAAAGTTGAACTAAAACGTTAAAAATAAAATTTCAAGTGTTAGTAAATCATTCTTTAATTCAAATTAAAATCTGTCAATAAAATCAATATGAGATTTATTACATTTTATATTAGAGTTTTCCTAAATTATATTTTTTGATACTTCTTCCTCATCTTCTAGGTTACTTCATCCACATTTTTTTGGATTATCTTTAGCATAATTCCACGTATTTTTTATCGTCCTTTATAATTATCGGGCAATAAAAAAAGAATCAACGAAAAAAAATGATAAAATGGGAAATAATGAGAGAAAAACCAATTATAAAGAAGATCAAAGTATTTTTTATTTTTTATTTTTTCTGATAACGGAAAGCGGTTCGATCATATAGACGGCGTGCCGACTATTGGATCGAAAGACCGAAAGAGATCGACAGACGGACAAACTATCATGAATGACCATAACATAGGAGAAAAAGGAAAACACAAAAATACATCAACAAAATCCGAAAGTAAAGAAGTCTTCAAGGGAAAGCTGAATGATCCAATCCGCCGGAAGCGACGAGCATGAACGTTCATCAATGAAGATCAAAGTATTGATATGGCGACGACTTGACGAGTGATGACCGATGAATGAGCTTTCTAAAATGCTAAAAAAAAAATGAATTATTATGCAGTATCTTGGAGTAAAGTGGCCACAAAATCATAAAAATAGCACTATCAATATTCAAATGTTCGTCATCTTCCATTATATAGATAAATATATTCTATGAAATGAAAAATAAAATATTACGGCATAAAATATTATTTTGCTTGAATAAAACTAAAATTAAAATATATAAAGTGTATTAATTATCAACGCTTTTAAGTGTTTTTTTTTTTTACTCTAAGGGTCCGGTTGATAAACGAGCCGAGTCAGAGTAACTCATCTAAAGTAATGCTCATATAGTATTATTTTAGCCGAACAAGTCGAACTTTACCCGCAAGAGCCGAACATTGACATGCTCAAACTCGGCTTGTTTATAAACGAGTCGAGAGCATACCGAACTTTTGACGAGACGAACACGAGCCGAGTCCCAGTAACTTATCTCATCTCATGTATCAATCCTAGGTCCAAACAGACCAATAAATATGATTAAGTAGATGAAATAAAAAAAAACCAACGTACGTGTTTGATCATAATTGATTTCTATCTCTTTAATAATCCATCCCAAGAAAGATGAAATATAACTAGATTATTTTCAACTTCATCCTCTCTTTTAATCTTTATCTCAATAACCTCCTTCAACTTTGCTAGTTTTCTTTATTCATATTTTGAAAGTAATAGTTCATCGTCGTAAACTACTACTTCCAAAAAAAAAACTATTCTGATTATAACTTCTTGCTTGCGTAGTAAATTATAAACATCGTCTTGTGAAATTATAAGCTATTATTGTAAAATGTAAGTGATATATTTTCTACGGTTTCGGAAGCATCTCTACAACAAATTTTATATTTTTTATACCCTAAAATAGAAGAGTATTAACTCCAAATGTTTAAAATATAATTTTAAACATGAATTTATGGTAAACAAATTTCCCTCAATAATTTCATTATCCTTCTTTTATGAACTACCACTCCAAAGAGGATTGAATATCATTGTTGTAGATCAGACACAATTAAAGAAATCAAAATTATTATTATTTTAAAATTTTTGATTACTTTAATTAGATGTACAATACCAACCCCATAAAAAAAATATTTTATGAATTAATTGAGTCGAAATCTCTACCAATAGAGTAAAAAAACATACAAAGAACCAATGAGATTTAAGTTTAGTTTTGCTGCCCAACTCACTGACAAATCAACATGGTGATCTAGGTAATGGGTACCTTGATGCATCATCAATACTTAGCCAAAACTTGAATCATTTGAATTAGAAGTTGAAAAAGTTATCATTAAGATTACTATGAAAAAAGTACTATATAATTGCAATAATGATGTGTTGAGTAGGATAAAACAAAGAATAGTATGATTACATGATAATTTAACATAAAAGGAGGGTGATCCGAGAGTCGAGTTCGAAGGTGATTTTTGAACTCGATTCTCGGATTGACCTTGTTGAAATGGGTGGATACAAGTCATCCTCTTTTCAGCACGAAATAGGGTAGCGGATTCGTTAGTCAATCATATTTTTCAAGAACGGAATAGGGTAGCGAATTCGTTAGTCAACTTTGCTTTCTCTTTAGACATTGGATTGCATGTTTTTGATGATGCTCCTAGATACAATGAGTTAGTTTTAGATGACTTACGAGGGGTTAGTTTCCCCATCTCACACGTATGTAGTTTCCTTTTTCCTAATAAACAAGGGTTTTGCATCCCTTTTTCTCCATCACACGCGTACGAATGTACTCTACAACGGTTACTAGACTCTCATTTTATTTTATACGAAGACATTTTAACAAGTATATCCTTGACACTTAGCTAGCTACATGGATCAAACCTCCCCATAACACAACCAAAGGTTTTCCAAATTTATATTATACCACAAAGCTAAGTTATTAAAAGTTACATAAGTAATTAAGCACCACTTTTGTAACCTTATAATGTTACACAACTCATTAAAGCACAAATCTTTTTTACTTTTTATTTGCCTTCTTTTACTTATGGATTTAACAACAATATCTACACCACTTTAATCTGCTGACGTGGAATAGATTATATAATTACCCAATTAAACATCACTTGCTTCACAAATGGACAATTTTTTAATTTTTCTTTTCACTTTCCCACTTAATGTCATCTTAAGTGGATAAAAATGTTTCCCACTTAATGTCACATTAAGTGGATACAATTCTTCATGTGGTAATGTTGTAATAGTACTTAAAAGCTAATCATTATAATACACCTTTTATGATGAACACACTTTATTTAGTAGGAAAAGAGTAAGTAGTACACTTTTAGGGCCCGTTTGGTTTTAACTCCGGAATCGGAAACGAATTTAATCCATACGTATGACCTTGTTCATGAAAGTTTTTGGAATCATTACTTGTGGTTTGAAGTAATTTGAGTAGAGTTTTGATTACTTTTGATACCCTATAGGGTAACAAAATGTTGGAAAGCAAGTGTACTTTGCAATAAACCACAAGGAATGATTCCATAAAATTTCATGAATAAGGATATGCATATGGATTAAATCCGTTTCCATTCCGTTTCCGTTACCGGAGTTGGAACCAAACGGGCCCTTAATAGGAGATAGAACCAAAAAAAAATGTAGACCTGATCATCTCCGGATTGACCCGACTTTCCAGAAAAATCGTGTGGGTCTGTAAAAGACGAAGTCTGGTCGGACCGAAAAGTCTAACCAATCTATTTGACCGGGCCGGATTTAAACAATCCAAAAAGCCCGGTATGAATAAAAATAAACATATTAGATCATATGTAAGTTTTAGGTGTGTTCATAATATTATGTATGATTATAATGTATAACAAAATTATAGTATATTAAGTATATGACTTGTATTATAGTTTTTAAATAATTATATATTACGATAATTATCAATATTATTTATAAAATAAAAATGGATTACTTGGTTTGTCATCAATAAATTACCAAAAGTCCATGTTATTTCAAGACTTGTTAATCATGTTAGTTGACTAGTTGCAACTTAACAACACAGTTGTACAACTTCGAAAAATAATCCTAAAAAATATTTATAAAATAATCATTAAAATCTGGATTTTTTTACGCAATATTTTTCATATTATACTTGGATTGTTTTCGAATATAATATGAACCATCGAAAATCAAAAATAATCTAAACATCTAAAATTATTAACTCATATAAAAAGTATATGAAAAAATCTGTGTTTTTTACTCGATATTTTCATATTATATACCTCGAAGACGATGGTTTGTAAATTGTAACTAGTAATTTTTTTAAAAAAATTATTATTTTTGATTCAAGTGATAGTTTATATTACTTCTTTCATATTATGTACTTCCAAACACTAAAATGAACAATAATGTTACAAGTACTAGAAGATCAATCATAAGGATTGGGATGAAATTCATGACCGAAGAACCAAAGACATACCTCGAAGATGAGCTTGGGGCATTATACTTCACTGAGTTGCATTGCATCAGTCGATATCGAGTCACTCGTTGACAAGGAACCAAATGGAATTTGACCATGGATGCTGTTTATGGACATTGAGGAATGCAAGCAAATGAAGAACGTCCACAAGAACATTGAAGCACATCCACAACGAAACCCTTTTCGATTTTTTCTCGTGTGGAGCGCTATTAGCTCCAAGAACATATTTTGTACTTCCAGTTCTTACAGCTGAAGCAATTGCTTGACCTGCATGACAAACAAAGCATGATGAGTTACCCCTTGAAGCAATACTAAGTTGAATCATTCTCTTTAGTGTTTTTTGCTATGAGAAATCTGAAAAAGTAAAGCAATATACACAATTGATATACAAACACAAATGAAGCAATACTCAGGTACTATTCAATTGTCACATTACACCAGAAATCATCAACTCTTTTTGCGAGATTGGAATACTCGGTCTATGGACAGTTGAGTATTCTTTGAGAATGCAAGTCAAGATTATTGGGGAATTCCCGCACTTTCCCGACTCACAGCTAGTATTTATAAACGGGTATTTTGTTGCGCACTCACCAACCCCACTTTATGTATAGCCTTTTTGATGGAACACTCACTCTTTATTATCACAGATTACATCCACTACTTACACACATATATATATGCTCACTTTGTGATGTTTGGATCAAACATCATTAACCCACAATTAGTAGCCCATATCTCTTGGGCAAATAATACAAATTAATCCAACAAAGATAATGGTGAAGATGAATCCCAAATTGTTAATTGCGAGAAGAATGATATGAAACATACTGTGGACTTCGTTATGTGGCCGCAATCCTCCTTGAAAGATGGAGTTTGTATTCAGGAGATGTTGTGGTACCACGGTAGCTGCAGCAGAGCCTAAATGACTACAGAAATATGTTAGCGAACTCATTTCCAGTGAATAAGCAAAGAAACTGAATTTTAAAAAATAAAACAAGTTGTGATATGATCTTGAATTGGCTAACCTGGACTGCAAGACTCAACGAACCTAACAGCATCTGCAGTTGTGGTAGCTTCTCCACAAGGTTCTTAAAATCGTTCTAAGTAAACTTTCTCATGATAGTTGCACTTGAGGGGAGGGTTGAGTGTGAAAATATCCCATGATAATACGTGAACCTAACGTATAAGTCCTAAGCTACTCCTCCTATTGCCAACTGGTTTAAGGATGGACCCCGAAATCTTGTGCACGTTCACTTACCATGCAAACCCTCCACGTCTTAGTCTTAGACCCGTCGTCTAACAACTAGAGAAGAGAAGCCTCAATCCAGCCAGAAACAATTTGACTTACAACTAGAGAAGAGAAGCCTCAATCCAGCCAGAAACAATTTGACTTGTGTACATTGGAAAGTCTGTTCAATTCTCGGAAGCAATAGAGCCAGAAAGCAGAGAAGCCTCGAGCAGTCAAGCCAACCAACGTCTTAGGTTTTTAATTTCATGGAAACCACATCATTCAACTGCTTTGCATTTCAGTAACAATCTGAAAGCCAATCTTCAGATTAGTAGTCCAGATAAGAATCATGACAAAAGAGGTGGAAGATTTACCAATGATCCTTACATGAGCACAATCCCTTCCTAAAATGATGAAAACGGTTTGCATCCCTCAGAATGATATGCCGATCAAAGACCTCTGAAACAAACTTCATTGCAGTATGGCAGTCTCCACAAACCCTTAAGTTCTTGAAAATCACAACAGGAGCATTTGGAGGCAATGATACAAGTCCAAATGCAACAGCCAGCTTTTCGCTATGATAAGCAAGACTGATCTGTTTTTCCTTTTCATCAACATTGTGAAGAGCAAAATTAAGGTCAGGAATATAACCAGCTTTCTTGATCCGAATAATAATCTCTTCGACCTTTGAGTAGATCTCGGTGGTTCTAGGGTGGCTTCTATCTTCAGACATGAAAGTGTGCACTTTATTGTGCAACTCAATCCAACTGTAACCCGGCTCTTTAGTGATTCCTTTTGATCTCATTAACCCTCTGACCTTTGCAGAATCCTTCCATTGACCAGCTGCAGAGTAGATATTAGCTAAAAGGATATAAGGCACGGCATTGTAAGGTTCCAATTCAAAGAGGTGCATAGCTGCCCTCTCAGCTAAGTCAATTTTACCATACACCCTGCAAGCAGATAACAATGTTTTCCATACACCTGCATTCGGTTCCACCACCATTTCATCTAGTAGTTTCTCCACCTCACTAAATTTCCCACATCGTGCTAAAAGGTCTATTATGCAAGCATAATGCTCCGGCCCTGGCTTTATCCCATAGATCTTGCTCATGGCTTCAAAGTAGTACTTGCCTTGTTTAATGAGACCCTCATGGCTACAAGCAAAAAGCAATCCTATGAAGGTAACATGGTCGGGTCTTATGCCACTTGCTATCATTTGATTATAGATCTTTATAGAGCGCTTTCCATGACCGTTTTGTGCATAACCTACTAGCAATGCAGTCCACGTAATCAAATCCCGGGTTTGGAGAGATTTAAAGACTCTACTTGCTTCCTTGATGTGCCCACATTTCGCATAGAGTGACACAAGGGAATTGTTTACTGGTAAAGATGATCTAAGGCCTGACTTCATAGAGATTGCATGAATATGCTTTCCAAATTCCAAACGTGTGAGTTCTGCACAAGCACTCAAGCTGCTAGAAGCAAAAAATTCATCTGGGTAAATTCCAGATTTTCTCATTTCAGAGTACAATTTGAGAGCTTCTTCGTGCATGTTCTTCTGCACATAGCCTGTGAAAAGGGAAGTCCAAGAGATCACATCCTTCTTCCTGATATTCTTAAAAACTGTAAGTGCACAACTTATGCTTCCATGTTTTGCATACATATCTACAAGAGCATTGCTTACAAGATTATAGTTCACAAATCCACTTTTCAGAACCAAACAATGAAGTGACTTTGCATTCCTCATATCCAACTGCAAAGCACAGCTCGTCAGAACAGAAGGATAAGTAAACTCATCAACTTTCATGTTCTTTGTGTTCATCCTCTTAAACAATAACAAGGCTTCCTTCTCAAAACCCTCCCTTACAAATCCTGCCAGCATTGCATTCCAGGCCACCACGCTATCAGTTCCCATACTATCAAGCACAATCCATGCACTATCTAAGTCACCACATTTTCCATACATATCAACAAAAGCACTTTGAACGTAGGTGTTTTCACCAGAATAGTATTTGACAATGCAACCATGAACTTGTTTCCCAAATTGCAACTCCAAAGCTAGTGCACAAGTAGCTAAAATGCTAGAGAAGCTGAATTGGTTTAAATGAATACCTAGGCCAAGCATGCTCTTGAAACACTCCATTGCTTCGAATGAGTATCCATTGTAAGTGTATCCAGTAAGTAAAGCAGTCCATAAAATATAGCTGTTCTTGACAGGAACCATTCGAAACAAACGCTCTGCCTCTAAAATACAATTGCACTTGGCATACATGTCCACAAGTGCAATAGCCACAGAGGCATTTACCTCCAAACTAATCTTTACGGCCAAGGAATGAAGCTGTTCACCTCTTCGAAGAAAACCGAGCTTCGAGCACATTCCAAGCACGCTCCCTAGAGTAAACTGAGTTGGTCTAAATCCATGATACAGCATTTGACATAGTAACTCAAGTGCTTCACCAACACATTCATGTTTACAATACCCGGAAACAAGTGAATTCCAAGTAATACAACTCTTATGTGGAGTCTCATCAAAGATCTTTTTAGCTTCAGCAAACCTACCCAGATAACCATACCCAGAAATTACAGTACTCCAACTAAACTCATCTCTTTCAGACATTTTGTCGAACAGTTGACGGGCTTGTTCCACTTCACCATATTTAAATAATTCCTTGAGACGACGATTGTTTTCGATGAGAGAACCAGTGAATCCGCTGGCGCTCTCGTCATTTGGTACACAATGGTTGAATCTCCGGTGTCCAAATCGTCGGAACAACTTAATGTAAGATACACCAAAAGAAATGGGATTCAGTATGTGGAGCATAACCAGCTCCGGAGTATCTATGAGATTATAAAAGCAACAAGTGATTCGTTAGGTTTGATGGAGATCAAAACCAGGCAAACAGGAATTGGATTTCGCAAAAGAGACGATGAACTGATGAATAGATGTTCAAACCCCGCCAAGTATCCGTCCAGGCTTTCTTTATTCTTTTTTTTTTTATTAATGAGCATTTTTTAATTTAAATTTTTTTTATAATTAGTTCAATTTTTTTTTTTTTACAATTATTACTTAGTTTTATTTTTTCGACTATCCCTTCTAATACTTTTTTTGATTATTTGTTCGTGTATTTTTTTTTCATTTATTAGTTATATTTTATGTAATTTTATGTAATTTTTGTGATTCTACGTGTTATAACTAATAAAACACAATGTTTGAATTGTACGATATTTGAACTAATAATACACATATTTTAAATTTATATTATAAATATTGAAATTACATAATACTATAAAAACATAACTACAAAAATTATGAACTAATATTATAAAAAGTTTGAATTATTGAGCTCTATATGAACTAAAATCATATAAATTTTAAATAAGATAAATATTATTATACAAATATATTAATAAAAGTTATGTTCCATAATAATAGTGTAAAAAAAATATATGAACTAATAGTGTGAATATATGGGCTAAATTGATAAATTTGAATCGTCTTCCTTTGAGTTATATTATGTAAAACTTGATAAGATTTATCGTCGTCTATATTTTTGCTCTCGTTTTATTTATCTTCTCCTTTATTGTTTTTTTGCAAGTCTCTAATCGCCTGCAATATTAAGATGCACGAACACTAGATAGAATTACGGAAAATCACCCTTTAAATAATAATATTTACAAAATTAATCACCCGTTAGTTAACTAATAATCCATAACCACCCATTACATATGTTTATGTTATCAAAATAATATTCATCTCCATATTATGTCCATTTTTTCGTTTAAAGAACCAACTATTCAATATTTTAATATTTTTCTCTAAATTAAAATGAGTTCTTGTATCATCCTCTCCCAAAAATTTGATGGGAAAGTTTTACCACAAAGCCCAAAAAAGGCCCAAATTTAGGGCCCGGTCCGGTCTTGCTCATAGGATGACACAATGCATATTGATGGAAACAGCCCACATATACAATCTAAACAACCCTTTGGTCCTGTTCATAGGGCCGCGCAAAATTGGACCGGACCGGAAAATCGGACCGGAATTTACGGTCCGGTCTACGGTCCAGGTTTTTTGAAAATCCGGGTTACGGTTCGGTCCGGTTTTTGAACAGTATAAAACCGTAACCCGGGTTGGACCGTTAACTACGGATTTCCGGTCCGGTCCGTTCCAGTTCGGTCCTATCCAGTCCAGTTTTGGACCGAAAAACCTCACAAAAATTGTACAATTTAGGTACAAACCGGTCCGGTCCGAAATATTCAAAATTGCACAATTTAGATACAAACCGGTTCAAACCGGAACCGGTCCGGACCGTTACGGTCCGGTCTACGGTCCAAGGTTTTATCAATTTACGGTCCACCGGACCGAGCTGGACCGGACCGTATGCACAGCCCTACCTGCTCGTCTATGATCCATCATTTCCTCTTGTTTATTTCCAATGGATATCCTTATTTGGATTATAGAGGTTGTGCCAACTAGGGTTTGTAATATGAGACAAGCTATTCGAGCTCGTTTATTTTCTAAACGAGCTGAATATGAATACATTTTAAAACTCGTATAAAATTGTAGGTTCAGTTCGAGTTCAATTCATTTATAAACAAGTCGAGTTTGAGCATGTCAATGATCGGCTCGTACGGAAAAACGGGTCGACCTTGAGCACGTATTACACCCCTAGTTCAAACCGACGGTTTAGAGAGGTTATCCATAATACGATCAGTAAGCATCATATATAGATACTAGCCCTCTATGAAACATATTTTACATGTGAGATTACTCGGGATATATGCTCCAAACTAAACTTCATCCGTTCAGCAGTTTTAAGAGATTGTTTTTAGAAATATTATTCTCAATAATCTCTCAAATAATCGATAATTCAAGTGTAACCGAACTTAAAAGTTTGTTAAAATAATTCAAAAAATACTACGGTGTCAAATAATTCCTCCAATAATCCCGTTTTATATGCTTGCCGAACGACGGATTATACGTATTTTAACGCACTTCAAGATTACTTGGTATTTGCACAATCTTAACAGCTTAACATCCGAATTTTAACGTTCCAAGATTATCTAAAAACTATACAAGAGTTCTTCGTTAATATCAAACGCAAACGTTACCATTTCTCGAACGATGACTCTTGTCCCAACAAGACAAGGGATATCGGTTCAACATCCGAATTTTAACGCTCCAAACTAAATAACAAAACCCATATACCTAAAAAAAAAATTTTTTTTTTGTTGAACGAACACATACCTAATATATAAAATGTTATTCACATTCAATCTTGCTTTTCTTTTCTAAAAAAAGTAATTAATTGGTATTAGACTATTAGTTATTTTAATTTTTTTGACCAGATTGTCTTAAAGTGCGATATTCAATCAATGGCATAATTGAATATTGATTTTTCTCCACTGTAGTACATGGTTTAATAACACCGCAAAAGATGCTGAACAATAATTTGAGCAAGAAGACATTATTGCTTAATTTAATTAGAAAAATTAGTTTATTGCTCGTAAGTACATTTGTGACGGCGCCGGAAGCGGACGTGTCAGGGCTAAATCGCTCAATGCCGCTATGATTGTGGATCCACATTATGAGTTTTCACGGAGTATGATAGAGTCGAAACCGTGTCTCACATCGATTAGTTTATAACGACCGAGGTGAGCATCTCCGGATATCCGTTCTGACAAACTTTAAAAAGTCAAATTCGAGAATACCCGGATCTGGCAGTTTTATCCGGACGGATATCCGATCCGATCATTTATTTTTAGACTAGTCGGATACTTCCGATTCGACTTTTTTTTCTTCCTCTAAAGCCTGATCCGTATTCGATCCGTTGATTTGAAGAATATGTCAAGATCGGATCGGACTCGGATCACCAATAGTCGGATATTTCGGATCCGGATTTTTCTGATCGCATCTTCAGATTAGCGGATCGGATATTTTTGTTCACCCCTACATGAGAGTGCACTCTCGTTCTATTTGTAATATTTAGATTACGATACGAAGACATAATATTTTATTACTTTATCATTTTAAATTTACGATTAATATATTGATATAATTGACCCATATAATTATTAAAAAAATATTTTAACTTAAAACACATTTTTTCAACTACATTTATGTAAATGAAAACTAGTATGATACTTGTACATAGACACATAGTTTAAAATTTTAGCAAATAATTGACAATTTTGTATGACAATTTTGTATTAAAGGTAGTTTATGAATTAAATTTCGAGTAAACGTAAATTCTAATAAAAAATTAATATAAATACAAGTTGTTTATTCATGTTTTTTCGACAAGAGTTTAGGTTCTAATCGGGGAGCGAGGCGAATACCGCTATCATAGTCCTCGTCTTCAAGCGACGAATCAGATTTCTCTACTCTCGTATCAATAATACCTACAAATTTCGGAAAATCTCGATCCCATTTACCCCGAATTGGAGTCATGCATTGATAATGTTAATACAAAGGTACCAATTTTGACTTTTGACTTATGAGTTTCCACATTTCACTAAATATTAAATTTGGACCCCCTATTTATTAAATATTTCTTCTACCTACTAATAACTATACACAAAGCTTTTAATTTTGCATTCATATCTCTTTCTTCTTCTTCTTCTTCCCCACTAGAATCCTCTGTTTCTCCAGCCACCATGTTCTCCAGACGGCAACCACTTCACCCATCACCAGAGAAACCAACCACCACCAAACAACCACCGCCATGGAAGTCCAAAGACCATTCAATCACCACCAAACCCACCTTCTACCTCCTCATCTCTCTTCTACTATTCACTTCCCTCATCCTCTTCAATTTCACCTCTACCCCTCTCCACCGCCGCAACGCCGTCGTTAAAACCACCGTATGCCCTACCGGAATTCTACCTTTCTACATTCTCCCACTCCCGTCCAAATTCAACTCCGATCTCCTCTCTCGCTGTCACTCCCTCAACATCTACACTAACATGTGCCCCTATGTGACCCACTCCGGCCTCGGCGAGCCAATCTCCAACGTCAAAGACTGGTCCGCCACCCATCAATTCATTGCAGAGGTTATCTTCCACCACCGTCTCCTCCACCACCCTTGCCGGACTTATAATCCTTCTTCTTCAAAACTCTTCTTCATCCCTTTCTACGCCGGTCTTTACGCCTCCAGCGTCTTCCGTCAACCGAATTTCACCGAACGCGACTTCCTCGCCGTCGATCTCGCCGATCAAGTCTCATCTCTCCCTTGGTGGCAACCAAAATCCGGTCGAGATCACTTCCTCGTCTCCGGTCGTACTGCTTGGGACTTTCTCCGATCACCCACCACCACCAAAGAAGACGATTTTGGCGCCAATTCTCTGTTCAACCTACCGGCGATTCGAAACGTTTCAATCCTTACTGTAGAACGTCAACCTTGGGATCATACTCTTCGCCAACACGGAATCCCATACCCATCTTACTTCCACCCGTCAAACCCGAGTCAACTCGCCACATGGCAGTCACGGGTTCTCTCCACCCGCCGGCAACATCTCTTCTCATTCGTCGGCGGCAAGCGTAAAAACCTCGAGAAAGCGAAGATTCGTGATTCAATCATAAACCAATGCGAGAAATCATCAAAATGCAAGCTTCTGGATTGTAGTGGATCGGGTCGAGTCGGGTTATGTTACAACCCGACCCGTGTAATTCGGGTGATGGAAGAATCCAAATTCTGCCTGCAAGCGCCGGGAGATTCGTATACAAGACGATCGACGTTCGATGCGATGCTCGCCGGTTGTGTGCCGGTGTTCTTCTCCGAACACACGGCGTACACACAGTACGAATGGTATTTACCGGCGGATAGAGAATCGTATTCGGTATTCATCGATGAGAAGTCCGATAATGTGACGAGGATTGAGGAAGTTCTCGCCGGAGTTACGGAGAAGAAGGTGGCGGAGATGAGAGAGAATATTGTGACGAAGATTTTGCCGGAAGTGACGTATGTGAATCCGGATTTGGAGGGTGATGACGTCGGGTTTTTCGATGCCGTTGATGTTGCGCTTAAGGCTTTGTCCGATGAGATTAGCGCCGACCGGAAGTGACGCCGGTGAATGATCGGTCGTCGGAAAGTGTCGCCGGTGTGAATTCTTTTTTGAAGATGCTTGTGATCTAGCCAATTTTGTATAGGATACATGGCTTGATGCAATAATGTAATTTCTATTATTACAAATTAATTCAATAACTCTACTCCAAATTTACATTTCATTTGTAGTTTAGCAATATAAGGGCTCTATTATTATTTAAAAAGTCAAATTTGGGGTTACTTAATAAGTTTTATATTTATAAACTCCTACAATAATCCAAATATACATGAAATGCAACCAAGGCGATTACTTCGCGATTATAATTTTGGTTCGAGTCTATATACGAGGGATTCATTGTTATCCATGACTTTTATTCATGTTCCCATTGTCGACGAGCGGTTTTGGTGGTGGGCTTCAAAGTATTATGATGTACTTTTTTTAACGATGATTAGTCCGTTTATCGATATTTTTTGAACCTTTTTAACATGTTAGTTAGAGTGTGTCATGTAGTATGACGAATCTCTTTGACTCTATGAAATAAAATATAAAACCAAGTATTTTTGCATACCAAAATTCACTTTTCTAGTTTTTATTTCAAATTTAGTTAATTAATATAAACTAATTTTATTTGGTATTTTTTGCTTACCAAAATTTGACTCATATAGTAGGTTGCATGTGGGCAAACACATTTTATACAATTCATTGTATTGTACTTTACTTTCTCTTTTTATTTGTTGTTTCATAATTATTTCTTTATTCTATGAGTGGAAACAAGAATGTAATGAATATATTATATAACTTATATTAATAGCTCTATACAAATATGTTATCTTTATTTTTTCACGAAACCAATGGAATGTTAGGTGGAATCATTTTTATTATTTTTAGTATAAATGTATACTAAATATCTCACTTCAATTATAAGTGCTTATAAACATATCACTTCAAGACCTCCGAATGACTTCATTAAACACAATTTCAATGGATCCAAACCGATCAACAAAAGTTGCAAAACCTCAACGTTTGAATACATTGTCTATAATTCAACTAGTAGAGCTACTAGGGGTAAGCAAAAATATTCGATCCGACTAATCCGATCCGCTAATTCGAAGATTCGATCCGGAAAAATTTAAATCCGAAGATGTCCGGCAATTGGTGATCCGAGCCCGATCCGATCCGAGCATATTTTTCGGATCATCGGATACGGATCGGGGTTTAGAGAAAAGGTCGGATCGAATATATCCGATAGTGTACGAATAAATATCCGGATCGGATCAGATATCCGGCCGGAAAAAATTGTCGGATATCCGGGTGCTCTCGGATTCGGATCAGACTTTTTAAAGTTTGTCGAATCGAATATCCGGAGATGCTCACCCTAATACTATAACAAAAATTTAGAAGAATACCGAATCGGTCAATATTTGAAACAAATTCAATAGCCCCTTAAAGGACTAACTACACCGAAAATATTGGGTTTCTAAAATCATGACCGATAATATTATAACATTATGCTCCTTTTATAGGCGATTAAAAAAGCTCGTATCAAACATATTTTTCGAGAAGTCAACTCAGTAACCGATACTCCTATTAATATGTCTAGGGCTGATACATGAGACAAGCTTTTCGGGCTCGGCTCGCGTTCGGCTCGTTAAAAGCTCGGTTCGGGCTCGGCTCGTTTATAAACGAGCCGAGCTTGAGCATGTCAATGCTTGACTCGTTCGGGTAAAGCTCGGCTCGTTCGTCTAAAATAACACTATATGAGCATTCATTTTAGACGAGCTACTCGGGCTCGGCTCGGACTCGGCTCGTCAAAAGCTCGGTTCGGAAACGAGCCGAGCTTGAACATGCTAAGGCTCGGCTCGTTCGGCTCGTATAACACCCCAAAAATGTCTCTCACGAAGGCCTCACTCAAAGTGACGTTCTTCATCGACCGGTCCAAACATTCATAAGTCCTTACATTTTCCTATGTCCCTTCATATAAAAAAATTCGAAGTGTTACCCAACTCACCAGCTGTGCTGTAAAGTGTAGGCATAGATTATTAATGTTATACACGTGTTTAACTATTAGCTTCTGCAAGTCATTAATGTTGTTATGATTAGTGCTCCATTGAAGACGGTTGGTCGACGATTTTATGTTTCTTGCACCGACAGTTTGGCTTGTCGTCATACAACTAAAGTCCAAACCTAACCCTCATCATGTCATACAATCAAAGATTACAACTTTACTTTTTCTGACCAAAAAGAGATTAGTTCGGAGTATTAAATATATATTTGCGTTTAACTTAAACATAATTATGTAGAGTTAGACTAATCAAAATATATATTTTTTTGTATATGTCATGAGGTAATCTCCATAACAAAACCCAAACTGTTACCATTGCTCATTAGGGCTATGATATCGTTTGCTTCTAAACAAGTTAAGCGTCCGTTTGTTTCCAACTCCAGAAACGGAAACGGAAACGGAATGGAAACGAATTTAGTCCATATCTATATCTTTATTCATGAAATTGTACGAAATCATTCATTGTGGTTTAAGGCAAAATGCACTTGATTTCCCACATTTTATTACCCTAGTTATCAAAAGTAATCAAACTCTACTCCAATTACTTCAAACCACAATGAATGATTCCAAAAACTTTCATGAACAAAGGTATACGTATGAACTAGATTCGTTTACATTCCGTTTCCGATTCCGGAGTTAAAACCAAACGGGCCCTAAATGTGAACACATTTTTAATCGGTTAAATTTAGACTCGGGTTGATTAGAGCTAGGGACGTTCATAGGTTCAGGACGTGGACCGAAAATTCCCTTTGGACAGGAACTGAACTGAATATTCAAGTTCCATCCTTGACCGGTTGGGAAAAAAAAATATAAATACTTTCGGGCCTGGTCCTTCAAAATTTGACGGACAGGCCCGGCCTCAGACCTGTCCAACAAGAGCTTTCCGGTGCAAAATTCCGGTCTAGACCGAAATTTGAACAACTCTAACGGGAGCTATGCTTGTTTGACTCAAATAACAAATCCATTAATAATTGGATGAGTTGATCACCAATAGTATTGTTATATAAGCCAAGCAACTCGAGCTCGGGTCTAAGCCACTCGTAAAATGGTAAATAAGAGCGGTAATTTTACAAGTACTAAAATACCATTCATAGAGATTGGCATCAAATTCATGATTAAAGGAATAACATACCTGGAAATGGAGCTCAAAACTCCTGCAAAGTTTTGTTACTTAAGAATCAAAGGTTTGCTTCACTTGTTTGCATCAGTCATGGCTGATATTTATGAGCATTGAGGAATGCAAGCAAATGAAGAAATTAAGGAAATTGCACTTATTTTCCCCTTCCATATTATTCTCCATTATTCAGTCCTTTGAAATGGAACTCTTGGAGATCAAATGTAGTCTCAACAAGAGAAATAGCCAGAAGGGTTAAATAGATGGTAGCCATTCAAGCATTTCACCTGCAGACATTGGAACAATGTCACCACCTGGATATGAGATCGAATCCGGAACTTTCCATGGGCTCTTTATCAGTTTGATCTTCGACGTGTTTCTGGGCAGGCCATAAAAATCGGGACCATTGAAGCTTGTGAATGCCTCTAATTTGTCAAGGGCACCTGCCTGTGAAGATTTACAAGCATCCTTTTGTTAATTCGTTTGGTATGGAGTTGGCAAGCAAGTAACAGTAAGAGGATAACAGTTTTGAGATTTGATAAGGCTAGATGACCGAGATTTACCTCTTCAAAAACCTTGGCATAAAGCGAGAGGGCAACTGGGGCATTGAATATGCCGGCACATCCACAAGAACATTCTTTTCGGCTTCTCTCGTGGGGAGCGCTATCAGTGCCAAGAAAATACTTCGTACTTCCACTTGTTACAGCTGATACAATAGCTTGTCCTGCATAACAAACATACAATATATGATATGGAATAGTTTCCACTCCACCTACCAAACTTATATCATGCATAGATTTAGAAAGAACAAATATGAGGAAAAAAAACCTTCTTTATAAGGGAAATGAGTCGCCTCTGACTACTTTAAAACTTATTTGTTACTTTGTTTTGGTCAAATTCACTATGTAGGCCTTTTACAAATATTGATTTATTAAGTAGGCCCATAGCATTAAAACATTTAGTAAATGTACCCCTATTAGAGTAATAGTGGTAAGTTAATATAGTGTAAAAATTAGAGGGGTCTACAAAATAAAGAGTCATAAAAAAGAGCATATTTCACCAAATTCTTTCCCTTTTTTTTTTGCAGAAAATCATCGTAAAATTTCCTGCCAAAAACTACACGTTGGACACTTACCATCTTGATTATACATAAGTTCATTAACAGCTCTTTGTATTGCGATGACATCCAAACCAATAATAATTTCAGTGTTGCACTACCAAAATGAACTTAAGGTTTTCTCAATCAGTATTAATTACTGAATTGTATTCGTCTTTATTGTTTTGTGTTATGAGAAAACTGGAAGAAAAAAAAATAGCCAATATACACATTCAATAATATAGGGGCAATTTTGGTAACTAGGCCTTTTTGAAAAACTATAGCAGTAACTAGGCTTTTTAATGTTTTAATTAAGTAAATATACCCCAACCTTTTGTATTTATTCTCAAAATCTACACACTCTTCTCTCATGGGGTACATTTACTAAACACAAAACCAGAAAAAGCCTAGTAAACCAAATTGTTTCATAATATAGAACAAGTGAAGCAAAAGCTGCATATTTTTCAATTGCCGCATTGTATTGGAAGCTCATCCTATGGATTAATGACTTTCTTTTGTAGTTATGGAATGGGAAGCACATCAAGAAAGGCAAATATTAATAGTGAGAAGAATGATATGAAACATACTGTGGACTTCTCTTTTTAGCACAGGAAGGCAATAATTATGTGGCTGCAATCCTCCTTGAAAGAGGGAGTTTCTGTTAAGGAGAAGATGTTGTGGTGTCACAGTAGCTGCAACCGTGCCTAAAAATGATAAAAGAAACATGTTAGCAAACAACTAACTTCCAATGGATTGCAAAGAAACTGAATAAAGTCAACGAACAAGTTGAGATACATCTTGAATTAGCTAACCTGGACTAGACTCGACAAAACTAACAGCATCTGCTGTAGTAATATGCTCCATCACAATCTTCAGTTGTGGTAGCTTCTCCACCAAGGGTCTTAAAATCGTTTCTATATAAACTTTTTCACGATCAAATACATCGACATTGGGATCTGTGACTTCCCCATGCACCTGTTACAAAAAAATATCACATGTTTGCTATTACAAAACTATTTCTGTGAGAAAAAAAACATAAACTGATGAAATTGTTACTCTAGTAGATCCTATAGCCCATAAATATAAGCATCACCTTGTTCCAAAGGACCTTAATTAGAAAACAAGTTCAAAATATATTCCAGGCATCAAACAGTGAAGAAACCATTCATTATTAGATTATAATGAAGTCCATATATCATCATTTCAGGCTTTCAGATATGACAAACAGAAACACTAAGGCCATTAAAATTCAGAAAGGAGAAGAAGATACTACAAACTTAAAAGAAAAACAAATCCATCCAATGATTTTGCATGTACGTTCTTGACAAACAAAATATGTAGCGACTTGGCCCAGATTTAAGTATATGCAATGCCAACAACAAAAGTTCAATGTCTAAACATCGTCGCTAACTACCTTACTTGTGTGTTGAAGTGGATATCGGACTATCTGACTAGGATATAAGGAAGGAACTGACTTAAAACAAGGTTCAAAAGCCCCGAAAATGCAAGCCAATTAAGAAACAAAAACTTATATGTTTTTATAGAACTGTAACAATTCAGTAGCATACAACATAAGTACTGATGGAAAATTACCAGAAGAGGCATATTTTGCTCAACCATCTCCTGCAGAACATGAAAACACTTTCCAAATATGTCCGTCACACCATCCTGAGAGTTGGTTGTAGCACCAGCCGGGTACAGTTTAACCGCATAAACTGCTCCACTTTCTCCTGTTGGTACAACGAAGAAGGAAAGTAGAAGGAATTTTTTAAACATCTCATAATAAGGGGAGATAAAAAAGACTATGCTACTGGGATGTGGGAACACGTTGCTGAAACAGAAAGACCAGTATATATATTTTACTTGCAAGTTTGATCTCTTCAGGGCTGGTATTATCGGTTAAATAAAGTGTCATGAGGGGAGTGAAGTCACAATTTTCTGGCAATGCTTTCAATATCGAATCTCTGTAAGTAAGGGCTGCTGCCGTGGATGTGACTGGTGGTCTCAGATTGGGCATCACAATTGCTCTTCCAAAAAGCTTAGCACTGAGCGGAGAAACATCAAATATGTGATGTGGATATTTACAGTAATCAACCCAGTACAGATGAATAAAATATGAAAGTACTATTCAGATGAGAAAATACGACTATTTAAGGATCTTCATTTACTGAATCTATATTACCTGTGAGGAGCAACTGCTTGAAGAAGATCCCCATCACGAAGATGAAGATGCCAATCATCAGGCTGTGTTATAGAGAGCTGCATCTTTGCTCCTTTGAATTTGACGTTGTTAGCTGCTTCAAAATTGGCTACAGGTAATCTAGATGCCTGTGACACGGACCAACGTATTATGAAGGAATTACAGTGAATGGTAGTATGATTGTCATAGAAAATCGTACTAAGGCTACAACAACAGCCAAGATAGAGGGAGAGATTGCTACAAAAGCAGTAATGGATGGCTTCTTCATAGGAAGGGGGATAAAATAAGGAGCTAGCTTGACCAATAAAAATTAAGAGACTATCGCCATGAGCTAAGCAGAAATCTAGCTTCAGTCAATGACAATCAGAAAATAAATCTTAACTCTTAAACCTTTTTTTTATTGGAAGTAGTTCAAATATGTTATTTATAAAGCTACTCCATAACCTAAGCAAAACCAGTACATACTGCAAAAGAATTTGAGAATAATCAAACTCAAGCAATCAAACAAGCTACTTATCACAAAAAACATCATGAATACAGACTATACATACTTGGAAGGGATGAACTATGTTAGTCTTTATCATTTGAGTTTATGCTACACGATGCCAAAGATAGTTGATTTCCTGCTCAAAAAACATAAGACAGCAATACAATCAGATACAATTTCCAAATATTCATCCACAAAAAGCAACTTTATCACCAAAACCTAATACAATTGGAACACTACAGACCAAATCATCTCATAGGCCTACTAATCAAAGACATACAAACTTAAATGGAAGTATATGTTATACACAAATCAAAGACTCAAAACATCATATATAAACAAGATATTAGACAAGAGCAAGACATATTAAAACAAAAGAGTTGTTAGGCTTTGTTCCCTAAATAGAAGCAAAGGACAGCATTCAACAAAAATGAACTTAAATGGCATCACAAAGTGCAACCTACATGAAATATTTTCAGTTTCTTGAACCAGTTACAGAGGTCAGAGGTGTTGTTGGATGCAGATTTTGACATTTGCTGCATTAGAAAAAAATATAGTGATCGACTATGTATTCCCACAAACTGACAATATCAAAACTGAAGCAGGCTAATCCAGGATACCCAGCCTTCAAACTTTGATATTCATTAATACAGAACCACATTATTTGGCAGAGTAGATTTAGTGGCTGTTTGGTTGGGCATTCAGATTGAAAACGGAAAGGTAAAGGTTAAAAATAGGGAAACAATTCTTCTAAGGTTAACCAAACATAAATCAATCTGAAACATGAACCCTTCTTAACCATCCTTTCTGTTTCCATTCCAGATTACCAACCAAATGGCCCCTTAGGGTACCGACGCATTACAACTGTCTTAGACATTTCATCAAACAGGTTGCATGCAAGCTTAAATCACATTCCTAAGCTATAAATTTCAAGATTTTTGAATCCTTAGATATCAGAATATCATCGACCATATATCAACCGAATTCATAATCCCATAAATTTCTGAAAGACTGCACAACTTCAAAACCCAAATACCTTATTTCATGATATATACATATATATATAACGTGAAAAACACAAGGGGAGGGGGGTGGCTTGAGGTTACCTTAAGCGTGCATCCTACTGTTACAGGAAAGGCGGAATCCGGTCTGCTGCTTGGTCTGAAGCAGCAAGTTGAGGAAGCAGAACAAAGCGGGAGAGGACGATGTTGTAGGAAAATAAGCACGCGCTGCATATATCAATAGGCCCCAGCTTGCGGGCCGGTGTCCGTACCCGTCCGACAGGCTGGATCGGGTATTCGGTCGGATACCCGTTTTTTAAAAATAATGTTTTTAATATAAATTTATTTAAATATAGATAGTTATGAAGCAATATACAATAAATTTATTGTATTGTGATTATGTTAAAAAATTTATAATTATATATCATAGTATAACTAAACCTAATATTATAATATTTTTTATTTTTAAAATTTGGGCCGGACTTTTCGGTATATCTGTGTTTTATCCCATGTTAATATCCGTCCATTTTTTCAATCAGACGGATTGCCCAGTTTTGATCCGCTCTAATTACTATTTATTTAAGAAGAAAAATACTTATTATTAACTATTTAAAATGTTTTCATGAATGATAAATTGAAAAGGAAGAGTTAAGGTCTAATTTTTTTTTGCTCCTAGTTATATTAAACGGGTTGTTGTTTCATTTTATTTTGTATCACAAAATGGTTTGATCCGGGTTAGATTCAAATAAAAATAATTCAATCAGTTGATCCTGTCCGAATTTACGAATAATCCGATCCGAGGAAATCCGAGTCCGATGAATTTTTTCGAATCAGATACAATCCGAAAAAGCATACCGGATTGATGGGACGGATTGAATTCGGAATGACTATTTGAGAGCTTCGGATATTCGGTGTAGCGCTGAATTACAGTCTTCCCATATTATTCTCATGCCCCGTAAGAGAAGGGCCAGTTTCACACTGGAAAATAAACCTCAAAAGTCAAATCCTTATAATATGACTAGCAATCCAAAAATTCAGATTACTACAATCTGATATCATCAAGTTTTTCAACTCACCCTAAGATGGGGAAATTTAGCCAAAAATCATATAAATTATTCAAAGTATTGAAATGAAAGCACAAAACCATCCACCCATCCCCCCTTCATCGTCATCATCGCCTTGTTGTTCCTTAGCCTCCTCCAGAACCGTACTTCTTTCCGAAAACGATTAACTGAAGCTTGTCGTAGCCAGCGAGGACTCCGGCACCAGCAACTGCACGGAGAATGTTGGCACCTGCACCCTTGAAGAGTGACTTGGCACCCTCATTCTTGAGGATCTGGTTGAATGCATCCAATGAGCTCTTGTACTTGACGGCTTCACCGGACGTCATCATCATTCTTCTCCTAACGGTGTCGATTGGGTAGGAAGCTAACCCGGCACCGATGGTGATACCCCATCCAAGGAGGAAACTTGCAAGGAAACTATCCTGTTGAGAAGCAAACAACAAACATTAGATGTACAGAAGATTTAAGAGCGTTGTTGGAGAGATTGGATATTGTAATACCTGTAGGTCTCCGGTAAGGACGACGGGTTTGAGAGAATCGTACATTCCAAAGTAGAGACCACGGTAGACAATGATTCCGACACATGAAATGTTGAATCCACGGTAAAGTCCAGCAACACCATCAGAGGCAAGGGTCTTCTTGTATACATCGACCATACCATTGAACTGCCTCTCACCACCCTTCTTTGCAGCCTTTGCGTCGTTGGCTAGCCTGGTACGAGCGTAGTCCAAGGAGTACACAAACAATAGAGATGAAGCTCCTGCAGCACCACCAGATGCCAAGTTCCCGGCAAACCACTTCCAGTAACCATCTCTGTCTTTCTTGAAGTTAAACAACCTCTTGAAATAATCCTTGAAGGCAAAGTTGAGAGCCTAGAGGACATAATGTATCAAATGCAAGAGAATATAGGATTAGAGATTATACATCAGGAGCATCCAAATTCCCAAATTATCACTTGACCTAATATACAGAGATCAAATATAAACAAGAATACGGCATGGAGTACATAGTAAATACCTGAGTAGGGAAATATCTGATGACATTTGCGGTGTTGCCTCTCCACAGGGCGACAACGCCTTCATCCTTCATAGTTCTGGAAAAACAATCACCAATACCCTTGTATGGTTCAGAGAGCCTACCAGCCCTGATCATTTCATCTTGGTTCTGGATCAACAGCTTAACACGCTCGATGGGAGCAGCAGCAGTCTTTGAAACAGCTGCTGAAACTCCTCCCATGAGGAAATCAATCATGAAAGCGCCAGCACCTTTCTCAGCAGGAGCCTGCACTAGCACTGGAGAAACAGGAACTGAAAGCGAAGCAAGGCCAGTGTTTTGGTATGCAGAAAAGACAGGGTTCTGTAGACCTCCATTTGAGTATTTCCTGGAGTGCAAGTTGGGTGAAAGCTGGGAAACAAGGTATGAATTTGCAGACATCTTCTGAAAGATTGATGGATGCTGTCCATCAACCATGTTTACACACCTAAGTTGGAGACCTTAAAAAAAAAATAGGAAACAAATGTTATAACAGGTAAAATTTTCTAAATTTATACATGTAACAAGCTTGAAAACCAAAATGTATATAGGGTTACGCATGAGCTGTATTTTTAGAATGCACGTCATATGATACAAAAACATTTGTTAAGCTTTTAAATGAAGTACTGAAATAATGCTACCATAAAAAAGTTTAAGGCTCAGATAATCAAAAATGTTCAACCATCAATCATTGCTGTAGGGCAAGTATCTAGAAGCACAAACAAAACTACCAGCAACATGCCAAAACCAAAATCATTAGTCCAATTGTGATCCACATCAATCTCAATTGGTTGATCATCATATATTCAAATCCAACACGTAACTGCTCCACAATCGCTGAAAATCAAGTCATAAGAACGGCAAAATGACAGTACAACAACGTCGCAGAAGCGACTATACAAAAAATCATTGACAACAAAATAAGTTTGCAGATCAGGAAGTAAAACGAGAGTATTGCAGCAATTTTACATTATAAAAACCAAAATTTTCAACAGATCAGCATAAGTTAAGCACCAAAGTCGATTCAAAATCTACACAAAGCACAACAATTCCACAAGTAAAACAAGAGCATTACAGAAATTTTACAGCAACAAAAAAGTAGCAAGATCTACATAATCTGATATCAAATCACAAAATCAAATCACAAAATTCGCGATCTGGCTACCAAAAGATGTTTGCAGATCAGGAAGGGTCCAGCAAACCACAACGAATACAGCAGCAACGCAGATCTAAGCAAAGATGAAACGTTAACAGTGAGAGATGAGAGATGTTACCAGCACAGAGAGTTGAAGACAGGCGCCCAGAGAAATCTCCGCAAATGTTTGAGAGATGAGAGAATAGCCATTGCTCTTGCTTTATATAATAACCGCGCGATCGAGGAACTAGGACTTAGGGTTTTCAGTTGAATTACTAACATGCCCTCGCATACGCCGCGATATTCGCGATTTGGCCACTGGATGATTCTCATCTTGTTTTTAATTTTTGACAATTGCGGGAAATGGTCCTACCTTTGAGATAGTTACGGGTAATAGCCTAACCTTTTAAAGTTACATAAAATGGCCCAACGTATGAGATGTTTTGCAATCCCTAGTCCAAATATCATTACAAAAAAATATTTCCTTTTAAAGTTACATAAAATGGCCCAAAGTATGAGATGTTTTGCAATCCCTAGTCCAAATATCATTACAAAAAAATATTTTGTATTAGTAACATTTATGTGACATTATCATTTTATAACTCCTCAAAATAGATCAGGTATGATATCAACTTTGAAAACGTGAAACCAACAAAAATCTCATCTCTCGACACAAGTCCTAACGCATGAGAATATTGTTACGACCAATAATAAAATTGAAATTTTATGTAATTTTTAATGTATATGAGTTGTTTATATATTTTTGCACAAGAAACAAACTTTAAAAACGGAATTGATCTCATATAGTTAAATTCCCGTTCTCAACCCATGACCCATATGAGCTCGAAGCTTCCATCGTAACTCCTGAAACTTCTTTGTAGCGGCTCCCTTCCATGCTGCATTTCATAGGGAACCCCAATGTGGCTCTATTTCATTATATTCCATCCATATCCCAATTACATTTAATTAATGTCTCTTTTGTGTCACTGACATAAGAGATCTCTTCTCTTTCAAAAAAAAACTCTATAATCAATCTCAAATGACCCTTGTCGCTAAAATATCTAGACTCCGGTGATAATTAGGTTAATGATCATAAACTCGTCCCAATATTAGGTTATTATTTAGAATTTTCAAATTTCGTGATATTTTTCACAATTACTTCAAAGATGAGGTCATTTCATGTTATTATAATATATTGATTTTTAAAAAATGTATGATTTTTTCCAATTCTTGAAGGCTTTTTGGAGAGGTTGAAGGGTGAATGGCAATTCAAGCATTTGTATTTTGCAATTGCAAGGGCTGGCTTACATCAAGGGTCACACTACCAAAAAGGATGAAAAAAGAGTTTTTAGTGCTTCATAAACAAAAGGGTCGATAACCTTATAACATTTCTCACAGGATTTGGTCAAAAATGAATTTTTTTATATGAATACAAGTATAGTTTAGAACAATTCACGTCATTCAAACCAATTTTGTAACATCCGATCGATTAGATAATAGTTCATGATGAGTGATTTCGTAGTTTATGACAATTTGCTGCTATTTTATTGTTTTGTAAAGCAAAGGTCAACTTTTTTGTTGTTATATACTCATGTATAGTTGAGATTGGTGATGATTTGGGAGGTCAAGTTCAAATGTTGTATTTGACCTCTTTATTGGTAAAATTTGAAAAGTGTGTTGTAATTTAGGAACCCGTATTAAAAAGTTTGTGTAAAAGAAAGTGTCAGTCGAAGATAATAAGTTATTATATCTAAATTGGGGAGATTTCCAGTCAAGTATATAAGGACGGTGAACTACTCTTATCGTCAATTAGTTTTAAATGAAACCGTAGGACTTACGTGTTGGACTTGGGTCTAACACGCATGTACACTCGTATGCACCTGACTCCTGTATTAAAAAGTTTGTGTACAAGGAAGTGTCAGGTAGAAGATAGTAAGTTCTCACATCTAAATTGGGGAGATTTTAAGTCAAGTATATAAGGACGGCGGACTACTTTTATCGTCAATTAATTTTAATAAAACCGTTGACTTACCTGTTGGACTTGAGTCTAACACGCCTGTACATTCGTATACACATGACTCCAGTATTAAAAAGTTTGTGTAGAAGAAAGTGTCAGGTTGAAGACAATAAGTTTCCACGTCTAAATTGGGGAGATTTCTAGTCAAGTATATTAGGACGGTGGACTACTCTTGTTGTCAATTAGTTTTAAATGAAACCGTTGACTTACCTGTTGGACTTGAGTCTAACACGCATGTACACTCGTATGCACATGACTCCAGTATTAAAAAGTTTGTGTAGAAGAAAGTGTCAGGTTGAAGATAATAAGTTTCCATGTCTAAATTGGGGAGATTTCTAGTCAAGTATATAAGGACGGTGGACTACTCTTATTGTCAATTAGTTTTAAATGAAACCGTTGACTTACGTGTTGGACTTGAGTCTAACACGTATGCAAATGACTCCTGCTCTACAGTCCGTCTACATCGGACTTTAAAACTATAAGCCCCCCTCAAGTCTCAACCCCTAATTCCACAAAGGGTTTAACAGTTAGTAGCATCCAAAGTTATCAATACTTCAAAAGGGTTGATGACTTACATATGTACTAATGGAGCCTGAGATAGATCTCCTTAATGCAATACAGTACTAAATTAGTATGATAGGATATGTACCTAAGACGAGCACAACGATGCCCTCTGCTTAAGCAACTGCTGTTTTAGTTTCTTTATCAAAGGAGGATTTGAGCACATGTAGTCTTGGAAGGACTGTCTCAAATCCGCAACAATCATCTTTTGATCATCATCAGGGTTCACGTTGAGCAAACGCTTGAAGAGGCTCTCCCACAGCTTCACATTCCAATACCTTTTGAATTGCAATTTAGGCATGTGAATGCAGCTGCCATCTGAGTTTGTCTTCTTTTCAAGTGTCATGAATGTGCTGTGCAGCATCATGTGAACAATAGCACATAGGCCATAAGTATCTACCTGTTGTCATACAAATAAGTTTTGAGTTACCTTTTATGTTTGTTAGGAATGGATCAGTAAGTTTTAGGTAGAGAATTGACCTGAAATTTCCAGGGCTTTTTCTCTTGCATTTCTATGCACCGAAAGCCAGACGTGCGTGAGTCTCCCATGAACTCCATACCATCTGGGTAACAGCTGCAGTCAATTCCTCTTCCCCAATCAACCAAGCAAAGTCCCTGTGTTAAAGGCATTTACCATTTTAATGGAGGATTTAGCATACACCAATTTTCTACTGACTTACAAGGTTATATGCCTAACCTGATCATTCCAAGCACCCTCTCTCTCACGGAAAGTTTCTACTTCAATTGGGAGACTGTCCCTGCAAGGAGTAAAAGAAGATTGAAAGATATTATGAAATTCAAATGAGAATCTAATGAATGAGAAAAATAGAACTTCTCCATATTGAAAATTTTCATCTATAACAGTCCAATGAAGTTTTTACCATCCACATTCTACTATATTTACCTAGCGTAACGAATGAGAAGGTTATCAGGCTTGAAGTCACCATGAATGATGCCAACACCATGTAAGGTCTCGAGCATTCGAAGCATCTCAATTGTGTAATAAATGCATAGCTCTTCTTCCATGAAACCAGCCACAACCACATATGAATTAATTGCATCCTGGAAAAAGACAGTAATAAAAAAGAGTTAATGTTGTCAAGTGTACAGATAAGCATTATGAGTGCACTGAGATCTATGTATGAAAACACACCTGAAGCGTTCCATTAGATAAATAATCACAGACTAGTATGGTATAATCAGCGTAGTTATGTATCCATTGAGCAATACCATAATTTACCCTCTGAAAAGGATGATCAGGATTAGTAATGTTACTAAGGAAAAGAAAATAGATTATAAAAGTGGAAGGCTGGATTTATCTTACTTCCTTTTCCATGATCTTCATATCAAGTTGACGATACATATAAAACTCCCAAGGGAATGGAGGTTTTTGCACCTGTAATATCACAATGGATTCCCCAAATACAATATCTTACAATAGGTATACATGATACAATTTGGATATTGACAATAGAGTTGCTCTATACCTTGAGTGCAACAACATCATTTGGATCAGAGTTCACATACGCCTTGAAAACCTGAGCAAAACCACCTTTGCCTGCACAACCTTTGACCTGATACTTCCTTCCACCTTAGATTAGCAAGAGCATAGATCATAAGATATTGGTTGGCAGGTGATTCGTAAACCGACAGAATATTGTGTGGAGATTACCTATGTCTATTGTTTTGTTTTTTGAGTTATTCAGTGAGGTAGAACTGTGGGGACACCTTTTTGAGCTTGAATAATAACCCTGTAAGAGTAGTCAAGAGTTAAGACAGTCCAAGCAATTGCAGCAAGACACTATTTCCTCAGAGATAATACTACAGAAACAACAGCATACCATGAAATAGCACTCACCTCAAATTTCAGAAGTTTGGGTTTGATCTTCCTCATTAGATCCTTCAAGGTAGAATCAGACCATGGATTCACGAATTTCTTTCCGATATCAATAACTTCACCATTATCAACCTGTTTGGAAGATGTGACAACAGCAATACTATATCAGCCATCCAGAAACACAGAATGTATACATACTTCATCTACATATTCTTTGACACTTGTGATTATGTTGATGCAGCCATTCAAACCAACAAATACAGTACTGTAGCAAGTTTCACAATAGAAAACAATGTCAATGCCTTCCTAGTTCCTACTATATGTTGGCAAATCATCTATGTAGCTCAATTTTCCACAAATTCAGCATCAAAGCACCAAATGCACATTGAACACAAATAAGCTTACGCTGTACCTTGGGTTCACAAGCACGGATAATTTTAGACACCCTATCAAGAAACAGACGTTGCGCCTTCTTCAACCTGTCAATAGGTTGAGCATCCCTGCAGAGAGGAAAGTGCATATTAAAACAACAAATACAGTAAAAAAAATTAAAGGGATGCAACTGAACCTAGAATGATAATTTAAACAACCTCGAAATACCAGTCTTATAAAACTTATGCGCATCAGTCAACCTCCCTTGAATCTCCAGAAACATCGCACACATTTCATACAACATAGAATTTCTCAAACAAATCTGACAGTCCTCCATCTCTTTATAAACAGTGTCAAAATCTCCAGTGCAATCCATCTACACAGCACCAATTACTCTGTCATTTTATAAATAACTAGTATCGATATGTACAAATAAGTGAACCGTGTTCGAAACTTACATAGATGAACCAGACTTTGAGAAATCTGTGGTCGTTTCTGTACTTCGAATCTCGCTTGAATATGGCAATGCAATCCGACACTAGCTTATCCAAAATACCGCGGTTTCTGGTCGGATCTGAGGCCAATTCGTCCATCTCCGTCCTAACCGAGCTGCGAAATTCAAATTTTCAAACAAAATCAGTAAGAAATATCTCGAAAACTGCTTTATTGTGCTCTTTTGTTGCAGTTTTTGGCTTGAGATAAAAAGTACCGAAGCCATGGAAGGAGATGATCGGATTCGGAGGATTTGTGGTTGATAACGTTGCGTTCTTCGGTCATGGGAGCCTCTCAGGGTAAAGCGGTCGGAGAAGAGAGGCGTTTGTGTGGGAAGGAGAAGTTCAAAAACTGAGGAAGGAGCGGGCTGCAGCCTAGAAATAGAGGAAATTTAAACCAGTGCCGATTGGACGAGGTGCAAGTTGTGCAACGGGATAAGTAATGTTTATTTTTTATTTTTTCTTAAAGATGAGAGGAATTATGTGATATCACATAGTGTCATACGGGTGGGTCGTGTTAGGGCATCCTTACGGATATAAACATTGCGTTTAAAAATTGAATACGTATCAATCGAAGATGGAAGGTGTTCACGATGGGTCAGTCTCAACTCGCAACAACTCATTTGATTTCTTTGAAGACATTAGTAAATGTTTAATTGTCGTCCTCCGATCTTTTCGATTTTAAGTTTGATGATTTCTTGAACTTTGTAATAGAGTCCTAGTATTTCACTAGTGGGTCTGTTGCTTTCTTCATTTATGATTTTCTGAGACCTTCTTCTCGGGCCGCTGCTTCTCAAGATATTTTAGATTTTGTGATGGTTCAGAGCGGTCTTGATGTTGGTGGGGTTTGATGCCTCTATGGTTGAGAAGGTTTTTAAGGCTAATGTTGTTACTGTGAAGAGCGTCCCGTGGAAGTGTAGGTTGAACTTTGCTAGGGTTTTCAAAGGCGCCCTTGATCGTGTTTTTTTTTATCCCTCTTGTTTGTTCGTGTGAGTTTGCCTCCTTATTTTACCTTTGTGTATCCTTCATCGATATAAACCCAAATATTGTTCTGAAAACCGGTCGGGAGTGAAACGGATTTTGCAAACTGGGAGTATTGGTAGAGCTATTCATTTGTGGAAGGAGTCTGGACTCTGGAGGCATTAACTGCCTTGTTGATGAGTTGTTGTCCTCTGAGTTTGATTCCTGGCATTTGGATGTGGATGTTAGCCAAGAGGAGGTTAGTATGAGGCTATGCCAAAGAAAAGTCAATGATGGTCATTTTGCGGCTACTACCCGTATTCTCACGTCTCTTGGACTTTTAGATGTGCACCCCATTTTCCCACCGCCTTCCTTGCCTACGCCGGTCAGATCCGGAGTTGCTTTGCAAGTTAACAAGAGTTTGGTCCTTGACAGGTTTAGGAGTTTTCCTAAGGGTACCTCTTGTGGTAGGGATGGCCCGCGTGCCCAACATTTGTTGGATGCCCTTGATGGTGGTGTCGTTGCTATTGTTGACGAGCTGATTGAGTCGGTTTCGGGTGTTGTCAACATGTTCCTTTATGGACATTGTCCGGCCTCCCTTGGCGAATACATTGTGAGTGCCTCGTTCACGCCTCTCCTTAAACTGAGAGGCAGTAATCGCCTCATCGCTGTTGGATCTATCTAGAGGAGTCTGATTTTTAAAGTTGTTGCCTCTACTATCGGTAAGTCCCTTGGACCTTATTTCGAGGATGCTCAGTTTGGGGTTGGTGTGTCTGGTGGTGGTGAAGCGGTTTTTCATGCGGTCAATCAGTTAGTGGAGTCTCAAGGAGGGGATGATAGTCTCTTCATGCTCCTGGTTGATTTCAGAAATGCTTTTAATTTGGTTGACCGTAGTGTTATGATTTCTCAAGTCCATCGTTTGTACCTTGCTATCTCTTCTTAGGTTGAGTTTTGTTATGCTCGTCCTGTCCGTCTCTACCATGTGGAGCATGTCCTATATTCTTGCTAAGAGTTTCAACAGGGGGACCCTCTCGGCCCGTTGCTTTTCTCGTTTGTTCTTCATCCCCTTATCCGAAAATTTTTGGAGTGTTGTCGGTTGAAGCTTAATGCGTGGTATCTCGATGATGGGACGTTGGTTGGTGATACCTTGATGGTGAGTAAGGCGCTTGACATCATCATGGCGGATGACCCCGCTCTAGGCCTTCACCTTAATATCGGTAAAACGGAGATCGTTTGGCCAAAGGTTGATCCGCGCAGTAGGGAGGTGGGCGTTTTCCCTGAGCATATTGCTAGGCCACTTGATGGTGTTAAGCTTTTGGGTGGTGCTGTTAGTCTTGACCCTACCTTTTGTTCTTGTGTGGCTTTGATGAGGGTCGAGAAGACCAAGTCCTTGATGGAGGCCATTGTGAGATTGGGGGACCCTCAATGCAAGTTATTGCTTCTTCGGGCATGTTCTATGGTGTCTCGTCTTTACTTCGCGATACGGATTGCTCCCCCATCTCATTTTATCAAGGCTATGAGAGTCTTTGATCACGCCTTGCGTTGTTCGGTCGAACAAATTGTTACTATTGGATGGGCTGGATTTGACCCTCTTCAATGGCGTCTTTCTACTTTGTCGATAAGTGATAGCATGTATTATAGTCTATATTTTGGAAACGGTTCAGACGTTTTATCTTCATAAATCTGCATGTATGGATGTATATTATTTGATCATTATGTTGTTGTGTTTACCTTTGCGAGAATCGAGGTATACACCTAGTTTCCTTGTGATTGTAGGGAAAATGACACGTTTTGAAACAAAATGGAGCTAAGGAAGCTAAGGAGTCATTGAAGCTACATTATGGAGCATTGAGGAGCTACAGGAAAGGCTCAAGAACCATGAAAATGAGATGGAAGATTGATTTTGGACCAGATAAGAGAGATTCATATTCAGTTGAGACTCACCTTGGTTGGCTACAGTGCCACCTCGACCGATGTGATCTTCAAGACAAGCTCGACCGAGGCGAATAATCCACCGGTTATGAGATCTTTATTTTTGGCTGAGATCTTCTATTTTTGGAAAGAGAATTTTCTATATTTTAGGATGATTTACTAGAAAGAAGTATATCTTTTTGGATGATCTATTTGGAAGATTGGAAGATATTTTAAAGAAGGAAATTACCTTTAAGGATATTTTATCTTAGGAAGGTGATTCTCCTATATAAGAAGATGGATTTTTTAGAATTAAATTATCTCGGAATCAAGGGAGATCTTGAAGCTACAGTTCTCCAAAGTTGAAGGAAGTTTGGAAGGTTGAAGTAGGAAGGTTGAAAGCTTTGAAGAAAGTTGTAATATTTTCTTAGTTTGTTTTGATTTGTTGTCTTTCTAGTTGTGATTGAGGAACGTTGTTTGTTTACTTGTTTGATTATTTGATTGAGTTATTGAGACCTTTGTGTTAATGTTTTCTTGTTTGAATATTGATTCTTCTTTCATATATTTGATTATTGTTATCATGATGATTGTTGGCTAAGTTCTTTATGCGATTCTAGGGTGATTGGCTGAAGGTTGTGGGAAAGACGATGAAAGAATGATCCTTTACCCCAGTGGACTCTGAAAGCTCGAGCCTTTACCTTAACGGATGAACACCTCGGTCAGTCGTGGAACATCTCGACCGAGATGGCACATGAACTGAGCGAGGCAAGACCTTTCCCGATCCTTATATGAGTTGAGGTTTCAGTTTGCCAAATCCTATCCTTGTTATACCTTTCCTGGTTCAACGCAAGCCTAGAATGAGACCTACCCGGTGATTCATTTGTTTGTATACCCAAGATCATGAGTGTAGGTAATAAAGGTTTATCCTTTATTGGGGTTTGAGCTTCATCTCATCTTTGAGAGTTAGCCTGAGACTTACCCGGTAAAGGTTGATTTTATCCCTTGGGTGGTGTGTTGGTTTGAGATTATAGTTCCTTTCCTTAGTACCTTGAGACTTACTCGGTGAGAGGATCTTTGGTATGGGGTAATGAGTAGTGAAAACTTACCCGGTGTTCTATTCCCACCTTAGAAACACCTTCCCTTTGCAAACTTCAGCTTTGTCCACATTATCTTTTGAGATCTTGAGTCGGAACCACAACTGGATGCTTTAATCTCTATAATCCACATTCCCTTTACCTAATTATTACATCATCTTTGATATCTTTGCTTGTTGCTTGTTTTTTATTGACAACCTGAATTACCGATCTTTGTTTCACCATAGTCTTTGTGTTCGACCCTGGAATTAATGTTGTTATTACAATCGATCTGTACACTACGGGTTCGCTTATTTGCAATTATTCTTGGTATAAATATTAAAGCTTGCAGGAAGTGGGACTTGATAGCTCCTTTCATATCCAATACAACGATGCTGAATCTTGCTGCAGTGGGCCTGCAACACAGCACAGAGAGCACTAGTGGCGACGGCCTGAGCGATGGAAGGGACGAACTAGCCTGGCAGTGGAGCAGCGATGGCAACTATACCGTGGCTTCAGCTTACAGATTACTCAGACAGGAAGGCTCACTGTGCAGCTTTGTACAGGCCGTTTTCAAGCGAGTATGGAAAATTGGTATACAGGAGAGAATTCGGGTCTTTGTTTGGAAGTTGCTACATGGGGGTATCCTCACCAATGAGGAAAGGCTAAAAAGACACGCGAGCAGAAGTGCTGATTGCCCTTCATGCCAAAGCCAAATGGAATCGTATGAGCATCTGTTTAGAGACTGTTATATTAGCAGAAGGATGTGGAGTAAACTAAATGCGAGACATTACGACCCACAATTCTTTGAGCTCCCCTTTGCTTCTTGAATTAGAGGTAATATTGTATCGACTAGTAAATTCAATAATTATTGCGATTGGAGTATTATTTTCCTTGTAGGGTTGTGGTGGTTATGAAAATGGAGAAACGAGAAAATCTTCAAGAATAAGAGTACGAGACCGGATGGAAATGTTTTTTTCGCGGAAAAGGCTTTGGAGTACACTAAAGCTTGGAGGAAGATATCAAATCTCAAGGCTAGCAACCCAAGGACAGTGATGCATGGAAATGGCACCCCCCGCCGGAAGATACCATGAAGATCAATACCGATGGTGCAATTAAGAGCGACGGTAAGGCAGCAGCGGCAGGCGTCATTAGGAATAATGTAGGAGAGTGGCAAATTGGCTTCGTTGTAAATCTGGGTATATGTTCCGTCCCAATGGCGGAATTGTGGGGCATATATTATGGATTGAAGTTTGCTTGGGAAAGTGGTATTCGGACTGCGATTCTAGAATCAGACTCTCAGTTGGCTATCACTTTTCTAAACAAAAACGTACCAAGCTGTCACCCTCTTGCGAGTCTGGTTAGTAGATGCCAAGACTATCTTAGAAGGGATTGAAATATTCAGTGCCGACACGCCTACCGTGAGGCTAACAATGTCGCGGATTTTCTAGCTTCTTTTGCGTTTGACTTCCCTCTTGGTGTTAATGTATTGCGTGACCCTCCCGAGGGTGTAGTGGATCTTTTGCATTGTGATGTAAGGGGTCGGGCTATCCCCCGCTTGCGTACTACTTAGCCCTTTCTTCATATATAATAAGCGCGACTAGATGCGCCGGAGACCACCGAATCTCCTTCCCACCAAAAAAAAATATTAAAGCTTGCACACATCTCTTGGAGCGAACAATTAGTGACAGAGAACTTGACATTCTCTCTTATGCTGATATGTTGCATTTTGCCTTCCTGACATCGAGATCCCAAACCCGTGGCAAGAAAACACCATTATCATATCTCTTTTGTAGTGTTTGATAAACTCTATTTATATATAAACTCTATTTATATATTTACGAACCTATTAATTACAAAATACACTATACAACGCTTCTTAAAACCAATTAAAAAACATGTAAAAAATATGATATATGCGGGAATATATTAAAAAATTTTAAATTATTCACCATCAACACAAGATAGCTCGAGTTAGCATTTACGAGGCCATTCTCATTTTCAATTTTATATTAGTGTATTTCATCGTTTTTTTTATAAGAGTGTATTTAATCACAATAATTGTTTAACAAAAATATGTATATAACATTTAATTATTTAACGTATGCAATAATGCTTACAAGATTAAAAAAAATGTATTTATATTGTAGATAAATACTTTTATTTCATATATAAAGTATTAGATAAAATATAATTTGGTTAAGTTATAACTAAAAGAATCCACTTGAACACGTTATTATAATTATTTTTTTTAAAAGGTATTCTTAATTTATAAAAAATTTAAATATGGTGTATCTATAATACATAATTTTAAATAATACATAATTTTAAATCAGCCATTTATATATTAAGGGCCCGTTTGGTTCCAACTCCGGAAACGAAAACGGAATGGAAACGAATTTAGTCCATATGTATGCCATTATTCATGAAATTTTATGGAATCATTCCATGTGATTTTAAGTAATTGTAGTAAAATTTGATTAGTGTAGATACTCTATAGGGAAACAAAATGGGGTAAACAATTACATTTTGCATGCAATCACAAGGAATGATTCCAAAAAATATTCATGAATAAGGTAAACATATGGACTAGATTCATTTTCATTCTGTTTCCGTTTCCGGACTTCTAAACAAATGGGGGGTAAGTGTTTAAATGTAACATTGGATTTGGCGAATCCATCATTTTATTACCCAGTTTACAGTTACGTTCATTTCAGTCAATCATCAAGCGTTTATAAAAAGGATGTGTGATACATTCAATGGGTGATTAATATGGTGAATAAACATGTGAATATTTTCCCTCAAATTATTCACCAATGTAACAAGATAAGGCCACTCCAATGTCTTGTGAGGCCAATGGAACAACACCTCGTTTTTTTTTATCTTGTTGGTGATATTTTTATAGTGACAGGATAAATTGGGTAATAAAACGAATCTAGTGCATATGTTTACCTTATTCATGAATACAATATTTAAAATACAATATTTAAAATATCGATCACCAACACAATGTATAGATATCGATCATATATACGGTCATTTGTTCCAACACACTAAAATGACGCAGATCAATTAAGAATACAATATTTAAAATATCGATCATATATACGGTCATTTGTTCCACAATTTATAATTGGTTATCACCAACACAATGTATAGATATGAATATGACCCTTCTAAGTTAATTCGTAATCCTAGGTACCCGTGGTCACCAAGATACCAACGGAGCTCGAGTTAGTATTTACGGGCCATTATTATTCTACAATTTTATACTAGTCTATTTCATTGTTTACGTCCGATATGAAATGAACATCTCAATACAGTCTTCACGACAAGACTCAAGTGGGAACACACAAGTAGTCAAATGTCCTTTTTGATCGTGGTTGTGTTCGAGGTCTCCGAAGATCCTCCATCTAGGTGGGGACAACGTCGTGCGATCCACATTTCCGCAGGAGGAATGACATCCTCTAAAAAAAAGTTTTCTACCATCCTACCTCCCGGCGGCGAGACACCGCTCTAGTTCATCTATCCCGTGTTCTTTCCATGTTTTGTCAGTCTTGAGTGTTCCGCGTCTTCTCGCAAGGTTTACTTGTTCCGACTTTTTGGATCTTTCTCACATTTCCGGTTTTTGCTCGTGGTGTTTGTATTATTTTCCTCTTGGTTTTTCTATTTGCACGATGGTGTGTCCGTTTGCCGGTTATCGACCTCTAGATACACCGGAGTCGGTCCTTGCACTGACCTGAACTCACCTTGACCGAGCCTAGCCCTAAACACCGGAGTCGATTCCCCATTCAACATTTTTGAAGTTTCGTTTTTGGGTCGGGTCAAGGGTCGGATCCGGATAGTGAACATCCCTAGACTCGATTACGATGATTTAAGTACTAAATATTCACATCGGAATAACTATCTAGTTTGCTGGGGTTAAACTGTAAGTAGTTGGGTAAAGATCTATGCTTTTCGTTAATTTCTATTAATATGACATGTGATCTTGCCTTAATTACCATAATTAGGAATTAAAAACGCAAGGAAGCAGAGTGGAAAGACAAAAATAACCCTGACGGGGTTTGCCAGCAAGCCGTCCATCGAGCCAACATGTGCTCACCTTCCTTCTATACATATTCCACATCAAAAAATAAAAAATAAAATAAAATATTTTTATTTTTTTATTTTTTTTTATAAATACTGTCATCCGAGAGAAGAAGAAAAGAAAAGCCAGCTCTGAAAATCTCCATCTCTCTCCACCTTCGTTCCCCCAACGTAGAGAGAGAAAGCGAAACCACGAAAATCTTCCATAACACCTCTCTATCACCACCTCCATTTTAACGGAACGTGTGATCAAATGCCGGTGCATCAGCCGTCGTCGAACGCAATGAATGACGGTTTTTTGCAGTTAATGCTTCCTTGTAGCGCCGGAGAAGTCGATGCTGTGGAGAGGACTGTGAAGATGGAGCAGCCGATTCCTTCGCCTTCGTTGGCTCCGGTGGTGGATGTGGCGGTTGAGGTAGAGGAGCAACCGAAAGAGCAAACTGTTGCGGCTGTTGAGGAAGAAGGTTGTGCGGTGTTTTGAGAGAGAGTTGATTGCAAGCTCTCACGTTCTATTTCAGTGTTTTGCTCCGATCCAATTCTGTTTGCTTCGTCTGACGATCGATCTACTTGTTTTCGTTGATTGTGTTGTCTCGCAGATTCGGATTTCTCTCGTGAGGTTGAAGAAGAGCTCCAAGAGTATTTTCTTAATCCTTCCTTCTTTTCTCCGTCTTTCTCTGTGTCTGTCTGTCTGTCTCGCTCGCTTGCTTAGGCTTTCGAGCTTGTCCAGCCTTGAGTTTCTCACCTTGTTCTGCTGTTTGGTTGATCTTGTTTCGAATACTTTGTTTTACGATAAGAATCGTCTTCTCCGGCTTCTTAATTACTACATGTTTTTGGGTTCGTCGATTGTGGTTCTGGCGAAGCATTCAACTTGCTTTGACTTGTCGTCAGGTTTGATTGTGTTCTTCTGGAGTGCTCGGTGGATGTTATCTCGATTCGTTATCGTTCTGGTTAGGTAGGCGTTTGTTACATGTTGTCCGTCTTCACCGACTCCTTGCAGAATCCGAAGCGTTCAAGGAGCGTCTTCCCTCGATTGGAGCAAGTAGACAGTTCCTAATGAACAGTTCTTCTCGAATCGGCCGGTGGTTGACGACAATACGGTAACTGTCCACGGTGGCGACGATCACATCAGAAGCAGAAGTTTCCATATATGCGCAACGATGCTGAAGACCAGTTGGTTAGCTGGATGAGATCCACCAAGCTGCTATTGTGGTTTGTACGTCACCATGCAAGGGAAATTGGATGCCGAATTCTTCCCCTTCCCTATCCTATCTTCTCTCTATCCTCATTCATTTTCCCTTTCTGGGGGTTTTGTGCGCAGAATTTCTCGTGTCACTGGACCCTCGCCTACAGTGTTTGGTTCTCTCGATTCTACTGAAACTCTTTCCGGATTTGGGTACCGTGCCCACAGTGTTCGCTTAGTGGGGCCGTATGGGCGATTATACATAGCCTTATTTCCGGATAGTGATTAGTGGATGATTGCAATTGTGGACTGTTGTTTAGTTATTTGTGACTCGTGCAAATTCTTCAGCCGACATGATGCAAATTTTATTTGTCTGCCCAAACAGTGAAATGAGACTCTCTGTTGGATTAGCTGAGTTTAGGACATGTCTGACTTGTTTTGGGGCAGAGTCGTCTTAACGATTAACTATATCATAGCATCAGGTCCGAGTCTAAGTAATTACACATTTACACCGTACTTATTTATGGCAGGCTGGTATAAAAAGATCAAATTTGCAGTATGGCTAAATGTTTTCTCATGGCCTTTATCCCTCTTCTTTCTAACAGTATCCTACACCAGATTGCAATTAGATGTGTAAGATTTTAATTTTTTTTTTAAGTTTATGGCATGGATATGCTGTGAGCACCGAGCTTCATTGCAAAACAAATCAAGTGATATTATTTACAGATGCCAAGATTAAGCTGTTGCTAAACAGAATGCCTAAAAATTTTTTTAAGTGAGGAACCTGTTCACAACCATAAAAATATTTATAATAATGATGAATATGTATATTTTGTCTTGGCAATATCCTCAACACATTGCATTTGTTGCTGATATTTTTTATTGCTATACTGATTTTGTTGCTGGGGGATCTTTTGCAGGCATATCTACATTAATATTCTGGACTTACGTAAAGAAGTGCAATGCCCAATATGCCTTGGTAAGTTTTTTCTTTCATCCTACTGATTTCTCTCAAGTGATATACTGGGCTGTGATGAAGTGTCAGAGACTGATGTATTGATTTGCCTGAATTCTGTCCTCCTCAATTAAGCCAGAACACCTAATATGATGACTTTCTCTGTGCAGGAATTATCAAGAAAACTCGAACTGTAATGGAGTGCCTGCACAGGTTTTGCAGGCAATGTATTGATAAATCAATGCGAATGGGGTAAGGAAGAGACTCCTTTATGGCTTTCCTTTGCTATCATTGAGAAGCTTTGCAAATCCTCAGCATATTATTCAAAATGTTGTATATTAAATAAGGGTATGAGTTCATGATGGATTCTTGTTACAGGAACAATGAGTGTCCTGCTTGTCGTACTCACTGTGCCAGCCGTCGTTCTTTGAGAGATGATCCTAGATATGATGACTTTATATCAGCCTTATTTCCTGATATTGAAAAATATGAAGCAGAGGTATCTAACTTGTTGATAATTTCATTTTTGCAGCAAGTCTTATTTATGGAATTGCTCTCTTTCCCCTCTTCCGAGCAATAATGTATGTTCAATTTTGTGTTTAGGAGTTAGCCTTCTGTGAAGAAGAACAAACTCGTAACCAGCAGGTCAGATGCAACTGTTTAAAATATTTTGCAATACTAGATCTATCATTGCTATAAATATGCAGATCTGTATGACTTCTGCTGGTTCATTTCTTGATAGAAACATCTAGTCTAAGTCTAATGTGTGAAACTGATGAGTAATCTTGTTCTGGTGCTGAATGTTGACAGACTGATAACTTGGTTAGAATCTTCCTAATCAATGCATAGTGGTAATAATGTTGTGCTATTACATATTTGCTAAGTTGTACGGGGCGTTTATACCAGTATTGAAAACTTGTTGATAATAGATAGTATGGAAAATTTATGCTTGTTAAGATCTGATCAACCTGTTTCCATATTCTTTTTTATTTACATTGCTGAATGAAATATTTGGACAGATACAGGCATCCATTGCTGAAATTTGTAAACTGCAATCAGAAGTTTTTGGTAAGAAGCGGTCTTCTAGGAAAGGTACTGGAGTCCCATCTCCATCTAGATCACAAAGAAATAACAGATACACTCCCTCGAGAAGAAGCAAAAGAAGAAGAATGGAGAAATTTGTGCTTGAAGAATCAGATGACAATGATGACCTGGAAAATAATGAAGGGCAAATTTCATCTTATTCAGGAGAGCATATTACAGAAATTGATCACTATAGACATAAAACTAGGAGACAAATTGGTACATCTCACCCTCTTTCCCCAGAAACAAGTTCAGATATGGAGAACAAGTTATACCAGAAGAGATCACACCCTGGGATTATGTGGAACATGGAGATGCGAGCATGGGGAAAAGGTGGTGCCCGAACTAACATCCGACATGGAGGTGCTGATGGCCTCAGCAGGAACAATTCTCCAAGTACCCACTTAGCTAAGTTAGTAGAGTTCCTTCAGAACATGGAGAAGATGGATGATGAGGTAATTTTTTTTCACTAAGTCAGTTATCCATTGTGGAGAACATGTAATGTGAATGCTATTGCCTTCCTTCTTAGGTAATATATTTCGGGTTGAAATGGAAATATAAATATGCTTTATGAATGTTTGGAACAGATACTAGTCTAGACAAATATAGTTCTAGGATCATGTTCCCTAGATGTGTAGCCTGTTGCTTTCTAAGTATTCACCATCAAATTTCTATGGTGTGAAATGAGTTTTCACTTCCAATTATTCCAAGTAATATGTAGAAACGAGTCTGTGTAATTCTTCTTTTTGTGTCATCAGAAGCAAATAGTTTCAGTTATGTAAAAAATGGTTAATTCTGCTCAACTGCTGCATAGTTGTAACTGTGGTGTGAGTGAATGATAGTTTCCTAATTCACTTCATGACATGATTAGAAATTTAAATTCCATAATTGGTAAATGTTTGTACAACTGCACAGTATGTTGCTTCAAAGACACCATCAGGAGCTGGTGAGGAATTGACAGCAGCAACTGAGCCTCCCGGTTCCAGCTATATACAAAAAACTGAAAACAAGGGTAGCCTGACTGAGGCTGTTGATCAATTTCAAGACATTCTACAAATGTCAGAAGAGAAGAAACCTCTTGCTGGGTTTGTTGAAGCAAATTGCAAATTGCATCTCCCATGGGGGTAAATTGGTAAGCATGCTTGGTTATATAGTCTTGTGCTCCAATATGCAACCTTGTCTTAATGTTGTTTATATCTCTGTTTCCCTTTATGTTCCAGATTTTGGCATGCCAGCAGAAGGAAAATTTATAGACGTTGGACATCGTTGCCTATGTGGCGGGAACAAGGAAAAGTAACATTTTTCCCTCCTGCTTCAATTACCCTCACAACCTTAAATAGGTTGAGACGAGACATTATACTTATAGAAGTTTTATTTGTACATAATTAGACTAGAAGAAAATTATGTTCTTTGTCAGTCAGTTCTAATTTATCCTGGGAGTTTGCGAACATTTATCCTGTGGGTTTATGAACATTTATCATGCAATTATGATAGTCCTCCTTTTTCTGCGGAAAGTTAGCAGATGTTCAATCTGAAACTACTCACAACACAAGTTTTGTCACATGAAGATGTGGTCATTGTCAGTGGATTCTCATAAATTCCTCCAGTGGAGGAGAAAAAGGTATACATGATAACTATATAATTTGCAGATGTCCCAATTTGGTGCTTCATCACAGAAGCTTTGTCACACGAAGATGTGGTCATTGTCAGTGGATTCTCATAAATTCCTCCAGTGGAGGAGAAAAAGGTATACATGATAACTATATAATTTGCAGATGTCCCAATTTGGTGCTTCATCACACAAGCTTTGTCACACGAAGATGTGGCACGTCAATGAATTCTTGTAATTCCTCAAGTGGAGGAGAAAAAAGGTACATAACTACACAAGTTGATCATGCTACACAACATACATTACAAATGTTGTAAAAATCAAAACAAATATTTTTCATCTCATTTGAGAAGCAGGAGAGGCTGCTGCTACTGATGCTGTCATAGCACGAATCTTGTTTTGTCTTTCCTTCCTCTGGTCAACACGCAGCTTTGGGGATTTCGCCTTTGTTGCTCCTTTGGAAGACCTGCAGACATACATTAAATTTGATCATTAATGATCATCAATCACTATTCGACTGAAGTTCAACAAAATTGAGTATGTGATTTTATATTGCATACTTTTGAGGGACAAATGGATTGGCAAATTTAGGCACTGGTCTTGCATGGGGCACCAAAGTTCTCCTCAACTGCTTCAGGGCTTTCTCTTCCTCCATCTGCACAGCAACAAATTAGTCATTGGACAATTCAATCCATGATTTTAACCTTTATAGGAATCAAAGAAGAAGAACATACCATCTTTGCAGCTTCAGCCTCTTCTCGGTATCTCTTGTATGTCACTTCCTTTTCCTTGATCTTCTTGTCAAAGTCTGCTCTTTCCACAGCTCGATGCTCAATATGAAGATTGAATCCTTGAACCTGTGTGAGAGGTTTCCTCTCTTTCTCTGGAAGTGGGATTGGATCCCTGCTTTCACAAAAATTGCATACCATTCATGAGCATATCATCATCATCCAAGGGATCACAAAATTACAGTTCTCAAGAGACGAAGGATTTATACTCTTTCAGGACAGGCTGTGCCTTGAAGATCCTCATTTGAGCCTCTTCCCTTTCCTTTTTCCGCCTTTCTTCCATCTCCCTCTGCATTTCCAGCTCATGTCTTGTCAAGCTCTCTAACTGGAAGGGCTCTGGCCTTGTACAGTGCTTAGGTTCTGGCTTTGGTGGAACCAGTGGAAAATCAGTTGTATACGGATACGGGGTCGCCTTCGGAACACGGGATCTCTCTTCTTCCAGCTCTTTCTGCATCAGTTCTGTAAGGAACCTTCTCTCTTTTTCCACACCTCTTTCCTGATTGATCAGAAACAAAAGCCAATGTCATTATAAGAATTTTATAGCAAGATTTTAACCAAGAGGTAAAAAGACTAAATACCTCGGTATGAAGGTGGAAAGGATTTGGTTTGGTTCTTCTTGGAACTTGACTGCATGATTCTGAATTTATTGAAAGCTGAAAGAGAAGAACAGAAATGTTAGAACCAATATCTGTAAAATGGGAGAGTAAAAACCCTGAATGAGGTTTTACCTTGTCAAAGAGATCGGCAACCATAGCCGGAGGAGGAGGAGGTGGCATTCTTTCATCTATTGCGAAATGGAACTCTTGAGGTACAGTTACTTGCTTTTTGTGGTTAGAGAATAGCCCCAGATCACCTTTGCTTTCAAATATCTGCAGAATTTTGCATCTGTTAGTGTGAGTGTGACTACTTAACAGCTTTCTAAAGATGAATACTTCAGCCAAAAGGTGTAGGATTTAGCAACCTTCTTGTTTAAAGGGCGAGCCTTGAATTTTGGTATCTTCTCAAGCTCTTCTTGCTCAATTTCAAGGGAGCTCTTTACCTTAATCGGCCTTGCCCTTAGAGTTGTTTGAAGACGAGGAGTCTTTGGCTCAGTTAAATGAGGCATCCATTGGTTATTCTGGAATAGAAGATATAAACAACATAAAAACACATTAAAAATCATTCTTGGTCAGATCATCCTGCAACAACTGAGAGAAATTCTTTACCTGCTGACGATTTGTTTCAGTTGATACAACTGAAGATGTCTCTGCATTCTTGCTGGCTCTTTCCATTGTCTTGAGATGGAATTCCTAAATCATTGAAACACTTCATCATCAGCACTGAAGAATTCTATTTAGCTCTCTCACAGCCAACATATCAGTGTATTTATTAGATATATACCTGAAATTCTGGTGGCCTAGGAACACTTTTTGGCATTGGAGGTAAAGTAGGAGCCTCAAAAATCTGCAGGAAATGGAAGGTTTAGTTAAAACATAGCACAAAAACAGGTAAATATTGAAGAATCTGGCTATTGAGTGCAAATTACCTTCTTATTTAATCTTGTGGCTTTGAATTTAGGCATTTTAGCCATCATTTCTTCCTCAAGTTCTGCTGAACTCTTCAGCTTGACGGAACGAATACGCTGTGCAGTTTCGAATTCAGGTTCTTTGGGCCTTGTCAATGTTAACATCTGTTGTGCAGAAGTTTGTGGTAATGACAGATCTCTAGTTCTTGACTGGAACTTCTTCACCATCTCCGCCATTGAAACGAATGGCGCTGTTTGCTCCCGGACATAAATCTTCATCAATAACAGTCATCTTTTAGCTAATGGTAACTTACTCAATAATGATGAATGGTTTGAATACTGACCTTTCTATCCTCATTCCTAGTTTTAGCTGTTGAACCGACAACGCTTGTCGTCGTATTGCTGTTTGTTACTCCCAATCTTGATTTGTGAGTCAAGGTTTGAGGCTTTATATTGAGGATCTACACAGTTAACATCACAAAAAAAGTAAGAATTTTGCCTTATTATAACATTCACTGATGAGTAGAGTATGATTGAAACTCACCTTCCTAGATTGCCCTCCTTCAAGCTTCTGTTTCTTTATGGCTTGGTTTTCCTGTGCTAAGTTAGGAGTTCCTGCAGATATCTTCGGTTTCGGTTTGGCGCATTTAGCTTGTGATAATTGGGACTGGCTTTTACTCTTCATTGCTGATGGATTCTTAATCAAGCTTGCTATCTTCTTAGCTGTCTGTTGCCTCTTTGTCTGAGTAACTGCCTGATCTCGCTTCGCACTTAACACTCGTGCTTTCGGAGTGGCGCATACAGTTACGGGTTCATTGGCACTTGCAATCGGATCAGGAGTTGCGGTTGTTGTTGTTGATGTGCTATCATTTTTCGCGGGAATTTCCTCGGCAACATCCGAAACCTTGGATGCTTCAATAAGACTCTCATGGAATCTGTTTTCTTTACTGATCTCAGTAGAGGATACTTCCCTGTGATTCAGGAGAGTGTTCATATGAAATTAATCTAAATGAAATAAGTACCACAATGCTGATCCTCTTACCTTATCAAGCTCTTTTCTTCTTTCAATTTCAATTCATTTGTATCATTTGATGCTGTTTTTGTTGGCTCTGGATGTTCTATTACCTTTGTCATCTGATCAGCATCATTGAAGTCTAGCGTAATTTGAACTTCTCTTTCAATCTTGATTCTCGACATTACAGCTGCATCATTTAAGCTCAGATATCAAAACCGCAATCAAGTCGGATTGTATTGTTCACTTCATTCATACATAAAATCAAAAACTCAGCGATCAAAAACTTAATTATCAACATAACAGCCGCATAATTCAAGCTCAAAGATCAAAATCACAAATAAAAAGCTACTGACAAGCAAATCAAATCAAATCTAAAATTTCCTTAGGCAAAATTTCAGAAGCAATCTGTATTCATCAAAGTTGCAGTCAAAAGAAACAAGTTCTTCAATAAACTAATCTCGATTGTTCACGATACCTAAAACCCTAATTCTGACCTAATCACGATTGAACTGAGAAACCCTAAAAAAAATATATCCCCAAATCAATTTCCAGCAAAGAAGTGTTGTTCAAGAGAGAAAGATTGACATACGAGATGGAGCATGACTAATCGCTGTCTCAAACCAGAGCTCTGAATTTATCTTCTCCTCTTCAGTCTCTCCGATGACGAAATCATAGAATCTTGGAGCAGAAAACTCATAGATTTCATCAATTATGCCGCAGGCTTCCATGGCGGAAACAGATTACAGATCTGGGTTTGGGGGGAGGGGGAGGGAGTTCTTTTGCTACGATGAAGAAGACGAACTGGTTCTCTATAGCCTTTTAGGGAGTAGGAGAGTAATGTTAACGGTCCAATTTTCCAACGGTCGAATGTTGTCTTTTTGAATAGTGTTGTTTACAAAGGGGATGTATGTAACGGCTCTTTTGGCGATGCAGAGGAGCGGAGTGTATGAGTTGTATGTATGGATATTACGACGTCGTTTATTGTTGTACATAATACTACGTCGTTTTGTTGTCATTACTTCACAAATTACACTTTCTTATTGATATTCTTTAACTTTGAACTAATTGGTTTCATATAAGGTAATTATACAAATTCTTTGTATTGCAATCTTAATTCATTTGACATTGTGGATCAACTATTCAAATTTATTCTATTTTTTCACTATTCCCCAAAGATTGTAAATATATATTTATTATTTTAGTTAATTATGATTTCTAATAAATTTATAAAATTCACTATTTATATTTTAAATATATATTTCTTAATCAAAAAGACCCAAGGTACGTATAGAATTGTGATGTGATCCGGATGAGTATTTATATAGACCTCCAAGATCATCATTCACAATTAAGTTAGCAAAATTTCCTCCCAATTTCCAAAAGCTTTCAAAACGAATATCAATGGCAAACATAAACAAGATTTCTCATATGGGATACAAGTCACAAAGATTTGGTATATAACTTCTCTCTTCAATCTAACTATTACTTCATAGTTTGTAAATTTACCCATCTTGCTATCAAAACCTCCATCGTAAAGACTTGATCGATAGTTCAGCTTTGACACGTTTACCGCGAGAATAAGCACATATTGTCTAACCCTCTTGAAGGGTTATCCGGACGATGTCCGGAGCCTAACTACCCTTGCGTTATATTTATCTAAGTTTTATTATCTAACTAGATACCTTTAGCTTGTTATACGGGATGATAACAATTATTTGGTATATAACTTCTCTCTTCGATCTAACTTTTTACTTCATAGTTTGTAATTTTACTCATCTTGCCATCAAAACTTTTTCCCTAAAGGTTTGAACGATAATTCAGTTTTGAAGAGTTCTCTAACGATGTTCGGAACCTAACTACACACCCCTTGTATCATTTTTATCTATGTTCAATAATCTAATGTAACCGGATACTTTTAGCCCTGGTGTTAGCTAACGAGTCGGATGATTTGAGTGTATGAGTGTATATATTCGTCATTCGTCGGGTGATTAGATCGCCTCATTCCTGACAAACAATATTGTTAACTTAATGTATTTTTATAAGTGTATTACAAAATTCATGTTTTTAAAAGTAGAGTCACATGCCATATGAGATTGTTCATCGACACAAGACCGGATCTGAACCGAAAATTGAAGTCCGGTCTAAAATTAGACCCTTTAAAATTTAACAGATTCGGACGGATCTTGAATACCCGATCCAAGTTCTGAATTTTCAACGTAAGTCATGATCGAAATTTGAGCAACCCTAGTGTATTCCGTCCATCATCCAACTTTACAATATCTCTATAACAAAACATGACACACTATATGCATGTAACCCTAAATAACCAAATTTCTTGCATGTTTTTGTAGCATTCATAGCTCTACTCATGATCCTTCTACCTTTCGAAACCCCTACGTCCATGGCAGACCGAGCTCACGAATCAAAGCTATGTTCCATCGTCTACAACGAGTTCCTTCCTTGTGTCATGTATCTCTCGGGACATAGTAACCTTCCCAATGATCAACCACCTCCAGCTTGTTGTGCCGCAATCATTAGAATCAACAACCAAGTCGCGTCACTTAAGTTTGGTCCGAGGAGGTTTTGTCAATGTATCAAAGATTCCACCGATGTTATGAAGCTCAGAATGATCCCAACTCGAGTTCAAGATCTTCATGCGAAATGTCAAGTGCAACTCAACTTTCCCATTACTTCTACCTTGGATTGCTCTACGTAAATGTTCTAACCTTAATCTTGTTTCAATCATTTAGTACCATAAACTTGTCGTGACAACGTTAATTTTTTTTTTTTTGCAGTTTTATATGATTGCGTTGTGTGAGCTTGGAGTAGGCTGCTGAATAAGACCATTTGGGTTCAACCACTACACAATGAAGCATATGATGCCATATTTGTATAAGAAATACTTAGTTCAATATATTTTGAACATATTAGGGTTTCAGCCTTTATAAAGAGGCTTCATATTTGTGATGCAATATCAATACTTACGACCGCGAATCCTTATGTGCATTCTTGTGACAAAATGTATGAATAGCGATATTCTAAGATACTTATAAAGGAAATGATACTTTTGAGAAGAATTTAAAAAATTTGTTTTCGTTGATCAATAATTAAATAAAGTTTTCGTATTTCGGTCTAAAAGACGTACATTACTATCGGAATTATCAATGAAGAGTTAGAATTGCCTTTCTACGGAGGACGTTCTATTGTATTAGGTTATTGACATATCTTCGCGTTGAAATATTGCGTGCTTCCATGAATTTCATGATCATGAACGTGACATAAAACTAATTCACTTCCCACCAAAAAAAATAAAACTAGTTCACTTGTATTAGACATGTTTATAGACGATAAATGCAAATATATATATATATATATATATATATATATATATATATATATATATATATATATATATATATATATTCGTTTTTCGAAATATTGTTAAATGCGTGTGGTATATATTGTAAAATAAATAAGGGTAAAATGGATAATTATGGCTTTTACCACTACTCTATTAAAAGTATTCATAGCATAAACTCATTTAAAAAATATACCCCCTATTTAATTCAATTTCTTCATATGGGGGAACTATATAGGATAAAATTATAGGGTTTACAAAACAAAAGTTAATATAAATATCTTATTTTAAAAAACTACTTACAAAATAAATAAATAATGTATTGCCATCACTCTTTTTGGGTATTGAAAAAACTAGTTAAATTTTTTAAACTAGTTACTCCCTCCGATAAAAAATAAGTGTCGTTTTAGCATTAGAAGTTTGATCAAAATTATCTGTCGTTTTAAGTTTTCTATATCAATAAATGAACGATAATTATAAGAAATGTTCTTGAAAATTTGTGTAAATAATTAATTTCAGTTCTAAAATCTTTCTTATTGGTTTATAAAAGAAGGTTGAATATTAAATAAGTGATAATATTTAGAAAAACTTTATAAAATTTATGTTATTTAATAAATGACAGTTAATTATGATCGGAGGAGTATTGTTTTTTGTTGTATGCAAATAGACTTGTTATTGGTATTTGATACCAATAAAGACAACAGTTAGGGAACATAAATAAAACATGCACATTATACCACACCTTAAAATTGACACAATTTCCCAACTAATCAATCCCAAAACGCATGAACCCTAAATCCAAGCCTAAATCCAAGAAACCAATCTCACATGACCAAATATACTTCAACTAATTAACCATAAATGTATCTAAATAATCTCATATATAACCAACATACACATGAACTCATAAACCATTGATCAATCTAATCACCAAACCTAAAAAATACAAATATGTCAAACCCCTCTAGTCAAACCCTAGCCGCGAGCCTAACCCTTCTCGTCTTTCTAGCATGGTCAGGCTCAGAAGTCGCGGCTCAACAAGAATGCCTAGACGTCGCACAAGTGTTATTGCAATGTTCGAGTTACATGCTAAGTGGTGGAGCCGGATCAGGAGTTTCTCTCTCGGCACCCTCATTAATGTGTTGCAATGACCTTCAAGGGCTAAGCTTCGTCGGCGCGATTGGAGACTCACATAGGATTTGTAAATGTATGGAGGCTATGATTCCTAATATGGGTGATCTTGATTCGGCTCATGTTGGTGATCTCTTTACTAAGTGTGATTCTCCATTTGGTTTCACCTTAACTCCAAGTGGTGGTGCAACATGTACTTCATTACTTTGATAACACAAATAATCTATCATTTATATAAGTTCATATGAAGTTTGATGAATAAACTTATAGTGGTTGTATTTGAGATATCATGATTAATGTTCATGATAAATAAGGCTTGTGTATTGAGTTCATCATTTTAATAAGCTTATGTTGTATTAATTAGAGTTTCAAGTGATGATTCATGTAGTTATATATGATATATCGTTGATGTTTTGGGTCGAGATGTAAGGGAATAAAAATGTCCCACGTCGTTCTGAGACGAAAATAAAAATTAAACCTAAACATTTTAAGATGTTGATGAATTGAATAGTTTGAAAGTCAAGTTTATAGAGCGATTAAATATAGGGTTGTTATATGAATCGAGTAAAACGGGTTTCTCCATCCCAACTTGAAAAAATCTGATCCGACACATTTTAAAATCCGTTTAAAATATATACTCGTATAAGACTTGACTCATTCAGCTAGATTAACATTGTAAAATTGTTATATTAGTTGAAATACTCGGACTCGAGAAAGCTCGGTTCCAATTCGTTTAATCAATATTGGATTGATTGGTCTAAGGTTATCAACAAAAAAAATCTTTCTAAATCAGTATAGCTGTCCTTCGTCTGACACAGCAAGGCAATTTCAATTAATATTGAAATTATTAGATTAGAAAATCTCGTTTTTCTTGCTTGTAATATATGCGCCAATTACTAAAAAAGGTATAGAGGTTCTCTTCATTATTGGCTTTGGCTTCGGACTCGAAACGAAAATCGGGTAGAAGTCGGGTAAGGGAGCAATCTCATCCGTTCTTTTCGAATTCATCACGGAGCTTTTTATATTCCCACAATTCAATTAAAGGCGAAATCCATAAATTTCTTTTTTTTGTTTATAGAATATAGAAAGAAAAGCATTTTTCATTTTAAGAAATTGATTCGTCGTCGAGTACCTACTAAGAGTAGTAAGTAGGAGATAGTATTCGATGAAAAAAACAATTATGTGAATAAACTAAATTGCGGAATCTAATGAGTCAAAATAAAAAGAAGATCACTTTTTGTCTGAAACTAAAAAAACAGAAATGCTTTTCCTGTTTTCTTCTTCGAGAGTGAGAGTTTTTTTTTGAACAAAGTTACATGAC